>LR778270.1:50436838-50529338 GCA_902810595.1 Coregonus sp. 'balchen'
TCCAAAACGGCATTCTGTTACCACACTTTGGATCTGCACTGTACTTCAGGTAAATGTGTTTTTGTAAAATGTTCAGTGGAAATTACTAAAGGTCCAATGTAGCCGTTTTTATCTCACTATCAAATCAAATCAAATCAAATCAAATTTTATTGGTCACATGCGCCGAATACAACAGGTGCAGACATTACAGTGAAATGCTTACTTACAGCCCTTAACCAAGTATCTCACTCTAATTGTTTTCAATTAAAATTGTCAAAAAGAAACAAAATTATCTGAAAATCTCCCAGTTCTTCCATGGCCTGCATATTCACCAGACATGTCACCCATTGAGCATGTTTGGGATGCTCTGGGTCGACGTGTACGACAGCGTGTTCCAGTTACCGCAAATATCCAGCAACTTCGCAGAGCCATTGAAGAGGAGTGGGACAACATTCCACAGGCCACAATCAACAGCCTGATCAACTCTATGGGAAGGAGATGTGTCACGCTGCATGAGGCAAATGGTGGTCACACCAGATACTGACTGGTTTTCTGATCCACGCCCCTACCTTTTAATAAAGGTATCTGTGACCAGTAGATGCATATCTGTATTCCCAATCATGTGAAATCCATAGATTTGGGCCTAATGAATCTATTTCAATTGACTGATTTCCTTTTATGAACTGTCACTCAGTAAAATCTTTGAAATTGTTTCATGTTGCGTTTATATTTTTGCTCAGTGTAATTTAGTGCCTTGATGTCAACAGGGAGGCCAAAACTCCATCCCACCAGAACAGGTCTAAATGGTATATATGGTAGTCTATAGCGCCGTGCTCTACCAGCTGAGCTACAGAGGACCAGTTGATGTCAACAGGGAGGCCAAAACTCCATCCCACCAGAACAGGCAGACATTTCAGGCGGTCTTTTCAAACAGCTCTTACACCAAAAGGGCATTATCATAATTTTCACAATTTCACAGTATTATTCCAACCTCATAGTGTGGAAATATATATAAAACATAGGAAAATCACGTTTTTCACTGCACTGGGCCTTTAAAAGTAGTCCTTGTGCATAGAGTTTGTTTAATGTTGCAATCATTGTTTTTTGTTTGGCATACATTTTAAAGTGAAAAATCTGAGTCTCAGCATCATTCTGTTACTGTGGAATTGGAGGAGATGGAGGTAAACACAGTCTTCCACTTCGGTGAAAAGAACATGGCAATATTAAACACTGTATGCAAATAGAAACACTAACTAACCCATCAGGAATTCATGAAACTGAATGAGGTCAGCTAACAGATATGGTGATTACTAACGTCTAAAACTGCCTAGATGCCGGGAGAGGAGGGGGACGAAGGGGTCAGTCAAAGCTGCTTACACCACAGTCCAAATTCCACACCTCCAACTGAAAATGCCTTCCTTGCCTCCGTCAGAGGAGAGAGTCAAACAACTTCCAGAACATTCAGACTGTCAGGAGACTGTAGGCTACATTCAGACAGGACAGTCTATATTATATGACAAGGCTGGTCAAACACACATCTCGGTTCAGCGCTCGGCTCCTTCTTCCCTCCAACTTCATACAGCTACAGTTAACTCTCAGTCTGACCCGACCCAGTCTCTACCCTCTCAGTCTGATCCGACCCAGTCTCTACCCTCCATTCAGTTCAAACAGAGACAATTACACAGCTAAGCCCGGTGTTAAAAACTCCTCACTGCCCCACATTGTTCAGGCTTCACTTACCTCAGTCAAACAGCCATTGCTCTGCAGTAGATTTTTCTCTCTCTAAGTCTGCTGTGTTGGACTTTACTAGCTAAACAAAACAGGCTGCCAAGCTAGCTAGCCCACCTCTCTCTCTCTCTCTCTCTCTCTCTCTCTCTCTCTCTCTCTCTCTCTCTCTCTCTCTCCTCTCTCCTCTCTCTCTCTCTCTCTCTCTCTCTCTCTCTCTCTCTCTCTCTCTCTCTCTCTCTCTCTCTCTCTCTCTCTCTCTCTCTCTCTCTCTCTCTCTCTCAATCTTCACTTCATAAGGGGAAAAATTCCACTATTGGTGTAAACTCAGTCAAGCCCAGCTCATGCTGGCATAGGCTGACGGGATCGACCAATCACAGAACAATGTCTCTCCCTGTTCCCCACCCAAAACAGGAGGCCCTTATTCAGACTCCTGTAGCTCCACTCTCTGCTACGATGACAAAGACACACTGTACCGCTTGTACAGCGTTCCAGTTTTCCAGCTACACAACAGATATGTAGTAGCGTTTTTCCAGCTACACAACAGATATGTAGTAGTGTTTTTCCAGTCAGTCAGTTTTCCAGCTACACAACAGATATGTGTGACTCGTTTCAGGAAACTAGGCGTATGTCGCGTGTCACTACTTCACAGGAGAGCCATTTGAACTTAAACTTTCTTTTAAAATCAAAATGCGTTTTTTGGCAGAAATGCCTTCTGAAACATGTGAACTTTCATGTGCCTTAATAACAAACTTGTATGCCATCTGTAAATACAAATACAATTGTTGCATTAGCCACGGAAAAAGACAGAAACCTTCCCGCTAGCCATGATTGGCTGAGGTAATGAGTGGGCTGGACATGCTGAGAGATGAGTTCGGATTGGTCTGCCATGTAGCATCCTTCTGTCTATAACATGAGCTGGTCAGTATGTGTAGGTAATCCTTTCTAACGCAGCTTTTTTTGAAAGATCTCACGTAGTATAACTGCATAAGTGTTGCTCTCAACTTTCTGGAGGACCGAGTTTTGAAATCAGTGGAATTAGAGTATGATAGCTAAGGAGATGGAGAATATTCTGGCGTTTGATTGCAAATATGCAGATGGAGTCGAAAAAAGAACACACAGAAGGCTGTTGTATAAAACACCTGTCTCTGGAATTACATCTTCAAACTAAGGGCAACCATGGCATCCGTGACAGAGAGGGAGAAGCGTCCATCCATGTATACGGGTAAGATAGTCTAGCTAGCTACATTTTCAGATATTACACGTTTCTCATTTTGTCCGAAAGCCTTTTTTTTTTTTTTAAGTTAAAGTGTACTGTTAGCTAGCTAGCTAAAGTTAGCTGGCTGGCTACCTAGCTAACATTACGTGTATGATCTGTGTAGTAATATTATTCGTATCTCAGAGCCATTTGCATTGCTAGTTATTGTTACGGTCCGGCTCTGTTGGTCCTGTTCCTGTTGGTGTTCCTTTCCCTTTTCTCCCCTGTGTGTGTTGTTTGTGTCTGTCTCCCCCTGCTGTGCAGTCAGAGGTTCTAGGTCAGCGGGCGTGGCCATTCTATCATCAGATCAGTTACATCAAGCTGCAGCTCATTGGCACCAATCAAGCAGCAGATATCTACCCGGGCTGGACACCTCTCCAGCGCCAGTTCGTTCCTACACTTCCAGTGATCTCGTCTGTTCCTGCTGCCTGCTTGCCTGCCTGCCTGCCTGCCATTCCCACGTCGCTACCTGCTCCTCTGTTGCCTGATATCCTCGTTATCCAGCTCTCAGGACTACTGGCTCTCCACTCCACTCAGCTCCTACCCCAGCCTGAAGCTATTCCACCCTGACTACTTACCTCTGCCAATACACGTTGAATAATCTACATCCTAATTTTACTCTCTTTGTCCGTGTGTCCGTCTCTGCACCTGAGTCCACCACCCAACCTAACAGAACGAACTGGCCAAACATGGACTCAGCAGAGATGCCACATGAAACAACGGAGGATGGCGTACAACACGCCCTCCATTTACAAGGAGTACTATTGGGACAACACGACCAACTCATCCGGACTCTATTGGATAACAACCAGCAGTTGTTGGATCAAGTATCTCATCTCACCTCTCAGGTAGTTAACCTGGTAACACTCACTACCCTTTCTTCCTCTGCTTCTCCTCCGCCTGTTCCTCCTACAGTGGCTCCAGGCTCGGCTTCCGCTCCTGCCCTTCGGGAACCCCCTACAACCGCACCCGAACCTTTCACCGGGGATCTGAACAAATGCCGTGGTTTCCTGCTTCAGTGCCGCTTGGTGTTCCAACAGAAGCCCCTGTCTTTCTCCACGGAATCCTCAAAGGTACATTACGCACTGGGGTTAATGAGGGGCAAAGCTTTGATGTGGGCAGAAGCGGCTTGTTCTACTCAGCAGATTACCAGTCTGTCGTTTGACGATTTTTCCTCTCAATTGAAAGTTGTGTTTGATCACCCAGACTATGCCGGAACCGCCACAAAGAGACTATTGAAGCTACGACAGGGCACGGGTAGCGTGGCTGAGTACGCCATTGATTTTTGGACCTTGGCAGCCGAGTCCAAGTGGAACGACGAAGCTCTTCAGGGAGCGTTTGTTAACGGTCTAAGTGACACAATTAAGAATGAACTAGCTGTTCGTGATGAGCCTGCTAACCTTCATGTTCTCGTTTCCCTTGCTACACGAATAGACAACAGGCTACGGGAGAGGAGACAGGAGAGGGGCGGTCGGGTCCACACCTCTAACGGGGCTCCCTCGCTTTCTGCAGTCCAAGCTACACCACCACTCGGACACCGATCACACACCTCAGCGGATTCCTCCACGGAACTAGACGAGCCTATGCAGCTGGGCCGTGCTCGTCTGTCCCATGTCGAAAGGGAACGGCGCATACGGGCTGGTGAGTGCATGTACTGTGGGGACCGCACTCATTTTCTGGTTAACTGTCCGATTCGCCCAAAAGACCAAGCTCGCAAGTAAAAGTGGGCGTACTTGCGAGTGTTATACCAGACTCAATGCCCACAGCACCCCGTCTAGTGATCCCAGTTACAGTCCAGTTCAGGAAGCTATCTCTCCCACTAGCTGCTCTCATCGACTCTGGTGCTGAGGATAGTTTTATTGACGCTAGCCTGGTTACTCAGGCTGAGATCCCTGTTCAGCCCCTGCCTAAGCCTATAACAGTAACCACTATTGACGGCCATCAGTTTGCCAACATCACCCACCAAACTGTCCCCGTTTCTCTCATGCTGTCCGGCAATCACAAAGAAACCATCCAGTTTAAAGTAGTCTCCTCCTCGGCCTCCCCCCTTATCCTCGGTTTTCCCTGGCTTAGCCTTCACAACCCCCATATTGATTGGCAAAACCACAAAATACACAGTTGGACTACTCACTGCCATTCTGTTTGCCTTGGGTCGGCTACTCCGCCCTCGGTCGGCTCCCCTGCGTCCCCTGTCAAAACCCCAGACCTCTCTTCAGTCCCGGAGGAGTACCTGGACCTGGCCGAGGTATTCAGCAAGTCCAAGGCACTTTCATTACCACCTCATAGGCCATACGATTGCGCTATTGAGTTACTGCCTGGAGCGCCTTTGCCGTCCAGTCGGCTTTTCAAGCTGTCCCGTCCTGAGAGGGAAGCTATGGAAACCTACATAGGCGACTCCCTAACCTCTGGCATCATTCGTCCCTCATCGTCCGCTGTTGGTGCTGGGTTCTTTTTTGTTGAGAAGAAGGACAAAACATTACGCCCATGCATTGACTACAGAGGACTTAATAACATCACAGTCAGAAATACATACCCCCTGCCTCTCATCAACTCAGCATTTGACTCCCTTCATGGTGCCACTGTGTTTACCAAACTCGACCTACGGAACGCTTACCACCTCGTTAGGATCAAGCAGGGAGACGAATGGAAGACTGGGTTTAATACCCCTCTCGGACATTTTGAATACCTAGTCATGCCATTCGGTCTCACTAACGCCCCAGCAGTGTTTCAGGCCATGGTGAACGATGTGTTGAGGGATTTTCTACACCGTTTTGTGTTTGTCTATTTGGATGACATTCTGATATTCTCTAAGTCACAGGATGAACACGTCTCCCACGTCCGTCTGGTTCTCCAACGCCTCATGGAAAACAAACTGTATGTGAAGGCAGAAAAATGTGAGTTCCACCGGCAGTCCGTCCCCTTTTTGGGCTTTATCATTGAGCGGGGACAAGTGTCACCAGACCCTGACAAAATCAGAGCGGTTGTGGAGTGGCCCACACCCACGTCTCGGAAGCAGCTACAACGCTTCCTGGGCTTCGCCAACTTCTACCGCCGCTTCATCAGGGGTTTCAGCCGAGTGGTTGCCCCCCTGACCAAGCTCACCTCCCCTAAGGTGCCTTTCCTGTGGACGCCTGAGGCCGAGTCAGCCGTGAGTACATTGAAGAAACTGTTCACTACCTCACCTGTTCTGATTCATCCTGACACTAGTTTGCAGTTTGTTGTGGAAGTGGACGCCTCAGATTCGGGGGTGGGGGCTGTCCTGTCACAACGTTCCCCCACGGACCAGAAGCTCCATCCGGTGGCTTTTTTCTCCAAGAGATTGACCCCTGCTGAGAAGAACTACGACGTGGGTAATCGGGAGTTGCTTGCTGTCAAGTTGGCGTTGGAGGAATGGAGGCACTGGCTAGACGGAGCAGAGCAACCCTTCATAGTCTGGACTGACCACAAGAACCTGGCTTACATCCAGTCGTCCAAGAGGCTGAACTCCCGTCAGGCCAGATGGGCTCTGTTCTTCAGCAGGTTCAAGTTTATTTTGACATATCGTCCTGGCACACGTAATGTCAAGCCTGATGCTCTCTCTCGCCAGTTTACAGACACTGAAGACTCCAGCAATCCTGAATCTGTTCTGCCCACTTCCTGTTTGGTGGCGGCTGTGGGGTACCAACCGCCATTGTTCCCGTCTCAGGAAAGGGAGTTAGCCGTTCCGTCTGTTCAGGATAACCTTCGTCGCTGCCGCAAGGTGTGGGTGGACACCCGTGAGGCCCTTCTACGGACAGCAGAGAGTAATAAGAGGGTGGCGGACAGGCACAGGGTAGTCGCTCCACAGTTCCAGCCTGGTCAGCGAGTCTGGCTCTCCTCCAGCAACATCCCCCTGCGCACGGACTCCCGTAAGCTGTCGCCCCGATATTTGGGTCCTTTTGAGGTCGAATCCATCATCAACCCTTCGGCTGTTCGGTTGAGGCTTCCCCAGGCCATGAGAGTCCATCCTACATTTCACGTGTCCCAGCTGAAGATGGTCTCCTCCAGTCCTTTGTGTCCGCCGGTGGATCCCCCTCCGCCACCGCGCATTATTGACGACCATCCAGCCTACACGGTTCGGAGACTGCTGGACGTCCGAAGGCGTGGTAGAGGGCTTCAGTACCTGGTGGACTGGGAGGGATACGGTCCCGAGGAGAGGTCCTGGATTCCCAGACGTTTTATTCTGGATCCTCAGCTAGTGAATGACTTCCATAGGGACCACCCTGACAAGCCGGGTGGGTCGCCGGGTGGCGCCCGTTGAGGGGGGGGGTACTGTTACGGTCCGGCTCTGTTGGTCCTGTTCCTGTTGGTGTTCCTTTCCCTTTTCTCCCCTGTGTGTGTTGTTTGTGTCTGTCTCCCCCTGCTGTGCAGTCAGAGGTTCTAGGTCAGCGGGCGTGGCCATTCTATCATCAGATCAGTTACATCAAGCTGCAGCTCATTGGCACCAATCAAGCAGCAGATATCTACCCGGGCTGGACACCTCTCCAGCGCCAGTTCGTTCCTACACTTCCAGTGATCTCGTCTGTTCCTGCTGCCTGCTTGCCTGCCTGCCTGCCTGCCATTCCCACGTCGCTACCTGCTCCTCTGTTGCCTGATATCCTCGTTATCCAGCTCTCAGGACTACTGGCTCTCCACTCCACTCAGCTCCTACCCCAGCCTGAAGCTATTCCACCCTGACTACTTACCTCTGCCAATACACGTTGAATAATCTACATCCTAATTTTACTCTCTTTGTCCGTGTGTCCGTCTCTGCACCTGAGTCCACCACCCAACCTAACAGTTATAGCTTAATGTTAGCTAGCTAACATTGAATCTGGTTGGTTAGCTAACTGCAGATTGATGCAGGGTAGTAACGATATGAGTTGGGATTATGGTTCATTGTTTAGCTAGCTAGCTACATGTCTAAACAAAAGACTCCACTATGCAAGTAACTATTTCAATAGAATGTTTATGATGTCACTGCGACAACTGTCGATAGACGTAGCTGGTACATTTGCTCTGGCTATCTACAGTTGCTTGCCAAATCCATACGGAAGGTGTCTATAAGAACCACTTTAGAATCAGACTCACCTGAAATATAATACACATATTAATATAATATAATATACATACTAATTGAATATAAAACACATACAGTTGCTTGCGAAAGTATTCACCCCCCTTGGCATTTTTCCTATTTTGTTGCCTTACAACCTGGAATTAAAATGGATGTTTTTGGGGGTTTGTATCATTTGATTTACACAAAATGCCTACCACTTTGAAGGTGCAAAAATATGTTTTATTGTGAAACAAACAAGAAATAAGACAAAAAAACAGAAAACTTGAGAGTGCATAACTATTCAACTATGTTTCCCCTTAAACCACTCAAGTGTTTCTTTAGCAGTATGCTTAGGGTCATTGTCCTGCTGGAAGGTGAACCTCCGTCCCAGTCTCAAATCTCTGGAAGACTGAAACAGGTTTCCCTCAAGAATTTCCCTGTATTTAGAGCCATCCATCATTCCTTCAATTCTGACCAGTTTCCCAGTCCCTGCCGATGAAAAACTTCCCCACAGCATGATGCTGCCACCACCATGCTTCACTGAGGGGGTGGTGTTCTCGGGGTGATGAGAGGTGTTGTGTTTTCACCAGACATAGCATTTTCCTTGATGGCCAAAAAGCTCAATTTTAGTCTCATCTGACCAGAGTACCTTCTTCCATATGTTTGGGGAGTCGCCCACATGCCTTTTGCCGAACACCAAATGTGTTTGCTTATTTCTTTCTTTAAGCAATGGCTTTTTTCTGGCCACTCTTCCGTAAAGCCCAAAAGTGGCTTAAAGTGGTCCTATGGACAGATATTCCAATCTCCGCTGTGGAGCTTTGCAGCTCCTTCAGGGTTATCTTTGGTCTCTTTGTTGCCTCTGATTAATGCCCTCCTTGCCTGGTCCGTGAGATTTGGTGGGCGGCCCTCTCTTGGCAGGTTTGTTGTGGTGCCATATTCTTTCCATTTTTTAATAATGGCTTTAATGGTGCTCCGTGGGATGTTCAAAGTTTCAGATATTTTTTTATAACCCAACCCTGATCTATACTTCTCCACAACTTTGTCCCTGACCTGTTTGGAGCGCTCCTTGGTCTTCATGGTGCCGCTTGCTTAGTGGTGTTGCAGACACTGGGGCCTTTCAGAACAGGTGATTATATATCCTGGGATCATGTGACAGATCATGTGACACTTAGATTGCACACAGGGGGACTTATTTAACTAATTATGTGACTTCAGAAGGTAGTTGGTTGCACCAGATCTTATTTAGGGGCTTCATAGCAAAGGGGGTGAATACATATGCACGCACCACTTTTCCGTTATTTATTTTTTAGAATTTCTTGAAACAAGTTATTTTTTTCATTTCACTTCACCAATTTGAACTATTTTGTGTATGTCCATCACATGAAATCCAAATAAAAATCAATTTAAATTACAGGTTGTAATGCAACAAAATAGGGAGATTAATACTTTTGCAAGGCACTGTACTCCGATTTCAGAGCAGAATAACTGACGAATTTACGAACGCTCAACACCCGTTGAATACGGCCGGTGTCAGTAAACATTGGCAAAAAAGCGTAATTAAATTGTTGCCAGCAGCACAACACTCTGGATAACATTAAAACAGCCTAACCAGCTCTGCTAGGGCGAGTAAAATGGTCAGTGAGCTGTTCTCTCATTTGTGTCTGGAAGTAGCTAGCAAGCTAGCCAGCGTTAGCCAGTTAGCTTGGGTGCTTGACTGCTGTTGTGAGGCCAGAACGCTCGGATCAACCCTACTTTTCGTCCAGATCATTCAGTGTGCGCTCTGAAAACTCCGAGAGCGAAACGCTCTGAATATTACAAACTGACAATCTGACAACACTGAGTTTACGAACGCCCAGAGCACACTCTGGCACTCCAGATTAAATTTACGAACACACCCGTAGTATAAACCAGCCTTTAGTCTTGAAATCTTTGGTTGATTAGTACACTACTCACGCTGTTTAGCACATGGCCTCACATGTGAATCCTTAAAGAGATGGGTGGGGCTAAAGCATTTAAGAGGGTGTGAACGATGCTGAATGGATGTAGACAAAGAAGAGCTCTCCAGTAGGTGTACCAAAACATTCAAGGGCCATTTTCTCAAAAGTGGGGTTACAAGTTTATCAACTTTCAAAGCAGAATTACTTTCCCATTGTTCCTCAACTGTAGTGTTTGATATACCATTTTCTAGCTCTGAGTCGGAGTCTGGTATGGTCTACAGCTCATCATGAGGTAGTGTTGGTCCAGTAGGTCCAGTACAGCGCTGACCAGGTTATTATCCTGTCTGTCAGTCTGTCTTGTCATCACCACAATACCATGCTGTCTGTCTGTCAGTCTGTCTTGTCATCACCACAATACCATGCTGTCTGTCTGCACTGAGGTGACGACTCGCTTGGCACTGGCTAGTGAGGGCTCTCCAGTTATGTCATCAAGGATGAGGGGACAGTGTGATTAGATTACCCTACCGACCAGACCAGAGCCACTTGGAGAAACGCACCATTTGTGTTACAAATACTGGGCCAGTGCCGTGGTCTAACAGACAAGAGAAACTCAACGTTAGCTTTACTCTTCAGTGCCGTGGTCTAACAGACAAGATAAAATGAAGGTTAGCTTTACAATCTACCAGGATCAATAGTGAACTGAATCCTTTGCAGAAAGTTGCTTATCATCTATTGGCTATTTATTATCTGTGGTCTGTGTTGTAGTGGGGGGAGACTTAAACAGCCAACCAAATATAACGTTGTCAGTGTTATGTCAGAAACCCAGTTAGATTGCCTGGAGGCCAGCATTCCATCCCCTCTGGTCTCTCAAAGCACACTGAGTAGTAGATGTTTACTCAGGAACAGGACTCATGCAGGAATGGGAGAGAAGTTTTGGAGTCAAGTTTGGGACAGGATGGGACAGGAACGGGCAGTAGAGGAACGGGCAGTAGAGGAACGGGCAGTACAGGAACGGGCAGTACAGGAACGGGCAGTACAGGAACGGGCAGTAGAGGAACGGGCAGTACAGGAACGGGCAGTACAGGAACGGGCAGTACAGGAACGGGCAGTACAGGAACGGGCAGTACAGGAAAAGTTATACACTGAGTTATTGGGGGGGGGGGGAGGGGGGGGGGTAGAAATATATAATGTGTGTAGACCTAATATACACTACATGACCAAAAGTATGTGGACACCTGCTCGTCCAACATCTCATTCCAAAATCATGGGCATTAATATGGAGTTGGTCCCCCCCTTTGCTGCTATAACAGCCTCCACTCTTCTGGGAAGGCTTTCCACTAGATGTTGGAACATTGCTGCGGGGACTTGCTTCCATTCAGCCACAAGAGCATTAGTGAGGTCGGGCACTGATGTTGGGCAATTAGGCCTGACTCGCAGTCGGCGTTCCAATTAATCTCAAAGGTGTTCGATGAGGTTAAGGTCAGGGCTCTATGCAGGCCAGTCAAGTTCTTCCACACCGATCTCAACAAACAATTTCTGTACGGACCTCGCTTTGTGTATGGGGGCATTGTCATGGTGAAACAGGAAAGGGCCTTCCCCAAACTGTTGCCACAAAGTTGGAAGCACATAATCGTTTAGAATGTAATTGTATGCTGTAGCGTTAAGATTTCCCTTCACTGGAACTAAGTGGCCTAGATTGAACCATGAAAAACAGCCCCAAACCATTATTCCTCCTCCAACAAACTTTACAGTTGGCACTATGCATTGGGGCAGGTAGCGTTCTCCTTGCATCCGCCAAACCCAGATTCGTCCATCGTGATCATCACTCCAATGAACGCGTTTCCACTGCTCCAGAGTCCAATGGCAGCGAGCTTTACAGCACTCCAGCCGACGCTTGGCATTGCGCATGGTGATCTTAGGCTTGTGTGCGGCTGCTCGGCCATGGAAACCCATTTCCCGATGAACAGTTCTTGTGAGTTGCTTCATGAGCCAGTTTTTGAACTCGGTAGTGAGTGTTGCAACCGAGGACAGAAGATTTTTACGCGCTACACGCTTCAGCACTCGGCGGTCCCGTTTCTTTGAGCTTGTGTGGCCTACCACTTCGCGGCTGAGCCGTTGTTGCTCCTAGAAGTTTCCACTTCACAATAACAGCACTTACAGTTGACCGGGGCAGCTCTAGCAGGGCTGAAATGTGACGAACTGACTTGTTGGAAAAGTGGCATCCTATGACGATGCCATGTTGAAAGTCACTGAGCTCTTCAGTAAGGCCATTCTACTTCCAATGTTTGTCCATGGATATTGCATGGCTGTGTGCTCGGTTTTATACACCTGTCATCAACGGTTGAGGCTGAAAAAGCAGAATCCACTAATTTGAAGGGGTGTCCACATACTTTTTTATATATAATGTAGTTTACTTAATATACACTGCTCAAAAAAATTCAGGGAACACTAAAATAACACATCCTAGATCTGAATGAATGAAATAATCTTATTAAATACTTTCTTCTTTACATAGTTGAATGTGCTGACAACAAAATCACACAAAAATTATCAATGGAAATCAAAATTATCAACCCATGGAGGTCTGGATTTGGAGTCACCCTTAAAATTAAAGTGGAAAACCACACTACAGGCTGATCCAACTTTGATGTAATGTCCTTAAAACAAGTCAAAATGAGGCTCAGTAGTGTGTGTGGCCTCCACGTGCCTGTATGACCTCCATACAACGCCTGGGCATGCTCCTGATGAGGTGGCGGATGGTCTCCTGAGGGATCTCCTCCCAGTCCTGGACTAAAGCATCCGCCAACTCCTGGACAGTCTGTGGTGCAACGTGGCGTAGGTGGATGGAGCGAGACATGATGTCCCAGATGTGCTCAATTGGATTCAGGTCTGGGGAACGGGCGGGCCAGTCCATAGCATCAATGCCTTCCTCTTGCAGGAACTGCTGACACACTCCAGCCACATGAGGTCTAGCATTGTCTTGCATTAGGAGGAACCCAGGGCCAACCGCACCAGCATATGGTCTCACAAGGGGTCTGAGGATCTCATCTCGGTACCTAATGGCAGTCAGGCTACCTCTGGCGAGTACATGGAGGGCTGTGCGGCCCCCCAAAGAAATGCCACCCCACACCATGACTGACCCACCGCCAAAGTGGTCATGCTGGAGGATGTTGCAGGCAGCAGAACGTTCTCCACGGCGTCTCCAGACTCTGTCACGTCTGTCACGTGCTCAGTGTGAACCTGCTTTCATCTGTGAAGAGCACAGGGCGCCAGTGGCGAATTTGCCAATCTTGGTGTTCTCTGGCAAATGCCAAACGTCCTGCACGGTGTTGGGCTCTAAGCACAACCCCCACCTGTGGACGTCGGGCCCTCATACCACCCTCATGGAGTCTGTTTCTGACAGTTTGAGCAGACACATGCACATTTGTGGCCTGCTGGAGGTCATTTTGCAGGGCTCTGGCAGTGCTCCTCCTGCTCCTCCTTGCACAAAGGCGGAGGTAGCAGTCCTGCTGCTGGGTTGTTGCCCTCCTACGGCCTCCTCCACGTCTCCTGATGTACTGGCCTGTCTCCTGGTAGCGCCTCCATGCTCTGGACACTACGCTGACAGACACAGCAAACCTTCTTGCCACAGCTCGCATTGATGATAGGGCGGCAGGTAGCTTAGTGGTTAAGAGCGTTGTGCCAGTAACCGAAAGGTCGCTGGTTCTAATCCCTGAGCCGACTAGGTGAAAAATCTGTCGATGTGCCCTTGAGCAAGGCACTTAACCCTAATTGCTCCTGTAAGTCGCTCTGGATAAGAGCGTCTGCTAAATGACCAATTATTATTATTATTATGTACCATCCTGGATGAGCTGCACTACCTGAGCCACTTGTGTGGGTTGTAGACTCCGTCTCATGCTACCACTAGAGTGAAAGCACCGCCAGCATTCAAAAGTGACCAAAACATCAGCCAGGAAGCATAGGAACTGAGAAGTGGTCTGTGGTCACCACCTGCAAAACCAGTCCTTTATTGGGGGTGTCTTGTTAATTGCCTATAATTTCCACCTGTTGTCTTTTCCATTTGCACAACAGCATGTGAAATTTATTGTCAATCAGTGTTGCTTCCTAAGTGGACAGTTTGATTTCACAGAAGTGTGATTGACTTGGAGTTACATTGTGTTGTTTAAGTGTTCCCTTTATTTTTTTGAGCAGTATATATATATTTTAATGGTCATTTCCCCCCTCCCCCCTCCCCCTGGCTCATTCTCGTGCCTCGTTACAGTTGTAGCCTCAGACGTCAGTGAATGACGAAGCCTTCAAGAGAGGAATGGCGCCATGTAGCCAAGGAACCATCATTAACATTAGAGGAAAGAGCGATATTTTAGCTACATTTGATAGAATTGTCTTTGACAACGAAGGAACCGAGTAGGCTACACAGCTTGCAAAAAATGCTGTGTTTAATCAAATAGGAGAGCGGCCTGAAGCAGCAGAGCCGGTCAAGGTCATTGTTCACGTATTTAACATTTACATTTACGTCATTTAGCAGACGCTCTTATCCAGAGCGACTTACAGTTAGTGCATACATTATTCTTTTTTGTTTTCATACTGGCCCCCCGTGGGATTCAAACCCACAACCCTGGCGTTGCAAACGCCATGCTCTACCAACTGAGCTACCTCCCTGCCGGCCATTCCCTCCCCTACCCTGGACGACGCTGGGCCAATTGTGCGCCGCCCCATTGGTCTCCCGGTTGCGGCCGGCTACAGCAGAGCCTGGATTCGAACCAGGATCTCTAGTGGCACAGCTAGCACTGCGTTGCAGTGCCTTAGACCACTGCGCCACTCGGCTAAACCTTCTGAGGTGAAGAGTGAAATAAAAATAAAAATAGATTGACCGATGCAGTACTGCTGCTCAGGATTTTTTTGTTGTGAATGTTCATGTGTTGTAAAGCTTCATATGTGGACAGTGCTCAGATGTAGGCTACAGTTGTATGGTGGTGATATGCTGAGCAGACCATCCTGCTGGGGTGGTGATGTGCTGAGCAGACCATCCTGCTGGGGTGGTGATGTGCTGAGCAGACCATCCTGCTGGGGTGGTGATGTGCTGAGCAGACCATCCTGCTGGGGTCTGGGGTGGTGATGTGGTGAGCAGACCATCCTACTGGGGTCTGGGGTGGTGATGTGCTGAGCAGACCATCCTGCTGGGCTGGTGATGTGCTGAGCAGACCATCCTGCTGGGGTGGTGATGTGCTGAGCAGACCATCCTGCTGGGGTGGTGATGTGCTGAGCAGACCATCCTGCTGGGGTGGTGATGTGCTGAGCAGACCATCCTGCTGGGGTGGTGATGTGCTGAGCAGACCATCCTGCTGGGGTGGTGATGTGCTGAGCAGACCATCCTGCTGGGGTGGTGATGTGCTGAGCAGACCATCCTGCTGGGGTGGTGATGTGCTGAGCAGACCATCCTGCTGGGGTGGTGATGTGCTGAGCAGACCATCCTGCTGGGGTGGTGATGTGCTGAGCAGACCATCCTGCTGGGCTGGTGAGCAGACCATCCTACTGGGGTCTCTGTCCTCATCCTCCAGCCTTAATCCATCTACATTTTAGGTCATTTAAGAAGACGCTCTTGTCCAGAGCGACTTACAATCAGTGAATTTAACTAAGATAGGTAAGTCAACCACATATCAAAGTTGCATATTGCATTACTGAAATAATTTTCAAACACAATAGCCTACCATAGCCTACATATTTATTCACGTAAACATTAGCACTGGCCGGATGGGAGGGTTTTTTATCGGGAAGGGACAGGAAAGTTCTGGGGTTATAGAACTGTTGCGAGGTCAAGACAGTACAGGTAAAAAATTGACAGAACAAGATGAGACAGAATTTTCACTTCTGTGTCAACCTCTCTACTGAGCATGTGCAGAACCCAGGCAGGCAGGATGCTGTATGTAAGGGCTGGTTTCCCAGACATAGATTAAGCCTGAACAAAAAATCACTTTCAACAGACATTCTCCATTGAGCATGCTTTTTAGTCTAGGACTAGGCTTCATCTGTGTCCGGGAAACCAGTCCTTAGTCTCTTCACTCTAAACAGATCTGTTGTTCTACAACTCTAGATACAACTGATTCACGAGAGCTGTAATTCATTCAAACCCAACCTTTACAATCATATTGTATGTATTGTCATTTCCTACAGGTCTGCTGAGGTCATTTCCTCTGTGGTTCTTTACTGTACATCTCCTTTTCTATACATAATGGCGGCAGGTAGCCAGTAACCGAAAGGTTTAAATACCCGAGCCCACACAGTGATGTTGTCTTTAACACTGAGGCACTGCTCGGCCCTTCTCTCCTATTTTTCCCTGGGTAAAAAAATATGGTATTCTGTTTTGTTCTCCTTTTGCACATCCTGTGCATTTCATGTGTTATCGCAGGATGTTTTATGGGGCAATTTTTAACTGGTCTCTGCTACATCAATCCAACTCCTCAGCCAGTCTATGTGTGCATCCCAAATGGCACCCTATTCCTTATATAGTGCACTACTTTTGAGCAGAGCCCTAGCTCATTCAATCCCTACCAATGTGTCGCTGAGTTGTCATAATGCTTCAGCAAATGTACATTATCCTAGGGGCGTTGGAAGACACCATGTAAGTAACATAATTTTTGTCCCTCTTACTGCCCTGAATGCCTCTGTTGATCCTACATCTATTGTATGCAGTAATCATATGCATATGAACCAGAGTAATACTGTTAGCACTGAGGTGGTGTGCCCTAGTAGGAAGTCCACTGTGTGCAGCTCACCCTGCACTAATAAAAATAACTTGAGCATGTCTACCTCTGCTAAGCTTCCCAGTAAAGCAAGAAAAACAATCAAGCATCCCAGAAAAGTGTGAGAAATTGCCCAAGTTAACATATGTAGCTTAAGAAACGAGGTTCATGAAATAAATAATTTGCTAGGAACAGATGATATTCATAATCTCTGAAACTCACTTAGATAATACCTTTGATGATACAGTGGTAGCAATACATGGTTATAAGATCTACAGAATAGACAGAAATGCCAAAGGTGGAGGTGTGGCTGTTTATATTCAGAACCACATTCCTGTAAAACTTAGAGAGGATCTGATGTTAAATACTGTTGAAGTAATATGGCTACAGGTTCATCTGCCTCACCTAAAGCCCATTCTGGTGGATAACGTGTGAAATGCTTGATAATGAATGTGATATTAATAGAGAGGTATACTTTCTGGGTGATTTAAATATTGACTGGCTTTCATCAGGCTGCCCACTCAAGAGAAAGCTTTAAACTGTAACTAGTGCCTGCAACCTGGTTCAGGTTATCAATCAACCTACCAGGGTAGTTACAAACAGTACAGTAATGAAATCAACATGTATTGATCATATCTTTACTAATGCTGCAGAAATGTGCTTGAAAGCAGTATCCAAATCCATCGGATGTAATGATCACAATATAGTAGCCATATCTAGGAAAACCAAAGTTCCAAAGGCTGGGCCTAATATAGTGTATAAGAGGTCATACAATAGGTTTTGTAGTGATTTCTATGTTGTTGATGTGAAAAATATGTGTTGGTCCGTGGTGTGTAATGAGGAGCAAACAGACACTGCACTTGACACATTTATGAAATTGCTTATCCCAGTTACTAATAAGCATGCAACCATAAAGAAAGTGACTGTAAAAACTGTTAAATCCCTGTGGATTAATGAGGAATTGAAACATTGTATGGTTGAGAGGGATGAGGCAAAAGGAATGGCAAATAAGTCTGGCTGCACAACCGATTGGCCAACGTATTGCAAATTGAGAAATCATGTGACTAAACTGAATAAAAAGAAGAAGAAACTACACTATGAAACAAAGATAAATGACATAAAGAATGATAGTAAAATGCTTTGGAGCACCTTAAATAAAAGTTTGGGCAAAAAGGCAAACTCTGCTCCATCATTCATTGAATCAGATGGCTCATTCATCACAAAACCCACTGATATTGCCAACTACTTTGATTATTTTTTCATTGGCAAGATTAGCAAACTTAGGCATGACATGCCAGCAACAAACGCTGACACTACACATCCAAATATATCTGACCAAAATCCGTAAAGTAAGTGTGGAAGAGGTGAAAATGTGTTGTCTATCAACAATGACAAGCCACCGGGGTCTGATAACTTGGATGGAAAATTACTGAGGATAATAGTGGACGATATTGCCACTCCTATTTGACATATCTTCAATTTAAGCCTACTAGAAAGTGTGTGCCCTCAGGCCTGGAGGGAAGCAAAAGTCATTCCGCTACCCAAAAATAGTAAAGCCCCCTTTACTGGCTCAAATAGCCAACCAATCAGCCTGTTACCAACCCTTAGTAAACTACTGGGAAAAATTGTGTTTGACCAGATACAATGCAGACTTTCAGCAGGCTTATAGAGAAGGACGTTCAACAAGCACAGCACTTACACAAATTACTGATGATTGGCTGAGAGACATTGATGATAAAACGATTGTTGGGGCTGTTTTGTTAGACTTCAGGCGGCTTTGACATTATCTATCCTAGTCTGCTGCTGGTAAAGCGTATGTGTTATGGCTTTACACCCCCTGCTATATTGTGGATAAAGAGTTACTTGTCTAACAGAACACAGAGGGTGTTCTTTAATGGAAGCCTCACAAACATAATCCAGGTAGAATCAGGAATACAAACCTGACTCAGTTACACCAGCTCTGTCAGGAGGAATGGGCCAAAATTCACCCAACTTATTGTGGGAAGCTTGTGGAAGGCTACCCGAAACGTTTCACCCAAGTTAAACAATTTAAAGGCAATACTACCAAATACTAATTGAGTGTATGTAAACTTCTGACCCACTGGGAATGTGATGAAATAAATAAAAGCTGAAATAAATCATTCTCTCTACTATTATTCTGACATTTCACATTCTTAAAATAAAGTGGTGATCCTAACTGACCTAAAACAGGGACTTTTTACTAGGATTAAATGTCAGGAATTGTGAAAAACTGAGTTTACATGTATTTTATAATGTTGTATGTTTTCCCCCCAACACCACTTTCCATCAATTTGTATAGCAGACCTTCATGCCAAATTGAGTCAAAAGCTTTTATGAAATCAACAAAGCATGAGAAGACTTTGCCTTTGTTTTGGTTTGTTTGTCAATTAAGGTGTGCAGGGTGAATACGTGGTCTGTCGTACGGTAATTTGGTAAAAAGCCAATTTGACATTTGCTCAGTACATTGTTTTCACTGAGGAAATGTACAAGTCTGCTGTTAATGATAATGCAGAGGTTTTTCCCAAGGTTGCTGTTGACGCATATCCCATGGTAGTTATTGGGGTCAAATTTGTCTCCACTTTTGTGGATTGGGGTGATCAGTCCTTGGTTCCAAATATTGGGGAAGATGCCAGAGCTAAGGATGATGTTAAAGAGTTTAAGTATAGCCTATTTGAAATTTGTGGTCTGTATATTTTATCATTTCATTGAGGATACCATCAACACCACAGGCCTTTTTGGGTTGGAGGGTTTGTATTTTGTCCTGTAGTTCATTCAATGTAATTGGAGAATCCAGTGGGTTCTGGTAGTCTTTAATAGTTTAGCTATCTCTCTCTCTCGATCTCTCTCTCTGTGCTCTCTCTCTCTCACTCGCTCTCTCCATCTCTCATGCTCTGCTCTCTCTTCAGACGACAACTTTATCAGTGAGATAAGGAGTGTGGCACGGGTTGTTGGAGAAATGACCCTTGTGCTACACACACAGACCCTGTTCAGCTGACACACAGATAAACACTGTTACAGAAGTCAGACATAACGGAGAACAGAAAAGCAGTGTTTCAGGACAACAACAACATATTAGAGAAACATCTCTCTTTATCTTTCCACAGGCTAATGACAGTTCAACTGAGACAAACCACCTCTATACATATACACAGTGAGCCCCAACAGTATTGGGACATGTTGTGTTGTTTTGGCTCTGTACTCTAGCACTTTGGATTTGAAATGACTATGAGGTTAAAGTGCAGACTGTCAGCTATAATTTTGGGGGATCTTCATCCATATCGGGTGAACCGTTTAGAAATTACAGCAGGTTTTGTACATAGTCCCCCAATTTTAGGGGACCAAAAGTATTGGGGTAAATTCATTTTATAAATGCATGATATTTGTGCGTCTAACTTTCTCACTCATCATTATTCACGATTCTTTCAGGACTATCCGTAACCATGGTAGCATCCACATTAATGTAGAAGTGTTTAGAAACATATTATATTCTTATTTACAATAGAAGTGACTCCAAAATGACACAATACATTATTTACCATTACATTCTATTGGGCACAAAATAATCTGAAACACAACCAAAGCAAACAACAAATGCATCCAACAACTTTGTACAGTCCCAAGCTTGATGTAATCATTGCGTGCAATATGGGACTAAATACTCAACTTTTGACTACTTTAATACACATATACAGTGCCTTCAGAAAGTATTCACACCCCTTGACGTTTTCCACATTTTGTCACTGGCCTACACACAATACCCCATAATGTCAAAGTGGAATTACGTTTCCAAAAATGTTTACAAATTAATAAACAATTAAAAGCTGAAATGTCTTGAGTCAATAAGTATTCAACCCTTTTGTTATGGCAAGCCTAAATAAGTTCAGGAGTAAAAATGTGCTTAACAAGTCACTTAATAAGTTGCATGGACTCACTCTGTGTGCAATAATAGTGTTTAACATGATTTTAGAATGACTACCTCATCTCTGTACCCCACACATTCAATTATCTGTAAGGTCCCTCAGTCAAACAGTGAATTTCAAACACAGATTCAACCATAAAGACCAGGGAGGTTTTCCAATGCCTCACAAAGAAGGGCACCTATTGGTAGATGGGTACAAATTAAAAGCAGACATTGAATATCCCTTTGAGCACGGTGAAGTTATTAATTACACTTTGGATGGTGTATCAATACACCCAGTTACTACAAAGATACAAGCCTTCTTCTTAACTCAGTTGCCGGAGAGGACAGAAACTGCTCAGGGATTTCACCATGAGACCAATGGGGACTTTAAAACAGTTAGAGAGTTTAATGTCTGTGATAGGAGAAAACTGAGGATGGATCAACAACATTGTAGTTACTCCACAATACTAACCTAAATGACAGAGAGAAAAGAAGGAAGCCTGTACAGAATACAAATATTCCAAAACATGCATCCTGTTTGTAACAAGGCACTAAATTAATACTGCAAAACATGTGGCAAAGCAATTAACTTTTTGTCCTCAACACAAAGTGTTATGTTTGGGGCAAATCCAATACAACACATTACTGAGTACCACTCTCCATATTTTCAAGCATAGTGGTAGCTGCATCATGTTATGGGTATGCTTGTAATCGTTAAGGACTGAAGAGTTTTTCAGGATGTAAAAGAAACGGAATGGAGCTAAGCACAGGCAAAATCCTGGAGGAAAACCTGGTTCAGTCTGCTTTCCACCAAACACTGGGAGATGAATTCACCTTTCAGCAGGACAATAACCTAAAACACAAGGCCAAATCTAAACTGGAGTTGCTTACCAAGAGACATTGAATGTTCCTGAGTGGCCTAGTTACAGTTTTGACTTAAATCTGCTTGAAAATCTATGCCAAGAGTTTGAAGAATTTTCAAAATAATAAATGGGTAAATGTTGCACAATCCAGGTGTGGAAAGCTCTTAGAGACTTACCCAGAAAGACTCACAGCTGTAATTGCTGCCAAAGGGGATTGTAACCTGTGTTGACAGGGGTTTGAATACTTAAGAGACTCTGCTCTGAAGTAGACACACACAGCAACACACCCACCTCCAAACAGAGGCTCCTTTTCCGTCACACTGGCCTGGTATTTCCTGGCCCTGCCAGGCCCGGCGGAGCCTCGTCACGTCAGCCTGCTAACATTCAGCTAAAACCCTCCTCTCCACCATGCCTGCCTCAGCCTTCAGCTCAACATCCTCCTCATTACAACTATAAGAAGCACAACACAACAATCAGAACAAAACACATTCCAAAAGAACACTGGACATTCCTAAAGAACACCGGACATTCTTAAAGAACACTGGACATTCCGAAAGATTACTGGACATTCCTAAAGAACACCGGACATTCCTAAAGAACACTGGACATTCCACGGCCATTGTCCAGTAACGAGGGAATAACTGAGAAAAGAGTGAGAGAGAGAGCGACAGAGCTGATACATTCTTCCACCTATCAGGATGACAGACAGACAGCGCTAGACCCTCCTGCCAACAACTAACCAGACCAGCTCACAACAAATGACTGGTGAACAGTTACAGCAACTTTATTTCCTGAGCAATTAAAAAGGTTTGGATGATCCAGATTCCTGTCTTCAGAGGGCGAGAACAGAAGCCAGTAGAGCAGGGCCTTCAGAAAGTATTCACACCCCTTGACTTTTTCCACACTTTGTTGTGTTACAAAGTGGGATTAAAATAGATTTAATTGTCATTTTTTTGTCAACGATCTACACAAAATACTTTGTAATGTCAAAGTGGAAAACATTAATTTTAAAATAAAACACTAATATATTTTGATTAGATAAGTATTCAACCCCCTGAGTCAATACATGCTAGAATCACCTTTGGCAGTGATTCCAGCTGTGAGTCTTTCTGGGTAAGTCTCTGGCGGGTAGGAGTGCTGGGCCAGTAACCGAAGGGTTGCTGAATCGAATCCCCCAGCCAACAAGGTAAAAATATGTTGTTCTGAGCAAGGCAGTTACGCCCAACAACAACCGCCCCCCGGGCTCCAAGGATGGGAATCACACCTGACCAAACATAGAAATCTCAACTAGATATACAAACTAGAAATACAATAACATAGAATACAACAGAAACTCACACCCTGACCCAACCAACAAGAATTATCTCGATCAGGGCGTGACAATTATGTAGTGTTATGTATTGTAATATGTAGTGTATTGTATTATGTACTGTATTATTTACATTTACATTTAAGTCATTTAGCAGACGCTCTTATCCAGAGCGACTTACAGTTAGTGAGTGCATACATCATATTTTTATATTTTTTCATACTGCCCCCCCCCCCCCCCGTGGGAATCAAACCCACAACCCTGGCGTTGCAAACGCCATGCTCTACCAACATCCCCTGCCGGCCATTCCCTCGCCTACCCTGGGTCAATTGTGCGCCGCCCCATGGGTCTCCCGGTCGCGGCCGGCTACGACAGAGCCTGGATTCGAACCAGGATCTCTAGTGGCACTGTGCCTTACACCACTGCGCCACTCGGGAAGTATTATGTATTGTATTATGTATTGTATTGTGTATTGTATTATGTAGTGTAGTGTATTGTGTTATGTACTGTATTATGTATTGTATTATGTAGTGTATTGTGTTATGTACTGTATTATGTATTGTATTATATAGTGTATTGTGTTATGTACTGTTATGTATTGTATTATGTATTGTTTTGTAGTATTATGTATTTTATGATATATTGTATTATTTACATTTACATTTTAGTCATTTAACCCTTTTCCCTAACCATTACATTTTAGTCATTTAGCAGACGCTCTTATCCAGACGTGAGTGCATACATTTTTTATTTTTTTCCCCCTCATACTGGCCCCCCCGTGGGAATCGAACCCACAACCCTGGCGTTGCAAACGCCATGCTCTACCAACTGAGCTACATCCCTGCCGGCCGTTCCCTCCCCTACCCTGGACGACGCTGGGCCAATTGTGCGCCGCCCCATGGGTCTCCCGGTCACGGCCTGCTACGACAGAGCCTGGATTCGAACCAGGATCTCTAGTGGCACAGCGATGCAGTGCCTTAGACCACTGTGGCAGGTATTATGTAGTGTTATGTATTGTATTATGTTGTGTATTATGTATTGTATTATGTATTGTGTGGGGTACAGAGATGAGGTAGTCATTTAAAAATCATGTTAAACACTATTATTGCACACAGAGTGAGTCCATGCAACTTATTATGTGACTTGTTAAGCTCATTTTTACTCCTGATAATGGCACCGGAGGGGATGGCTGCCGTTTTACGGGCTCCTAACCAACCGTGCTATATTGTTTGTTTATTCACGTTGTTTGTAACTTCTTTTGTAACTTGTTTGTACATAATGTTGCAGCTACCGTGTCTTATGACCGAAAAGAGCTTCTGGACATCAGGACAGCGATTAAGACTATAATACCAACGGGACATTAAAAACTGTAATATCTTGTGTTTCACTGAGTCGTGGCTGAACGACGACATGGATAACATACAGTTGGCTGGGTTTTCTGTGCATCGGCAGGACAGAGCAGCTACGTCTGCCTCTCATGTGAAATTAGCTCCATAACTCAATGCATGCACACAGTCCTATAGCATATGAATTCACCTATATTGTGAGTAGGCCTCTGCCAAGTTTATCAAGAGATTAACCATTCAAATAAAACTATTACCTTTATCTTGTTATGGAGTTAGATTGATAAAAAAACAAAGTCAAATTGATTGTATGGTTGTATAATTGATTTGTTAATGCACACATGGCTGACTGGGAAAATGTCTCATCAAAATGCTGAAATTGTATCATATTCAGTCTTGGCATAAAATATTGTCCATTGCCTCCTTGACCCCTAAAACTCAGTATCGGCCCTTAAAAACCCATATCGGTCGTTCTCTAACAGACAGCGACCCGGACTGAACACAGACACACACTACTCCTACTGCTGTGTGATGGAAAACACATTAAGGCGTTTCGCTCTGACAATCACACCTACATGACACACAACTAAGCACTAAGGACCTAACAGGGTCCACACACACCGCACCGACGTGAAGAGGGCACGGCAGCGCCTCTTCCCCCTCTGGAGGCTGAAAATACTTGGCAAGGGCACTCGGATCCTCAAAAAGTTCTACAGCTGCACCATTGAGAGCATCTGACTGGCTGCATCACCACTTGGTACGGCAAATGCACCGCCCTCGACCGCAAAGCGCTACAGAGGGTGATGCAGACAGCCCAAGACATCACTGGGGCCAAGCTCCCTGCCATCCAGGACCTCTATACCAGAGCTCCCTGCCATCCAGGACCTCTATGCCAGGCAGTGTCAGAAGAAGACACGAAAAATTGCCAAAGACTCCAGCCCCCCAAGCCATAGACTGTTGAAGGATGAGGAAAAAAAACGAATTAATCCATTTTAGAATAAGGCTGTAACGTAACAACACGTGGAAAAGGTTGAGGGGTCTGAATACTTTCCAAAGGCTCTGTACACACACACTAGACTATATATTCACACTATATACACACTCACTAGACTATATATACACACTATATACACACTCACTAGACTATATATACACACTATATACACACTCACTAGACTATATATACACACTATATACACACTCACTATACTATATATACACACTATATACACACTCACTAGACTATATATACACACTATATATGTTACGGTTCGGCTCTGTTGGTCCTGTTCCTGTTGGTGTTCCTTTCCCTTTTCTCCCCTGTGTGTGTTGTTTGTGTCTGTCTCCCCCTGCTGTGCAGTCAGAGGTTCTAGGTCAGCGGGCGTGGCCATTCTATCACCAGAGCAGTTACATCAAGCTGCAGCTCATTGGCACCAATCAAGCAGCAGATATCTACCCGGGCTGGACACCTCTCCAGCGCCAGTTCGTTCCTACACTTCCAGTGGTAACTTGGCCCGTACAGCACTCTCAGTGTAGTTGTACTCTCTCAGTATTATTGTTGTTCCTGCCACGTTTTGTAACCTGTCTCTCCTTCGACCAGATCTCGTCTGTTCCTGCTGCCTGCTTGCCTGCCTGCCTGCCTGCCATTCCCACGCCGCTACCTGCTCCTCTGTTGCCTGATATCCTCGTTATCCAGCTCTCAGGACTACTGGCTCTCCACTCCACTCAGCTCCTACCCCAGCCTGAAGCTATTCCACCCTGACTACTTACCTCTGCCAATACACGTTGAATAAACTACATCCTAATTTTACTCTCTTTGTCCGTGTGTCCGTCTCTGCACCTGAGTCCCCCACCCAACCTAACAGAACGAACTGGCCAAACATGGACTCAGCAGAGATGCCACATGAAACAACGGGTGATGGCGTACAACACGCCCTCCATTCACAAGGAGTACTATTGGGACAACACGACCAACTCATCCGGACTCTATTGGATAACAACCAGCAGTTGTTGGATCTAGTATCTCATCTCACCTCTCAGGTAACTAACCTGGTAACACTCACTACCCTTTCTCCCTCTGCTTCTCCTCCGCCTGTTCCTCCTACAGTGGCTCCAGGCTCGGCTTCCGCTCCTGTCCTTCGGGAACCCCCTACAACTGCACCCGAACCTTTCACCGGGGATTTGAACAAATGCCGTGGGTTCCTGCTTCAGTGCCGCTTGGTGTTCCAACAGAAGCCCCTGTCTTTCGCCACGGAATCCTCAAAGGTACATTACGCACTGGGGTTAATGAGGGGCAAAGCTTTGATGTGGGCAGAAGCGGCTTGTTCTACTCAGCAGATTACCAGCCTGTCGTTTGACGATTTTTCCTCTCAATTGAAAGTTGTGTTTGATCACCCGGACTATGCCGGAACCGCCACAAAGAGACTATTGAAGCTACGACAGGGCACGGGTAGCGTGGCTGAATACGCCATTGATTTTTGGACCTTGGCAGCCGATTCCAAGTGGAACGACGAAGCTCTTCGGGGAGCGTTTGTTAACGGTCTAAGTGACACAATTAAGAATGAACTAGCTGTTCGTGATGAGCCTGCTAACCTTCATGTTCTCGTTTCCCTTGCTACACGAATAGACAACAGGCTACGGGAGAGGAGACAGGAGAGGGGCGGTCGGGTCCACACCTCTAACGGGGCTCCCTCGCTTTCTGCTACCCGAGCAACATCACCACTCGGACACCGCCCACACACCTCAGCGGATCCCTCCATGGAACTAGACGAGCCCATGCAGCTGGGCCGTGCTCGTCTGTCCCCTGCCGAAAAGGAACGGCGCATGCGGGTTGGTGAGTGCATGTACTGTGGGGACCGCACTCATTTCCTGATTAACTGTCCGGTTCGCCCAAAAAGACAAAGCTCGCAGGTAAAAGTGGGCGTACTTGCGAGTGCTACACCTGACTCAATGCCCACAGCACCCCGTCTAGTTATCCCAGCTACAGTCCAGTTCAGGAATCTGTCTCTCCCATTAGCTGCTCTCATTGACTCTGGTGCTGAGGATAATTTTGTTGACGTTAACCTGGTCACTCAGGCTGAGATCCCTGTTAAGCCCCTGCCTAAGCCTATAACAGTAACCGCTATAGACGGCCGTCAGTTTGCCAACATCACCCACCAAACTGTCCCCGTTTCTCTCATGCTGTCCGGCAATCACAAAGAAACCATCCAGTTTAAAGTAGTCTCCTCCTCGGCCTCCCCCCTTATCCTCGGTTTCCCTTGGCTTAGCCTTCACAACCCCCATATTGACTGGCAAAACCACAAGATACACAGTTGGAGCACTCACTGCCATTCTGCTTGCCTTGGGTCGGCTATTCCGCCCTCGGTAGGTTCCCCTGCTTCCCCTGTCAAAACCCCAGACCTCTCTTCAGTCCCTGAGGAGTACTTGGACCTGGCTGAGTTTACAGACAATGAAGACTCCAGCAATCCTGAACCTGTTCTGCCCGCTTCCTGTTTGGTGGCGGCGGTTCACTGGGAAATCGAGTCCCTCGTCCGATCGGCACAAGAGTCGGAACCTGGACCGGCCGATGGCCCCCCCGACCTTCTCTATGTTCCCGCAGCAGTGCGGCCGCAAGTGCTCAACTGGATCCACACCTCACGCTTCTCCTGCCACCCTGGTATGAACCGTACACTGTCGCTACTGAAGAGGCACTTTTGGTGGCCATCCGTCGAGACTGACGTCCGGGAGTACGTGGCGGCCTGCTCCATCTGTGCCCAAAATAAGGCTTCCCACCGGGCTCCTTCGGGCCTGCTGCGGCCTCTCCCAGTCCCGAGTCGTCCTTGGTCTCACGTGGCCTTGGACTTCGTCACTGGACTTCCTATGTCTGAGGGTAATGACACCATACTCACCATCGTGGACAGATTCTCTAAATCTGCCCATTTTGTTGCATTACCAAAATTACCGTCTGCCAGTGAGACGGCCGACCTCTTTGTCCTACATGTATTCCGTCCCCATGGAATACCTGTGGACATAGTGTCCGATAGAGGTCCACAGTTCATTTCTCGGGTATGGAAGGAGTTTTGTTCTGCTCTGGGTGCCTCTGTCAGTCTCTCATCAGGGTTCCATCCCCAGTCCAATGGCCAGACTGAGAGGACCAATCAGGACCTGGAGGCTGCTCTACGCTGTGTGACATCCCAGAACCCGTCCACCTGGGCCAAACACCTCCCGTGGGTCGAATATGCCCACAATTCCCTCACCTCATCTGCCACCGGCCTTTCACCATTTGAGGCGGCTTTGGGGTACCAACCGCCATTGTTCCCGTCTCAGGAAAAGGAGTTAACCGTCCCGTCAGTTCAGGATAACCTTCGTCGCTGCCGCAAGGTGTGGGTGGACACCCGTGAGGCCCTTCTACGGACAGCAGAGCGCAACAAGAGAGTGGCGGACAGGCACAGGGTAGTCGCTCCCCAGTTCCAGCCTGGTCAGCGAGTCTGGCTCTCCTCCAGCAACATTCCCCTGCGCACTGACTCCCGTAAGCTGTCGCCCCGATATTTGGGTCCTTTTGAGGTCGAATCCATCATCAACCCTTCGGCTGTTCGGTTGAAGCTTCCCCAGGCCATGAGAGTCCATCCTACATTTCACGTGTCCCAGCTGAAGATGGTCTCCTCCAGTCCTTTGTGTCCGCCGGCGGATCCCCCTCCGCTACCGCGCATTATTGACGACCATCCAGCCTACACGGTTCGGAGACTGCTGGACGTCCGGAGGCGTGTTAGAGGGTTTCAGTACCTGGTGGACTGGGAGGGATACGGTCCCGAGGAGAGGTCCTGGATTCCCAGACGTTTTATTCTGGATCCTCAGCTAGTGAATGACTTCCATAGGGACCACCCTGACAAGCCGGGTGGGTCGCCGGGTGGCGCCCGTTGAGGGGGGGGTACTGTTACGGTTCGGCTCTGTTGGTCCTGTTCCTGTTGGTGTTCCTTTCCCTTTTCTCCCCTGTGTGTGTTGTTTGTGTCTGTCTCCCCCTGCTGTGCAGTCAGAGGTTCTAGGTCAGCGGGCGTGGCCATTCTATCACCAGAGCAGTTACATCAAGCTGCAGCTCATTGGCACCAATCAAGCAGCAGATATCTACCCGGGCTGGACACCTCTCCAGCGCCAGTTCGTTCCTACACTTCCAGTGGTAACTTGGCCCGTACAGCACTCTCAGTGTAGTTGTACTCTCTCAGTATTATTGTTGTTCCTGCCACGTTTTGTAACCTGTCTCTCCTTCGACCAGATCTCGTCTGTTCCTGCTGCCTGCTTGCCTGCCTGCCTGCCTGCCATTCCCACGCCGCTACCTGCTCCTCTGTTGCCTGATATCCTCGTTATCCAGCTCTCAGGACTACTGGCTCTCCACTCCACTCAGCTCCTACCCCAGCCTGAAGCTATTCCACCCTGACTACTTACCTCTGCCAATACACGTTGAATAAACTACATCCTAATTTTACTCTCTTTGTCCGTGTGTCCGTCTCTGCACCTGAGTCCCCCACCCAACCTAACAATATACACACTCACTAGACTATATATACACACTATGTACACACTCACTAGACTATATACACACTCACTAGACCAGGGGTGTCAAACGTCCGGCCCGCGGGCCGGATCAGGCCCGCAAACGGGTTTAATCCGGCCCGCGAGATGATTAAAAAAAAAAAAAAAAAAAAAAAGTATAATAATTTTGTAAAGTATAAAAATGCGCTGCAATTTTTCAATAAAATAAACTGCTGTTCCAATTGCGTCCACTGGATGGCGCAATAGCAATTGTGTTAAGCAAGCAAACTGTTTATACCGGGGCAGAGCAAGTAGGACAAGCACGTGCAGCCAATGAGCTACTTTGTTTTGCCCGCGATATTTATTACGGCTTCTACTTTTAACATTATGTGCTTTGGCACCCTCATTGCCCCAATATGTCTCTGTCAAAAAATAGAAAAGTGGACGCAGAGTGCAGAGTGTTCCAAGAAAAATGGTCATCCTATTTATGCTGAAAGAATATAACCTTTGTCGCCACTATGTGAGTCTTCATGCCGACCAATATGACAACTTTCAAGGACAGCGGAGATGAGAGAAGGTGAATGAACTGTTGGTGGGTCTGAAGAAACAGCAGTCTGTGTTTACTCACAGCCGAGACATCAGTGACGCTGCAGTGAAAGCTAGCTACCTCATTGCTAATGAAATCGCAGTGGCTTCAAAACCATTTAGTGAGGGTGAATTTGTAAAAACATGCATGATGAAGGCAGCGGAGATTGTGTGCCCTGAAAAGCGGCAGGCTTTTGCAAATATCAGCCTGACAAGAAACACAGTTGCAGACAGGATTTCCGATCTTTCAGTGGATTTGGACAGGCAGTTGAAGCAAAAAGTAAAGTCATTTATTGCGTTTTCGGTTGCAATTGATGAAAGCACGGACATTACAGATGTTGCACAACTGGCCATTTTCATCCGCGGAGTTGATGACACATTGACCGTCACCGAGGAGTTTGTGGAGTTGGTGCCGATGACAGATACAACGACAGCAGCTGATATTTTTACCGCACTCGTCGGCGCGCTGGACAGGGTCGGAGTAGACTGGTCCCGCGCTGTTAGCCTGGCTACAGATGGTGCGCCCTCAATGATCGGGAAAAAAGCAGGCGTTATGACAAAGTTCAGAGAGAAAGTGAAATCTGCAAATGGAGGACGTGATTTTTTGACTTTTCACTGTATTTTGCACCAGGAGGCTTTGTGTTGCAAGTCATTAAAGATGGATAACGTCATGAAGGTGGTCATCCAAACTGTTAATTTCATCCGATCCAGAAGCCTGAATCACCGTCAGTTTGACAGCCTTCTCAGAGAGAAAGACCACATCTATGGCCTGCCATACCACACTGAGGTAAGATGGTTAAGCCGAGGTGCTGTGCTGAGGCGTTTCTTTGATTTACGAGAAGAAATTGAACAGTTCATGGAAGAAAAGGGCAAACCAGTGTTAGAATTTCATTCCGCAGAATGGATGCCGGACCTTGCATTTATGGTGGATGTTACAAAGCACCTGAATAACTTGAACAAACAGCTGCAAGGGCGCAACAAAGTTGTCACGCAGTATTATGACAGCATACGTTCTTTCAAGTTGAAGCTGTCATTGTGAGAGACGCAACTTGCCGGTGGTGATGCAGCTCACTTCCCCTGTCTGAAAAATGTGTGCGCGACCCAACATGTGGCAGACATGAAGCGGTTCAAAGATAAAATAACGGGACTGTTACGGGAGTTTGAGCAACGCTTTCAGATTTATGTTCATATTTTTATGTTGATGTGCTATTGTTTTTAATTGATTTTATTTTATTTGTATATTTAACCTATTCTTGACTCTGTGGTTCTTGCACTTGTTTGGGGAACAGGATTTCATTATTTTTATCTACATTTCTGCCTGAGAAATGACACCCTGATATAGTTCTGTGATCTGTGAAACAGTTCTGTTAATCACTGAGGCATTGTGTGTTTGTGTTCTTTTTCTTTAGAATTTTCAAATAAACTTGACGTGTTTTATGATTAATAGTGATGTTGTGCTTGTACTATTTTGGACACACTGTCCTCAGGCTCCAGCTTTATGTTGTATGTTGATCGTATTAAAACAAAGAAAACAATCTGAAGTTGTTGTTTTGAAGTTATATATACCATGATTTTTCCGGTCCGGCCCACTTGGGAATAGATTTTCCTCCATGTGGCCCCTGAGCTAAAATGAGTTTGACACCCCTGCGTTACAGACTTATTCTAAAATGGATTAAATCAATCAGTCTACACACAATACCCCATAATGACAAAGCGAAAACAGGTTTTAGAAATACCTCATTTACATAAGTATTCAGACCCTTTGCTATGAGACTGGAAATTGAGCTCAGGTACATCCTGTCTCAGCCTTATTTACACCTTCATTATCATGTTTCCACCCTGTTTCAGACCAATTTACACCTTCATTACCATGTTTCCACCCTGTCTCAGCCCTAATTACACCTTCATTACCATGTTTCCACCCTGTCTCAGCCCTAATTACACCTTCATGACCATGTTTCCACCCTGTCGCAGCCCTAATTACACCTTCATTATCATGTTTCCACCCTGTCGCAGCCCTAATTACACCTTCATTATCATGTTTCCATCCTGTCTCAGCCCTATTTACACCTTCATTATCATGTTTCCACCCTGTTTCAGACCAATTTACACCTTCATTACCATGTTTCCACCCTGTCTCAGCCCTAATTACACCTTCATTACCATGTTTCCACCGTCTCAGCCCTATTTACACCTTCATCACCATGTTTCCACCCTGTATCAGCCCTAATTACACCTTCATTACCATGTCTCCACCCTGTCTCAGCCCTATTTACACCTTCATTATCATGTTTCCACCCTGTCGCAGCCCTAATTACACCTTCATTACCATGTTTCCACCCTGTCTCAGCCCTAATTACACCTTCATCATCATGTTTCCATCCTGTCTCAGCCCTATTTACACCTTCATTATCATGTTTCCACCCTGTATCAGCCCTAATTACACCTTCATTATCATGTTTCCACCCTATCGCAGCCCAATTTACACCTTCATTACCATGTTTCCACCCTGTCTCAGCCCTAATTACACCTTCATTATCATGTTTCCACCCTGTCTCAGCCCTATTTACACCTTCATTACCATGTTTCCATCCTGTCTCAGCCCTATTTACACCTTCATTATCATGTTTCCACCCTGTCTCAGCCCTATTTACACCTTCATTATCATGTTTCCACCCTGTCTCAGCCCCAATTACACCTTCATTACCATGTTTCCACCCTGTCTCAGCCCTAATTACACCTTCATTATCATGTTTCCACCCTGTCACAGCCCTAATTACACCTTCATTATCATGTTTACACCCTGTCTCAGCCCTATTTACACCTTCATTATCATGTTTCTACCCTGTCTCAGCCCTAATTACACCTTCATTATCATGTTTCCACCCTGTCTCAGCCCCAATTACACCTTCATTACCATGTTTCCACCCTGTCTCAGCCCTAATTACACCTTCATTACCATGTTTCCACCCTGTCGCAGCCCTAATTACACCTTCATTACCATGTTTCCACCCTGTCTCAGCCCTAATTACACCTTCATTACCATGTTTCCACCCTGTCTCAGCCCTAATTACACCTTCATTACCATGTTTCCACCGTCTCAGCCCTATTTACACCTTCATCACCATGTTTCCACCCTGTATCAGCCCTAATTACACCTTCATTACCATGTTTCCACCCTGTCTCAGCCCTATTTACACCTTCATTATCATGGTTCCACCCTGTCCGCAGCCCTAATTACACCTTCATTACCATGTTTCCACCCTGTCTCAGCCCTAATTACACCTTCATCATCATGTTTCCATCCTGTCTCAGCCCTATTTACACCTTCATTATCATGTTTCCACCCTGTATCAGCCCTATTTACACCTTCATTATCATGTTTCCACCCTATCTCAGCCCAATTTACACCTTCATTACCATGTTTCCACCCTGTCTCAGCCCTAATTACACCTTCATTATCATGTTTCCACCCTGTCTCAGCCCTATTTACACCTTCATTATCATGTTTCCACCCTGTCTCAGCCCTATTTACACCTTCATTATCATGTTTCCACCCTGTCTCAGCCCTAATTACACCTTCATTACCATGTTTCCACCCTGTCTCAGCCCTAATTACACCTTCATTACCATGTTTCCACCCTGTCTCAGCCCTAATTACACCTTCATTACCATGTTTCCACCCTGTCTCAGCCCTAATTACACCTTCATTATCATGTTTCCACCCTGTCTCAGCCCTATTTACACCTTCATTATCAGCATCATCATCATCTCTCATCTTCGTCAGGACAACAGTATATCACTTCTGGGTTCAAGACAGACAGACAGAGAGTGGGATATTTAAGTTTACTAAAGTGAATATTTAATTTTGAGGGATCAACACAATGTTTAGCATACAGATAGAGAACGAGGGGCGGAGCGGGGTGGGGGGAGGTTACCTTGGGTGTTGCCGTTGACAACATGCATGGTGGTCTGAGCCATGATTGGTTGGTGTCAGCCGAGCCCCTCGCTCTCAATCCCACAGCAAGACAGATGGGAGTCATGCAAACACCATGCATCAAGTCTGTCTGCTTACCATGTAACCTACAGCCTGGGACACACAGTTATACCAGTCATAAGCTATTATAAAGAGACACAGACAGACAGACAGACAGACAGACAGACAGACAGACAGACAGACAGACAGACAGACAGACATGCAATATGGCATCATATGTAGGGTATGATAATATATAGGGTATGATAATATATAGGGTATGATAATATGTAGGGTATGATAATATATAGGGTATGATAATATGTAGGGTATGATAATATGTAGGGTATGATAATATGTATCACGAGTGGCTTTATATAGAACATTGTCTGGAGGGAAATATGTGTGAAAACACTTGACAGATCCTGAGAGAGTGACCAAAACATTAAACATTAAAATACATGTCCAGAAAGTCCAAAAATGCCATATGTTTTGGTTCTGGCCCAATATATGACTGTAAGTCGCTTTGGATAAAAGCGTCTGCTAAATGGCATATTATATTATATATTATAATATGCTCCTCAACCTCATTCACAAACCGCTATACTACACAAAAGCTTTTGGTACTGAGGTCTGAACACTTCGTATAAAGGTTAGCCCCACTTAACGTGATCAGTTCAGAGTATGGTTCTTCACAGGTGTGCAGCATACATATGACATTATGAACAGAGGTGCTGTGTGTGTGTGCGCGCGTGCGTGTGCGTGTGCTTGCGCGTGCGCGCGTGCGTGCGTGTGCGTGTGTGCGTGCGTGCGCGTGTGTGTGTGTGTGTGCGTGTGTGTGTGTGCGTGTGTGTGTGCGTGTGTCTGCGCTACTCCTATCAATGGACACATTATAAACTTATAACCACAAAGGAGCCATTCTGTCCTGGAAGTAACACCGGGACAAGGCTCAGATTCAGAACCACAGAGAGAGAGGTCCATACGTCAAGAGAGGTAGCGCGCTGACCAAGCTAACCAAGGCTGACCAAGCTAACAGTGTTGACCAAGCTAACCAAGGCTGACCAAGCTAACAGTGTTGACAGTAGGGTGACCAAGCTAACAGTGTTGACAGTAGGGTAACCAAACGAATAGTGTTGACAGTTGGGTGACCAAGCTAACAGTGTTGACAGTAGATTGACTAAGCTAACAGTGTTGGCAGAATGTATATCAAGACTATATCAACACTGTTAGCTTGGTCAACACTGTTAGCTCGGTCACCCTACTGTCAACACTGTTAGCTTGGTCACCCTACTGTCAACACTGTTAGCTCGGTCACCCTATTGTCAACACTGTTAGCTTGGTCAGCCTTGGTTATCTTTAACTTCAGATTCTAGTTTGGTGAGGCCGGGTGCTGCAGACTGTTCTAGTGCCCTCGCCAATTAGTTGATATATATGTTGAAGAGGGTGGGGCTTAAGCTGCATCCCTGTCTCACCCCACGGCCCTGAGGAAAGAAATGTGTGTGTTTTTTGCCAATTTTAACTGCACACTTGTTGTTTGTGTACATAGATTTTATTATGTTGTATGTTTTTCCCCCAACCCCACTTTCCATCAATTTGTATAGCAGACCTTCATGCCAAATTGAGTCAAAAGCTTTTTAAAAAATCAACAAAGCATGAGAAGACTTTGCCTTTGTTTTAGTTTGTCTCTTTGTCCATTAGGGTGTGCAGGGTGAATACGTGGTCTGTTGTATGGTAATTTGGTAAAAAGCCAATTTGACATTTGCTCAGTACATTGTTTTCACTGAGGTTAATGATAATGCAGAGGGTTTTTCCCAAGGTTGCTGTTAACGGATTTCATGTAATGGACATACACAAAATAGTCCAAATTGGTGAAGTGAAATGGAAAAAAATAACTTGTTTCAAAAAATTCGAACAAATAAATCACGGAAAAGTGGTGCGTGCATATGTATCACACCCTTTGCTATGAAGCCCCTAAATACGATCTGGTGCAACCAATTACCTTCAGAAGTCACATAATTAGTTAAATAAAGTCTACCTGTGTGCAATCTAAGTGTCACATGATCTGTCACATGATCTCAGTTTATATATACACCTGTTCTGAAAGGCCCCAGACTTTGCAACACCACTAAGCAAGGGGCACCATGAATACCAAGGAGCACTCCAAACAGGTCAGGGACAAAGTTGTGGAGAAGTACAGATCAGGGTTGGGTTATAAAAAAATATGAATTCTGAAGAACTGTAATATTCTATGTTTCTCCGAGACGTGGCTGAACAAGGACATGGAAAATATAGATTTAGCTGTTTTTCTATACATCGGCAGGACAGAACGGCAGCGTAGGGCAAACTCAGGGGGGTGGTATGTGTCTCTCTGTTAAATATAATAACACAACTCTCTGTTATTATATTTATTATATTATATTATATATATATTATAAATACAACTGGTGCATGACCTCTAATGTTAAGGAAGTCTGGAGGTTTTACTCAGTTAGAATACCTCATGATGAGCTGTAGACCATACAGTTAGAATACCTCATGATGAGCTGTAGACCATCCAGTTAGAATACCTCATGATGAGCTGTAGACCATACAGTTAGAATACCTCATGATGAGCTGTGGACCATACAGTTAGAATACCTCATGATGAGCTGTAGACCATACAGTTAGAATACCTCATGATGAGCTGTAGACCATCCAGTTAGAATACCTCATGATGAGCTGTAGACCATCCAGTTAGAATACCTCATGATGAGCTGTAGACCATACAGTTAGAATACCTCATCATACTACATGTGACCGACCGGCTCGATTTGGTCTTATGTAGCAAAATGTGTGTTTTTTACATTGGATAAAAGTAGAGACTCAGAGCTAGAAAATGGTATATCATACACTACAGTTGAGGAACAATGGGAAAGTAACTCTGGTTTGAAAGTTGATAAACTTGTAACCCCACTTTTGAGAAAATGGCCCTTGAATGTTTCGGGACACCTACTGGAGAGCTCTTCTTTGTCTACACCCATTCAGCATCGTTCACACCCTCTTAAACTATAGCCCCGCCCATCTCTTTAAGGATTCACATGTGAGGCCATGTGCTAAACAGAGTGAGTAGTGTACTAAACAACCAAAGATTTCAAGACTAAAAGCTGGTTTATACTACGGGTGTGTTCATAAATGTAATCTGGAGTGCCAGAGTGTGCTCTGAGTGCGCTCTGGGCGTTCATAAACTCAGAGTGTTATCAGATTGTCAGTTCTTAAATACAGAGTGTTTCACTCTCGGAGCGTTCAAATCAAATCACATTTTATTGGCCACATGCGCCGAATACAACAGGTGCAGACATTACAGTGAAATGCTTACTTACAGCCCTTAACCAACAGTGCATTTATTTTTAATAAAAAAGTAGAATTAAAAAAAACAAAAATTGAGAAAAAAAGAGCAGAAGTAAATTAAAATAACAGTAGGGAGGCTATATACAGGGGGGTACCGGTGCAGAGTCAATGTGCGGGGGCACCGGCTAGTTGAGGTTGTTGAAGTAATATGAGCGCACACTGGACGCTCTGGCCCGAGGAGTAGGGTTGATCCGAGCGTTCTGGCCTCACAACAGCAGTAAAGCACCCAAGCTAACTGGATAACGTTGGCTAGCTTGCTAGCTACTTCCAGACACAAATGAGAGAACAGCTCACTGACCATTTTACTCGCCCTAGCAGAGCTGGTTAGGCTGTTTTTATGTTATCCAGAGCATTGGTGACTAACTGTGCTGCTGGCAACAATTTAATTACGCTTTTTTGCCTACGTTTACTGACACCGCCATATTCAATGGGTGTTAAGTGTTGGTAAATTCATAAGTTATTCTGCGCTCTGGCACATTCAGACGAGAGTGCTCTGAAATCAGAGTAGATAGCCAGAGCAAATTTACCAGCTACGTCTATCGACAGTTGTCGCAGTGACATCATGAACATTCTATTGAAATAGTTACTTGCATAGTGGATTCTTTTGTTTAGACATGTAGCTAGCTAGCTAAACAATGAACCATAATCCCAACTCATATCGTTACTACCCTGCATGAATCTACAGGTAGCTAACCAACCAGATTCAATGTTAGCTAGCTAACATTAGGCTATAACTAGCAATGCAAATGGCTCTGAGATACGAATAATATTACTACACAGATCATACACGTAACGTTAGCTAGCGAGCCAGCCAGCTAACTTTAGCTAGATAGCTAACAGTACACTTTAACTTGAAATGAAAATGACTTTCTGACAAAATGAGAAACGTGTAATATCTGAAAATGTAGCTAGCTAGACTATCTTACCCGTATACATGGATGGACGCTTCTCCCTCTCTGTCACGGATGCCATGGTTGCCCTTAGTTTGAAGATGTAATCCAGAGACAGGTGTTTTATACAACAGCCTTCTGTGTGTTCTTTTTTCGACTCCATCTGCATATTTGCAATCAAATGCCATAATTTTCTCCATCTCCTTAAATATCATACTCTAATTTCATTGATTTCAAAATTCGGTCCTCCAGAAAGTGGAGTGCAACACTTATGCAGTTCTACTATGTGTAGCTCAGTTGGTAGTTGGCATGGCGCTTGCAACGCCAGGGTTGTGGGTTCGATTCCCACGTGGGGCCAGTATGAAAAATAAATAAATTATGCACTCACTAACTGTAAGTCGCTCTGGATAAGAGCGTCTGCTAAATGACTAAAATGTAAATGATATCTTTCAAAAAAGCCACGTTAGAAGGGATTACCTACACATACTGACCAGCTCATATTATAGACAGAACCGTGCTACATGGCAGACCAATCCGAACTCATCTCTCGGCATGTCCAGCCCACTCATTATCTCAGCCAATCATGGCTAGCGGGAAGGTTGCTGTCTTTTTCCATGGCTAAACCAACTAGGCTCGTAATTTAACCATTTTATTCGTATTTACAAATGGAATACAAGTTTGTTATTAAGGCACATGAAAGTTCACGTTCCAGAAGGCAATTCTGCCCAAATTCTGTATAAAGCACAAAATAAAATGCTCACCCAGAGGCGGCGCTCCTAGTGGCCGGTGATTTTATGCAGGAAAACTGATCCGTTTAATGTAATTTCTACCAGCTGTGCAACTAGAGGCGAAAAAACTCTAGATCACCTTTACTCCACACACAGAAACACTTACAAAACTCTAGACCACCTTTACTCCACACACAGAGACACATACAAAACTCTAGATCACCTTTACTCCACACACAGAGACACATATAAAACTCTAGACCACCTTTACTCCACACACAGAGACACATATAAAACTCTAGACCACCTTTACTCCCCACACAGAGACACGTACAAAGCTCTCCCTCTCCCTCCATTTGGCAAATCGGGCCATAACTCTATCCTCCTGATTACTGCTTACAAGCAAAAACTCAAACAGGAAGTACCAGTGACACGCTTAACATGGAGGTGGTCAGATGAAGCGGATGCTAAGCTACAGGACTGTTTCACTACCACAGACTGGAATATGTTCTGGGATTCATCTGAAACCTTGAGGAGTTTACCACATCAGTCACCGGCTTCATTAATAAGTGCATCGATGATGTCGACCCCACAGTGACCGTACGTGGATATCCCAACCAGAAGCCATGGATTACAGGCAACATCCGCACTGATCTAAAGACTAGAGCTGCCGCTTTCAAGGAGTGGGACACTAATCTGGACCCTCTGAAGAACCTTCAAACAGGCAAAGCGTCAATAAAGGTGTCACGGTTTCGGCCGAGGCTGCTCCTCCTCCTGGTTCGGGCAGGCTTCGGCGTTCGTCGTCCCTGGAATACTAGCTGCCACCGTTGTATGTTTCGTGTATTGATTGTTAGTGTTGTAACTTTTGTCATACGTGTCCTATAAGTTTTTGGAAAAAAGAAACCGCCTTCGTTGTTTTTTTTTGGGGAAAAACACCCTTTTTTCCCAGCATGGGGTTCCCCCACACCCTTTCCTTTCCCCCCCCCTTTTTAAAGCCCCCCCATCTTTTTAAGGGTTTTCCATTAGGCCTGTCAAAAGATGGTATGTACTAAAAACCAAAGTTTTCCCAAACTAAAAGTGGTTTATACTACGGGTGTGTTTAAAAAAATTAAATCGGGATGCCGAGTGTCTCTGAGTGCGCTCTGGGTTTCAAAAACTCGTGTTTAAATTTCAGTTCTTAAATCGAGTGTTTCCTCTGGACTTTAAAATAAAATCACTTTTTTTGGCCACATGCCCAAATAAAACGGGTGCAACATTAAGGAATGTTATTACAGCCCTTAACCAACAGTGCATTATTTTTAATAAAAAAGTAGAATTAAAAAACAACAAAAATTGAGAAAAAAAGAGCAGAAGTAAATTAAAATAACAGTAGGGAGGCTATATTACAGGGGGGGTACCGGTGCAGAGTCAATGTGCGGGGGCACCGGCTAGTTGAGGTTGTTGAAGTAATATGAGCGCACACTGGACGCTCTGGCCCGAGGAGTAGGGTTGATCTCGAGCGTTCTGGCCTCACAACAGCAGTAAAGCACCCAAGCTAACTGGATAACGTTGGCTAGCTTGCTAGCTACTTCCAGACACAAATGAGAGAAACAGCTCACTGACCATTTTACTCGCCCTAGCAGAGCTGGTTAGGCTGGTTTTATGTTATCCAGAGCATTGGTGACTAAACTGTGCTGCTGGCAACAATTAATTACGCTTTTTTGCCCTACGTTTACTGACACCGCCATATTCAATGGGTTGTTAAGTGTTGGTAAATTCATAAGTTATTCTGCGCTCTGGCACATTCAGACGAGAGTGGCTCTGAAATCAGAGTTAGATAGCCAGAGCAAAATTTACCAGCTACGTCTATCGACAGTTGTCGCAGTGACACTCATGAAACATTCTATTGAAATAGTTACTTGCATAGTGGATTCTTTTGTTTAGACATGTAGCTAGCTAGCTAAACAATGAACCATAATCCCAACTCATATCGTTACTACCCTGCATGAATCTAACAGGTAGCTAACCAACCAGATTCAATGTTAGCTAGCTAACATTAGGCTATAACTAAGCAATGCAAATGGCTCTGAGATACGAATAATATTACTACACAGATTCATACACGTAACGGTTAGCTAGCGAGCCAGCCAGCTAACTTAGCTAGATAGCTAACAGTACACTTAACTTGAAATGAAATGACTTTCTGACAAAATGAGAAAACGTGTAATATCTGAAAATGTAGCTAGCTAGACTATCTTACCCGTATACATGGATGGACGCTTCTCCCTCTCTGTCACGGATGCCCTGGTTGCCCTTAGTTTGAAGATGTAATCCAGGGACAGGTGTGTTTATACAACCAGCCTTCTGTGTGTTCTTTTTTCGACTCCATCTGCATATTTGCAATCAAATGCCATAATTTTCTCCATCTCCTTAAATATCATACTCTAATTTCATTGATTTCAAAATTCGGTCCTCCAGAAAGTGGAGTGCAACACTTTATGCAGTTCTACTATGTGTAGCTCAGTTGGTAGTTTGGCCACTGGCGCTTGGCAACGCCAGGGTTGTGGGTTCGATTCCCACGTGGGCCCAGTATGAAAAATAAATAAATTATGCACTCACTAACTGTAAGTCGCTCGGATAAGAGCGTCTGCTAAATGACTAAAATGTAAATGATATCTTTCAAAAAAGCCACGTTAGAAGGGATTACCTACACATACTGACCAGCTCATATTATAGACAGAACCGTGCTACATGGCAGACCAATCCGAACTCATCTCTCGGCATGTCCAGCCCACTCATTATCTCAGCCAATCATGGCTAGCGGGAAGGTTGCTGTCTTTTCCATGGCTAAACCAACTAGGCTCGTAATTTAACCATTTTATTCGTATTTACAATGGAATTACAAGTTTGTTATTAAGGCACATGAAAGTTCACGTTCCAGAAGGCAATTCTGCCCAAATTCTGTATAAAGCACAAAATAAAATGCTCACCCAGAGGCGGCGCTCCTAGTGGCCGGTGATTTATGCAGGAAAACTGATCCGTTTAATGTAATTTCTACCAGCTGTGCAACTAGAGGCGAAAAAAAAACTCTAGATCACCTTTACTCCACACACAGAAACCACTTACAAAACTCTAGACCACCTTTACTCCACACACAGAGACACATACAAAAACTCTAGATCACCTTTACTCCACACACAGAGACACATATAAAAACTCTAGAACACCTTTACTCCACACACAGAGACACATATAAAACTCTAGACCACCTTTACTCCCCACACAGAGACACGTACAAAGCTCTCCCTCTCCCTCCATTTGGCAAATCGGGCCATAACTCTATCCTCCTGATTACTGCTTACAAGCAAAAACTCAAACAGGAAGTACCAGTGACACGCTTAACATGGAGGTGGTCAGATGAAGCGGATGCTAAGCTACAGGACTGTTTCACTACCACAGACTGGAATATGTTCTGGGATTCATCTGAAACCTTGAGGAGTTTACCACATCAGTCACCGGCTTCATTAATAAGTGCATCGATGATGTCGACCCCACAGTGACCGTACGTGGATATCCCAACCAGAAGCCATGGATTACAGGCAACATCCGCACTGATCTAAAGACTAGAGCTGCCGCTTTCAAGGAGTGGGACACTAATCTGGACCCTCTGAAGAACCTTCAAACAGGCAAAGCGTCAATAAAGGTGTCACGGTTTCGGCCGAGGCTGCTCCTCCTCCTGGTTCGGGCAGGCTTCGGCGTTCGTCGTCCCTGGAATACTAGCTGCCACCGTTGTATGTTTCGTGTATTGATTGCTTTAGTCTGTCTGGTACACCTGTGTCTGTTTGTGTCCTAATTACGTGTCCTATAAGTTCCCTGTTTTGTGTTAGTTAGATTGTGTGTTGTTGTTCGCCTGTCGTTGTGCTGCGTGTTTTGTTTCTTGTTTGTTGTTTTAGTGTTTTACGCATGGTGCGTAAATGCTCGCCTCTGATTGTTTCGAGGTAGTTTGTTTACCGTTTCCTTGTTGGACTTTTGAGTAAACTCTGTTGGACTGAGCCTCGGTGTCCTGCGCCTGACTTCCACACCACATACACCTCACCTCATGACAGAACAACACACCATCTCCATGGAGTCAGCAGGAACAGCGGCGGCACCCGATTCTCTGGAATACCGGATTAATTCCCAGGACGCCATGATCCGGCAACTCGGGGCCGCCATGGACGAGGTGTCCAACAGACTGCGCCGTTTGATGAATCGGGAGGTGCCCACGCCTTCTCACACCATCCCAGCACCAACGGCCAGTCCTCCTCTCTCAGCACCGGAACCCAGTGGCATTCGGCTCTCGCTCCCGAGGGCATATGACGGTTCTGCAGCCGGGTGTCAGGGCTTCCTCCTACAGGTAGAACTTTACCTTGCCACTATACACCCGGCGCCCTCGGGATACGAGAGCGTCTCCGCCCTCATCTCCTGTCTCTCCGGAAAGGCGTTGGAGTGGGCCAACGCCGAATGGAGGGGAATAGACGCCGCCACCATCACCTACGCAGAGTTTTCCCGCCGCTTCAGGACTGTCTTCGATCATCCACCTGAGGGGAAAGCGGCGGGGAGAGCGTCTATTCCACCTCCGACAGGGGAAGAGGAGCGCAAGGAGTTCGCACTGGAGTTCCGGACATTAGCAGCGGATGCGGGATGGAATGAGAGGGCCCTCATTGACCACTATCGGTGTAGCCTACGAGAGGACGTTCGTCGTGAGATGGCCTGCAGGGACACCAACCTGTCGTTCGACCAGCTGGTGGACATCTCCATCAGTCTAGACACCCTGCTGGCTACCCGCGGACGTCCCGAGTGGGGGTCGTCCATTCCATCCTCCAGCACCTCCGGGCCTATTCCTATGGAGCTCGGGGGTGCTGGCGCTAGAGAGAGGAGGAGGGAGAACCCGAGGAGGGCCACCCCCTGCACCAACTGTGGCCGTGGAGGACACACCGCGGCCAGGTGCTGGGGGAGGGTCTTCTGAGAGAGGGGACAACAGGTCACGCACTGGGGAGTCATTTCAGGTGAGTAGGCGCCCCACTTACCCAGAGCTCTCTGTTGGTCACATGAGTATTCCTGTGCGTTTTCCACAGGTGGCACCTCATTCCCAGCATAAGGCGCTAGTAGATTCAGGCACAGCTGGGAACTTTATTGATCATTTTGTGCTAGGTTAGGAATTCCCCTTCGGCCGGTAGAAGTTCCATTCCCTGTCCATGCATTAGACAGCCGGCCGTTGGGGTCGGGTCTGATCAGGGATGTCACAGCACCGCTGACGATGACTACGCAGGGGGGTCATGAGGAAATCATTCAGTTCTATCTGATTGACTCTCCTGCGTACCCAGTGGTGTTGGGGCTTCCCTGGTTAAGCACCCACGATCCTACCATAGCGTGGCAACAGAGGGCTCTTATGGAGTGGTCTGCCCAGTGTGTAGGGAGATGTCTAGGTGTTTCCATAGGGGCGACCTCGGTAGAGAGTCCGAACCAAGTGCCCGCACTGCGCATTCCCCCCGAGTATGAGGATTTAGCACTAGTGTTTAGTAAATTGAGGGCAGCACGGCTACCTCCTCATAGACAGGGGGACTGTGCGATAAATATCCAGACTGAAGCAGCTCTTCCCAGGAGTCGTGTGTATCCCCTGTCTCAAGAGGAGACTGCGGCTATGGAGACTTACATAGCCGAGTCCTTGGCACAGGGATACATACGGCCCTCTACTTCTCCGGTCTCCTCGAGTTTCTTCTTTGTGAAGAAGAAGGACGGGGGATTGCGCCCGTGTATTGATTATCGTAGTCTCAATCAGATCACAGTAAAATACAGTTACCCACTTCCACTGATTGCGAAGATGACGGAGTCATTACGCGGAGCGCGGTTCTTCACAAAGTTGTATCTCAGGAGCGCGTACAATTTGGTGCGCATTAGGGAGGGGGATGAATGGAAAACAGCATTTAGCACCACCTCGGGTCATTACGAGTATCTCGTCATGCCGTACGGGTTAATGAATGCTCCTTCAGTCTTCCAATCCTTTGTTGATGAGATTTTCCGGGACATGCATGGGCAGGGTGTAGTGGTGTACATTGACGACATTCTAGTGTACTCTTCTACACGAGCCGAGCATGTAGCCCAGGTGCGCCGAGTATTGAGATGACTGTTGGAGCATGACTTGTATGTCAAGGCAGAGAAATGCCTGTTCTTCCAGGTGTCCGTCTCCTTTTTGGGTTATCGGTTGTCCGCGTCTGGCGTGGAGATAGAGGTAGATCGGGTATCGGCTGTGCGTAATTGGCAAACTCCAACCACCGTAAAAGAGGTGCAGCGGTTCTTGGGTTTTTGCTAATTACTACCGGAGGTTTATCCGGGGCTTTGGACAGGTTGCAGCTCCCATTACGTCCCTGCTAAAGGGGGGTCCGGTGCGCTTGCAGTGGTTAGCTGAGGCGGACAGGGCATTTGTCAAGCTGAAGAACATGTTCGCCTCGGCCCCAGTGCTGGCGCATCCGGATCCCTCTTTGCCTTTCCAAGTAGAGGTGGACGCGTCCGAGACCGGTATTGGGGCAGTCCTGTCACAACGGTCCGGCACGCCACCTAAGCTCTGCCCCTGTGCGTTCTACTCCAAGAAGCTCAGCTCGGCGGAGCGCAATTATGACGTTGGGGACAGGGAGCTGTTAGCTGTAGTCCAGGCCCTAAAGGTGTGGAGGCATTGGCTTGAGGGGGCTCAACACCCTTTCCTCATTCTGACTGATCACCGTAACCTGGAGTACATCCGGGCAGCTAGGAGATTGAACCCTCGTCAGGCTAGGTGGAACATGTTCCTGACCCGGTTTGTTTTTAAGATCACATACATCCCTGGGTCCCAGAACGGTAAGGCAGACGCCCTGTCCCGGCAGTATGACACAGAGGAGAGGTCCATTGAGCCTACTTCCATACTGCCGGAGTCTTGTCTGGTGGCTCCGGTAGTGTGGGAGGTCGATGCGGAAATCGAGCGGGCGCTGCGTACCGACCCTACTCCCCCCGAGTGTCCTGTGGGGCGGACGTACGTTCCGCTCGAGGTTCGTGATCGGCTTATTTCTTGGGCTCATACATCCCCCTCCTCTGGACATCCTGGTATTGGTCGGACGGTGCACTGCCTTAGCGTGAAATACTGGTGGCCAACGTTAGCCAGGGATGTGAGGGTTTATGTCTCCTCCTGCTCGGTATGTGCCCAGTGTAAGGCACCTAGACATTTGCCCAGAGGTAAGTTACATCCTCTGCCCGTTCCACAACGACCATGGTCCCACCTCTCGGTAGATTTTGTGACCGATCTACCTCCTTCCCAGGGTAATACCACCATTTTGGTCGTTGTGGATCGGTTTTTCTAAGGCCTGTCGTCTCCTCCCACTGCCGGTTCTCCCTACTGCCCTACAGACCGCCGAGGCCCTCTTTACCCACGTGTTCCGGCACTATGGGGTCCCCGAGGATATTGTGTCCGACCGAGGTCCCCAGTTCACCTCCAGAGTCTAGGGGGCTTTCATGGAACGCCTGGGGGTCTCGGTTAGCCTTACCTCGGGGTACCACCCAGAGAGCAATGGGCAGGTTGAACGTGTGAACCAGGATGTGGGTAGGTTTTTGAGGTCCTATTGCCGGGACCGGCCGGAGGAGTGGTCGAGGTATATCCCCTGGGCAGAGATGGCCCAGAACTCTCTCCGCCACTCCTCCACCGGATTAACAACCTTTCCAGTGTATTTTAGGGTATCAGCCGGTCCTGGCACCGTGGCACGAGAGCCAGACCGAGGCCCCTGCGGTGGACGAGTGGATTCGGCGCTCGGAGGAGACGTGGGACGCTGCCCATGTCCATCTGCAGCGTGCCATCCGTCAACAAAAGGCGAGCGCCGATCGCCACCGCAGTGAGGGGCCAGTGTACGCACCGGGAGATCGAGTCTGGCTCTCGACTCGAAACCTGCCCCTCCGCCTGCCCTGCCGGAAGCTGGGTCGGCGGTTTTGTGGGGCCCTTCAAAGTCCTGAGAAGATTGAACGAGGTGTGTTACAGATTACAACTACCTATTGAGTACAAAAATATTAACCCCTCGTTCCATGTGTCTCTTCTCAGGCCGGTGGTAGCTGGTCCACTCCAAGAGGAGGAGATAGGAGAGACCCCTCCACCCCCTTTGGACATCGAGGGGGCACCGGCGTACAGGGTCCGGACTATATTGGACTCGAGGCGCCGGAGGAGTGGTCTCCAGTATCTCGTGGAGTGGGAGGGGTACGGTCCGGAGGAACGGTGCTGGGTGCCTAGGAGGGACATTCTCGACCCATCCCTCCTGACAGAGTTCCACCGTGGGCATCCCACGCGCCCGGGTCCGCGTCCTCCTGGCCGTCCCCGAGACCGGGGTCGGCGCACGGCTGGAGCCGCGCGTCAAGGGAGGGGTACTGTCACGGTTTCGGCCGAGGCTGCTCCTCCTCCTGGTTCGGGCAGGCTTCGGCGTTCGTCGTCCCCGGAATACTAGCTGCCACCGTTGTATGTTTCGTGTATTGATTGCTTTAGTCTGTCTGGTACACCTGTGTCTGTTTGTGTCCTAATTACGTGTCCTATAAGTTCCCTGTTTTGTGTTAGTTAGATTGTGTGTTGTTGTTCGCCTGTCGTTGTGCTGCGTGTTTTGTTTCTTGTTTGTTGTTTTAGTGTTTTACGCATGGTGCGTAAATGCTCGCCTCTGATTGTTTCGAGGTAGTTTGTTTACCGTTTCCTTGTTGGACTTTTGAGTAAACTCTGTTGGACTGAGCCTCGGTGTCCTGCGCCTGACTTCCACACCACATACACCTCACCTCATGACAAAAGGACTAAGATTGAATCCTACTACACCAGCTCTGATGCTCGACGGATAGGGCATGGCTTGCAAACTATCACTGATTACAAAGGGAAACCCGGCCGCGAGCTGCCCAGTGACACGAGCCTGCCAGACGAGCTAAATGCCTTCCATTCTCGCTTCGAGACAAGCAACACTGAACCGTACATGAGAGCACCAGCTGTTCCGGACGACTGCGTGATTACGCTCTCCGTAGCCAATGTGAGTATTAACCTTTAAACAGGTTCATATTCACAAGGTCGCTGGGCTAGACAGATTACCAGGACGCATACTCAGAGCATGCGCTGACCAGCTGGCAAGTGTCTTCCACTGTAGCCATGAAATGCTTTGAAAGGCTGTTCATGGCTCACATCAACACCATCATCCCAGACAACCTGGACCCACTCCAATTCGCATACCGACCCAACAGATCCACAGATGACGCAATCTCAATTGCACTCCACACTGCCCTCTGCCAACTAGACAAGAAAAACATGTGAGAATGCTGTTCATTGACTACAGCTCAGCGTTCAACACCATAGTCCCCTCCAAGCTCATCACTAAGCTAAGGACCCTGGGACTAAACACCTCCCTCTGCGACTGGATCCTGGGCTGCCCTCAGTTGGTGAGGGTAGGCAACAACACATCCGCCATGCTGACCCTCAACACGGGGGCCCCTCAGGGGTGCGTGCTCAGTCCCCTCCTGTACTCCCTTTTCACCCATGACTGCGTGGCCAAGCACGACTCCAACACCATCATTAAGTTTGCTGATGACACAACGGTGGTAGGCCTGATCACCAACGACGATGAGACAGCCTATAGGGAGGAGGTCAGTGACCTGGCAGTGTGGTGCCAGGACAACAACCTCTCCCTCAAAGTAAGCAAGACAAAGGACCTGATCGTGGACTACAGGAAATGGAGGGCCGGTTGAATCACTGATTGGTATGGCAACTCCTTGGCATCGGACAGCAAGGCGCTACAGAGGGTAGTGCGTACGGCCCAGTACATCACTGGGGCCAAACTTCCTGCCATCCAGGACCTCTATACCAGGCGGTGTCAAAGGAAGGCCCTAAAAATGGTCAGAGACTCCAACCCCCCCTAGTCATAGACTGTTATAGACTGTTCTCTCTGCTACCGCATGGCAAGCGGTACCAGAGCGCCAAGTCTGGGTCCAAAAGGCTCCTTAACAGCTTCTACCCCCAAGCCTTAAGACTGCTGAACAGTTAATGAAATGGCCACCCAGACTATTGGTATTGACCCCCTTTTTATTTCACTGGACTCTACCCACACACTTACTGGACTCTACCCACACACTCACTGGACTCTACCCACACACTCACTGGACTCTACCCACACACTCACTGGACTCTACCCACACACTCACTGGACTCTACCCACACACTCACTGGACTCTACCCACACACTCACTGGAATCTACCCACACACTCACTGGACTCTACCCACACACTCACTGGACTCTACCCACACACTCACTGGACTCTACCCACACACTCACTGGACTCTACCCACACACTCACTGGACTCTACCCACACACTCACTGGACTCTACCCACACACTCACTGGACCTACCCACACTCACTGGACTCTACCCCACACACTCACTGGACTCTACCCACACACTCACTGGACTCTACCCACCCACTCACTGGACTCTACCCACACACTCACTGGACTCTACCTACACACTCACTGGACTCTACCCACACACTCCCTGGACTCTACCCACACATGCTACACTGACACTCCAACACACACACTACATACGCTGGGAAAACACACACACACATATTGACGCCACACACACACACACACACTGACACACTTTCACAGTCTTTCACACACACTGCTTCTACTCTGTTTATTATCTATCCTGATTGTCTAGTCACTTTTACCCACATGTACATATTACCTCAATTACCTCAATTGCCTCGTACTCCTGCACGTCGACTCGGTCCCGATACTCCTTGTATATAACCTCGCTATTGTTATTTTATTGTGTTACTATTTCCTTTTATATTTAGCTAATCTTTTTAACTGCATTTTTTTCTTACTTTTTAACTGCATTGTTGGGAACGGGCTCGTAAGTCAGCATTTCACGGTCAAGTGAACAGAATAAACATATTCCAAAACATGCATCCTGTTTGCAACTAAAGTTATACTGCAAGCAAACACGGAAAAGGAACAAACATTTTGGTCTAAATGCAAATTGTTATGTTTGGGGCAAATCCAACACAACACATCACTGAGTGCCTCTTTATTGTAAAGCATGGTGGTGGCTGCACCATGTTATGGGTATGCTTGACATCAACAAATACTGAGGAGTTTTTCAGGATAAAAAGGAATGGAGAAAAGAACAGACAAAATCCTAGAGGAAAACTGCTTCAGTCTGCTTTACACCAGATACTGGGAGAGGAATTCACCTTTCAGCAGGACAATAACCTACAACACAAGGCCACATCTACAATGGAGATGCTTGTTAGTGGCAAAGTTACAGTTTCTGACTTTAAATCTGCTTTAAAACCTATGACAAGACTTGAAAATTGCTGTGTAGCCATGACCCCCAACACCTTGACAGAGCTTGAAGAATTTTGAAAAGAATAATGGGCAAATATTTTACATTCCAGGTGTGGAAAGCTCTTAGAGACTAAGCCAAGAAGACTCACAGCTGTAATCACTGCCAAAGGTGTTTCTAACCTGTTCTAGCTCATTGTTCAGACCTGTTCAGAGCTGTTTTAGCTCATTGTTGAGGCAAACCTTTTTCCAAGGATCAGGCAGAGCTCATTTTCCAGCTTATAAGAGGTTTATTCAAGCAATTGCAAGGAAGCTTACCCTCCGGATGAAACCAGAGAGCAAAACTTAAAGATTTTACAATCACACAGTCTTTATATACTCAACCTACACAAAGAGCTGTTTACAACTGCTAGGGGGAGGCAAGCTTACTAAAGAGATATGGGGTAATTAGCTCTACTCCCTTAAAGCGTTGTACAAACAAGCACAGATTCTAACCAGTTCTTCAGAGTGTCTAAGATAGGCGTGATCAGATCTTTAGAGCCTAAACAGACAGCACAAGAATTCAACCTGGCTGTCGTTTAGGGCCCAGAAATAAGGACCAATCACAAGTCACTCCTTTGTACAAAGAGGTTACTGGACAACTATGGAAAATGACCAGTGACTGTGGAAAATGACCAGTGACTGTGGAAAATGACCAGTGACTGTGGAAAATGACCAGTGACTGTGGAAAATGACCAGTGACTGTAGAAAATGACCAGTGACTGTGGAAAATGACCAGTGACTGTGGAAAATGACCAGTGACTGTGGAAAATGACCAGTGACTGTGGAAAATGACCAGTGACTGTAGAAAATGACCAGTGACTGTGGAAAATGACCAGTGACTGTGGAAAATGACCAGTGACTGTGGAAAATGACCAGTGACTGTGGAAAATGACCAGGTGACTAGTACTTTCAACTCAAGCATTTCCATATCATTGGACTGTAACAAAACCAACTGAATCATAAAGCTATATAACCTGAGGAGAGACCTCCTAGGAGAGGAGCTACTGACAGACAGATGTCCCCAGAACATTATACCCCCCCCCCAGAGCTACTGACAGACAGATGTCCCCAGAACATTATACCCCCCCCAGAGCTACTGACAGACAGATGTCCCCAGAACATTATACCCCCCCCCCGCCCAGAGCTACTGACAGACAGATGTCCCCAGAACATTATACCCCCCCAGAGCTTACTGACAGACAGATGTCCCCAGAACATTATACCCCCCCCCCCCCCGCCCAGAGCTACTGACAGACAGATGTCCCCAGAACATATGACACCCCCCCCAGAGCTACTGACAGACAGATGTCCCCAGAACATTATACCCCCCCCGAGCTACTGACAGACAGATGTCCCCAGAACAATTATACCCCCCCCCCCAGAGCTACTGACAGACAGATGTCCCCAGAACATTTATACCCCCCCCAGAGCTACTGACAGAACAGATGTCCCCAGAACATTACACCCCCCCCCATTATATATACCCCCCCCCCCCAAAGCTACTGACAGACAGATGTCCCCATAACATTAATATACCCCCCCCCCCAGAGCTACTGACAGACAGATGTCCCCAGAACATTATACCCCCCCCCCCCAGAGCTACTGACAGACAGATGTCCCCCAGAACATTATACCCCCCCCCCCCCCAGAGCTACTGACAGACAGATGTCCCCAGAAACATTACACCCCCCCCCATTATACCCCCCCCCCCAAAGCTACTGACAGACAGATGTCCCCCATAACATTATACCCCCCCCCCCCCCCAGAGCTACTGACAGACAGATGTCCCCAGAACATTATACCCCCCCCCAGAGCTACTGACAGACAGATGTCCCCCAGAACATTATACCCCCCCCAGAGCTACTGACAGACAGATGTCCCCAGAACATTCACCCCCCCCCCCCAGAGCTACTGACAGACAGATGTCCCCAGAACATTATACCCCCCCCCAGAGCTACTGACAGACAGATGTCCCCAGAACATTATACCCCCCCCCCAGAGCTACTGACAGACAGATGTCCCCAGAACATTATACCCCCCCCCAGAGCTACTGACAGACAGATGTCCCCAGAACATTATACCCCCCCCCCCCAGAGCTACTGACAGACAGATGTCCCCCAGAACATTATACCCCCCCCAGAGCTACTGACAGACAGATGTCCCCAGAACATTATACCCCCCCCAGAGCTACTGACAGACAGATGTCCCCAGAACATTACACCCCCCCCCAGAGCTACTGACAGACAGATGTCCCCAGAACATTACACCCCCCCCAGAGCTACTGACAGACAGATGTCCCCAGAACATTACACCCCCCCCAGACACACACTGAGCTTCATGCAGACACAGGCACGCACGCACACGCACGACTGACCAATAATCTCCAAGGTTTCCAAGGTTTCCTGCTCCATGGGTTGTTCGTATACACCTGTAGAGGAGGGAGGAGAACCTTAAAATAGGTCTCACATTCATTGTCTTAAATAAACTATTTCTGAATCGAATATATAACCAGGTACGTCGTCAACGTCAGAAGACACACCTGCATACCGAGTCCCCTGACTAGTTAATCTGGGGATATGGGCTAAAAAGGGCCCAAGAAAGTTCATTATTTATCAGCTAGCAGGTGAAGTATGGGGAAAGACTAACATGGCAGATGGTAACTGCCATCTTATCAGCAAAACAATATATGGCTGACCGAGTCATAATAAAGCGGCCATTTTGAAGTGACTTGCCACTAAAACGTTCAACCGTACGTAGCCACAACAGCATCGGTGAACTAGACCAGCTGATCGGGGACATTTCTAGACATTGTCTAAGCCAACAGTTTCAACCCTGTTGCATAATTTAATGGTAAATAGAGCAAAGTAATCAACTGTAGCTGAATTAATTTTAGCCAATATTTAAGCCTACAGCATGAATGTAGCCTCGGTCCAAATTTACTCCAACTTCAAAATAGACTCCAACTAAGAGTCCTGGTTAAACATACCAGCAGGGTAGGTCACATTTCAGCGCTAATTATAATATTTCAAAGATGGAGGAGCTTTCAGTTGCACTATGCTATGTTCTAGAACAAGTCATATGGAGCTTTCAGTTGCACTATGCTATGTTCCAGAACAAGTCATATGGAGCTTTCAGTTGCACTATGCTATGTTCTAGAACAAGTCATATGGAGCTTTCAGTTGCACTATGCTATGTTCTAGAACAAGTCATATGGAGCTTTCAGTTGCACTATGCTATGTTCTAGAACAAGTCATATGGAGCTTTCAGTTGCACTATGCTATGTTCTAGAACAAGTCATATGGAGCTTTCAGTTGCACTATGCTATGTTCTAGAACAAGTCATATGGAGCTTTCAGTTGCACTATGCTATGTTCTAGAACAAGTCATATGGAGATTTCAGTTGCACTATGCTATGTTCTAGAACAAGTCATATGGAGCTTTCAGTTACACTATGCTATGTTCTAGAACAAGTCATATGGGGCTTTCAGTTGCACTATGCTATGTTCTAGAACAAGTCATATGGAGCTTTCAGTTGCACTATGCTATGTTCTAGAACAAGTCATACGGAGCTTTCAGTTGCACTAAGCTATGTTCTAGAACAAGTAATATGGAGCTTTCAGTTGCACTATGCTATGTTCTAGAACAAGTCATATGGAGCTTTCAGTTGCACTATGCTATGTTCTAGAACAAGTCATATGGAGCTTTCAGTTGCACTATGCTATGTTCCAGAACAAGTCATATGGAGCTTTCAGTTGCACTATGCTATGTTCTAGAACAAGTCATATGGAGCTTTCAGTTGCACTATGCTATGTTCTAGAACAAGTCATATGGAGCTTTCAGTTGCACTATGCTATGTTTTAGAACTAGTCATATGGAGCTTTCAGTTGCACTATGCTATGTTCTAGAACAAGTCATATGGAGCTTTCAGTTGCACTATGCTATGTTCTAGAACAAGTCATATGGAGCTTTCAGTTGCACTATGCTATGTTCTAGAACAAGTCATATGAACTGGATTATTGTTTTAGAAAAAGGGAACTGCGTAAACTACCCAGCTAGCACATTAGGTTCCTTGGAAGTTGTGGGAACATACAGTGAGGGGAAAAAAGTATTTGATCCCCTGCTGATTTTGTACGTTTGCCCACTGACAAAAACATGATCAGTCTATAATTTTAATGGTAGGTTTATTTGAACAGTGAGAGACAAAATAACAACAAAAAAATACAGAAAAAATGCATGTCAAAAATGTTATAAATTGATTTGCATTTTAATGAGGGAAATAAGTATTTGAACCCCTCTCAATCAGAAAGATTTCTGGCTCCCAGGTGTCTTTTATACAGGTAACAAGAGTGCTCCTAATCTCAGCTTGTTACCTGTATAAAAGACACCTGTCCACAGAAGCAATCAATCAATCAGATTCCAAACTCTCCACCATGGCCAAGACCAAAGAGCTCTCCAAGGATGTCAGGGACAAGATTGTAGACCTACACAAGGCTGGAATGGGCTACAAGACCATCGCCAAGCAGCTTGGTGAGAAGGTGACAACAGTTGGTGCGATTATTCGCAAATGGAAGAAACACAAAAGAACTGTCAATCTCCCTCGGCCTGGGGCTCCATGCAAGATCTCACCTCGTGGAGTTGCAATGACCAGGAGAACGGTGAGGAATCAGCCCAGAAAAACACGGGAGGATCTTGTCAATGATCTCAAGGCAGCTGGGACCATAGTCACCAAGAAAACAATTGGTAACACACTACGCCGTGAAGGACTGAAATCCTGCAGTGCTCGCAAGGTCCCCCTGCTCAAGAAAGCACATATACAGGCCCGTCTGAAGTTTGCCAATGAACATCTGAATGATTCAGAGGAGAACTGGGTGAAAGTGTTGTTGTCGCCGTGTTTGGAGGAGGAGGAATGCTGCCTATGACCCCAAGAACACCATCCCCACCGTCAAACATGGAGGTGGAAACATTATGCTTTGGGGGTGTTTTTCTGCTAAGGGGACAGGACAACTTCACCGCATCAAAGGGACGATGGACGGGGCCATGTACCGTCAAACCTTGGGTGAGAACCTCCTTCCCTCAGCCAGGGCATTGAAAATGGGTCTTGGATGGGTATTCCATCATGACACTGACCCAAAACACACGGCCAAGGCAACAAAGGAGTGGCTCAAGAAGAAGCACATTAAGGTCCTGGAGTGGCCTAGCCAGTCTCCAGACCTTAATCCCATAGAAATTCTGTGGAGGGAGCTGAAGGTTCGAGTTGCCAAACGTCAGCCTCGAAACCTTAATGACTTGGAGAAGATCTGCAAAGAGGAGTGGGACAAAATCCCTCCTGAGATGTGTGCAAACCTGGTGGCCAACTACAAGAAACGTCTGACCTCTGTGATTGCCAACAAGGGTTTTGCCACCAAGTACTAAGTCATGTTTTGCAGAGGGGTCAAATACTTATTTCCCTCATTAAAATGCAAATCAATTGATAACATTTTTGACATGCGTTTCTCTGGATTTTTTTGTTGTTATTCTGTCTCTCACTGTTCAAATAAACCTACCATTAAAATTATAGACTGATCATGTTTTTGTCAGTGGGCAAACGTACAAAATCAGCAGGGGATCAAATACTTTTTTCCCTCACTGTATGTTTTTTGTTTCACATAGATCCCCACAGTGGAGGTGTCATAATACCCATAAAACCTAGCGGTTAAACAGGGAAATGGTTCCATTAGTTTTTCCACCATTCATTTTTCCCATTGGAGATTTTAACACTTAAAATAAGGGCTGTGTTTCGTGTAGGCTTACCCTGCAACCATGTAAATCTCTCGGACAAGGTGACTTTGATCAATATATTCGTCTCTAGTTAGGCTCAGATTCGAGAATGCAAATTAGCATCAAAGTAGACGTCATGCAAAACTACAAATCCCAGCAAGCTCCTGCACGTCATCTCTAGCTGACACCTTTGCTAGCAGGTATTGTGTCAATTTCAAACTTACACAAGACAGTTCACAGAATTACAATTTTAAAAAATGAAGCCAATTTATTCATTACTACATTTAGCTAACATTAGATTGTTAACCCAGAGATTCTTACCTTTGTCTCGATTCGGCAGTCTTGTCCAGATCATCATGGCATTTGTAGTTCTTTACGATAGCCACATTAGCATCTAATTAGCATTTCATAATTTTTTTTAGGGGGGGGGGGGGGGGGGGTAAATACAGGTAAATATATTGATAGTCACCTTGTCCTAGAGAGATTTACACGATTATCAAAACATCACGGCAGGATAAGCCTACATGAAACACAGCTCTTATTTTAAGTGTTTCTAAAATCCCCTATGGGAAAAATGTATGGTGGAAAAACTATTGGAACCATTTCTCTGTTTGACCGCTAGGTTTTATGGGTATTATGACTCATACTGTGATACTCTATTGGTTGTGGGAACGAAGCCAATGTTTTTTAAACGTTCTGAGAACAGAAGTGAACATTTGGCCTTTTCTGGGAACGTTTATTTTAAGGTTGCAGGGAGGTTCTGAGAATGTTTTACTCTGGGAGGTTTTTATTAACGCTCTGAGATAGAAATTATAAGTTATTTGGAGGTTTTTGAATAACTTCCTTAAAACTTCCCTGAATGTTTCAATAACACTTTTAATAACACTGCTAGCTTATTTTGGGTTTAAAAAAAAAGTTAACTCAAAGCACAGATAGGACACATGGAAATTAATTTCCTTAGGCATTAATCATGCAAACACATTTATTTTCTACTATGACACGACATCAGTGAGATTCAAACCTATAATATTCTGTTCTCTATCCATGGAAATAGTCCACTGCGCCACCAGGATGGAGCTAGCATGCCATGTTTTTTTACTCATATAAAGCTGTTCATTTTAGTCTACTCAAACAGACCCCATTTCAAACGAAACAAGCACTCATTAAGATCAAGTGTGGGCGCGGCCAACACACCTGAACAGACTTAACAAGATAGAGGATAGAGAGAGTTTTGTTGATGCTGAGAACGGAATGTATATGTTCTCTAGAACATTCTTAGAACGTTACAAACATTTTCTTGTGTTTTTTATGGAAAGTTTTCTTAACGTTCTCGGAACGTTCTGAGAACATGACTTTAAATAGAACCACGAGGATACCTGTAGGAAACTTTTGCTGATGTACTGAAATTCCCACAGAAGAACGTTGTTTCTTAACGTTCTCTGAACTATTTGAGATCATTCCCAATGTCAAATCAGTTGGAGAACGTTCCTAGAACATTACCAAATGTAAAATTAAATGTAACCATGTTTGAACTTTTAGGAAACGTTCTGTTAAAGTAATGAAATTCCAAGAAAATAACATTTCTTTGTCAAGTTCCTTAAATGTGCTGAGAATGTTTCAAAGCCAAGCAACTACCCTGCACCATTCCCAGGAAGTTGTGGGCAGAATAACCACAGGACAACCAGGCTCTCACCAAGCTGTAAGACACATATGGTTCTCAGAACGTTAGGTGCTAGCTGGGAGTAGGACAACCACACTCTCACCAAGCTGTAAGAATCATATGGTTCTCAGAACGTTAGGTGCTAGCTGGGAGTAGGACAACCACACTCTCACCAAGCTGTAAGAATCATATGGTTCTCAGAACGTTAGGTGCTAGCTGGGAGTAGGACAACCACACTCTCACCAAGCTGTAAGAATCATATGGTTCTCAGAACGTTATGTGCTAGCTGGGAGTAGGACAACCACACTCTCACCAAGCTGTAAGAATCATATGGTTCTCAGAACGTTATGTGCTAGCTGGGAGTAGGACAACCCCACTCTCACCAAGCTGTAAGAATCATATGGTTCTCAGAACGTTATGTGCTAGCTGGGTAAGGAGAATAGGTGGGTACTCTTTGCCTGGTCCAGTCAGTGTGCCCCCTCCGCAAAATACCGCTGACAGATATGTTTTATAAATAATTATGATAAAAGCTGGGCTTAAAAATGAAGTTTAGTCATTAATTGAACATGTAAACGCCATGTACTAGCTGGGTGAAGATGTTTTCACTTTCACGTTCAACGAACCAACAGACAGATCTCTAATAGTCTTTATTTACCTTCTCCTAACTACATTCACAAAATAATATGTTGCACATTACTAACAAACATAACAGGGTCAGTCAACCATCAAAACAATACATACTCTTTATCAAATGTTATGTTTCTAACTGAACGCTGAGCTCCTACCTGCCAGTCTCATTCTACCTCTCTCCTTCCCACAGACAGACAGCATGCAGGTAGCAGCTGTAGCAGTATGCCTATGCGCCTGGCTGGGTTACAGCTAAGATTAGACAGCTACTTCCTTAGATGACAGCTCTCTTCCTATTAGAGGAAACAGCCTTTAGCCGGTGACCCCTGAGCCCTAGCCAAGCCTCCCAACCCCTCACCAGGCCCCTAGCCAAGCCTCCCGACCCCTCACCAGGCCCCTAGCCAAGCCTCCCGACCCCTCACCAGGCCCCTAGCCAAGCCTCCCGACCCCTCACCAGGCCCCTAGCCAAGCCTCCCGACGCCTCACCAGGCCCCTAGCCAAGCCTCCCGACCCCTCACCAGGCCCCTAGCCAAGCCTCCCGACCCCTCACCAGGCCCTTAGCCAAGCCTCCCGACCCCTCACCAGGCCCCTAGCCAAGCCTCCCGACCCCTCACCAGGCCCCTAGCCAAGCCTCCCGACGCCTCACCAGGCCCCTAGCCAAGCCTCCCGACCCCTCACCAGGCCCCTAGCCAAGCCTCCCGACCCCTCACCAGACCCCTAGCCAAGCCTCCCGACCCCTCACCAGGCCCCTAGCCAAGCCTCCCGACCCCTCACCAGGCCCCTAGCCAAGCCTCCCAACGCCTCACCAGGCCCCTAGCCAAGCCTCCCGACCCCTCACCAGGCCCCTAGCCAAGCCTCCCAACGCCTCACCAGGCCCCTAGCCAAGCCTCCCGACCCCTCACCAGGCCCCTAGCCAAGCCTCCCGACCCCTCACCAGGCCCTAGCCAAGCCTCCCGACCCTCACCAGGCCCCTAGCCAAGCCTCCCGACCCCTCACCAGGCCCCTAGCCAAGCCTCCCGACCCCTCACCAGGCCCCTAGCCAAATCCTCCCGACGCCTCACCAGGCCCCTGGCCAAGCCTCCCGACCCCTCACCAGGCCCCTAGCCAAGCCTCCCGATCCCTCACCAGGCCCCTAGCCAAATCCTCCCGACGCCTCACCAGGCTCCTAGCCAAGCCTCCCGACCCCTCACCAGGCCCCTAGCCAAGCCTCCCGACCCCTCACCAGGCCCCTAGCCAAGCCTCCCGACCCCTCACCAGGCCCCTAGCCAAGCCTCCCGACCCCTCACCAGACCCCTAGCCAAGCCTCCCGACCCCTCACCAGGCCCCTAGCCAAGCCTCCCGACCCCTCACCAGGCCCCTAGCCAAGCCTCCCGACGCCTCACCAGGCCCCTAGCCAAGCCTCCCGACCCCTCACCAGGCTCCTGGCCAAGCCTCCCGATCCCTCACCAGGCCCCTAGCCAAGCCTCCCGACCCCTCACCAGGCCCCTAGCCAAGCCTCCCGATCCCTCACCAGGCCCCTAGCCAAGCCTCCCAATCTATATTATATTACCACTGACCAGCTATATTACCACTGACCAGCTATATTACCACTAACCAGCTATATTACCACTGACCAGCTATATTACCACCAGCTGTCTGTTTGAACTACTAGCACACAGCTCGGACACCCATGCATTCCCCACAAGACATGCCACCAGAGGTCTCTTCACAGTTCCCAAGTCCAGAACAGACTATGGGAGGCGCACATAAAATAACACCTTATGGAACAGCGGGGACTGTGAAGCAACACAAACACACGACAACATCCACACTATACTGTCACGGCCCCTCTGCAGTGCAGGGGCGGTTCCTCCTGCAGACAGAGGAGGGTCGTTAGTGATTGGAGTTGGTGTGATTGGAGCCACCTGGGCTCAGGGTATTTAAAACTGCTTCACTAATCTCTCTGTCTCTCTGTCTCTGTCTCTGTCTCTGTCTCTCTCTGTCTCTCTGTCTCTCTGTCTCTGTCTCTGTCTGTCTCTCTGTCTCTGTCTCTGTCTCTCTCTGTCTCTCTGTCTCTGTCTCTCTGTCTCTCTCTCTGTCTGTCTCTCTGTCTCTGTCTCTCTCTGTCTCTCTGTCTCTGTCTGTCTCTGTCTTTCTCTCTCTCTCTGTCTCTGTCTCTCTCTGTCTCTCTGTCTCTCTCTCTGCTCCTCCAGGTATGATCCTTGTTTGTTTGTTCCTTTGTAGGTTTACTTAGTTTCCACTCAGTCATGTTCACACACACACAGATTCATGCATCCATGCACCTTACCTACAACCTACATTATGACATTTCCACACCTCATTCCTTTTTCTTTGTTTAAAGTTAATAGTTTTTGGTTTACAATAAAGAACCTTTTGATTGGCCTATACCTGTTGTTCATGTCCCCTCATTTTTGCCACAGGCTATGAGCCGGCCTGTGACAATACACACATGGATTTTGTGTTATAGATATGTGGTAGTAGAGTAGAGGCCTGAGGGAACACACTTAATGTGTTGTGAAATCTGTTATGAATGAACACAGAGAGCTAACATTAATAATATGCATGTCAATCTCTCCTGGCTCAAAGTGGAGGAGAGATTGACTTCATCACTACTTGTATTTATGAGAGGTATTGACATGTTGAATGCACCGAGCTGTCTGTTTAAACTACTGGCACACAGCTCAGACACCCATGCATACCCCACAAGACATGCCACCAGAGGTCTCTTCATAGTCCCCAAGTCCAGAACAGACTATGGGAGGCGCACAGTACTCCATAGAGCCATGACTACATGGAACTCTATTCCACATCAAGTAACTGATGCAAGCAGTAGAATTAGATTTAAAAAACTGATAAAATATACCTTATGGAACAGCGGTAACATACGCACTATACACACACGTACACATGGATTTAGTGTTGTAGATATGTGGTAGAGGTGGAGGAGGGGCCTGAGGGCTCACAGTGTGTTGTGAAATCTGTGAATGTATTGTAATGTTTGTAAAATTGTATGAACTGCCTTAATTTTGCTGGACCCCCAGGAAGAGTAGCTGCTGCCTTGGCAGGAACTAATGTGGATCCATAATAAATACAAATACAAATATTACCACCAGCCAAATTACAACTGACCAGCAATATTACCACTGACCAGATATATTACCACTGACCAGCTATATTACCACCAGCTATATTACCACCAGCTATATTACCACTGACCAGCTCTATTACCACTGACCAACTATATTACCACTGACCAGCAATATTACCACTGACCAGCTATATTACCACTGACCAGCTATATTACCACTGACCAGCTATATTACCACTGACCAGCTATATTACCACTGACCAGCTATATTACCACTGACCAACTATATTCCCACTGACCAGCTATATTACCACTGACCAGCTATATTACCACTGACCAGCTATATTACCACTGACCAGCTCTATTGCCACTGACCAACTATATTCCCACTGACCAGCTATATTACCACTGACCAGCTATATTACCACTGACCAGCTATATTACCACTGACCAGCTATATTACCACTGACCAGCTATATTACCACTGACCAGCTATATTACCACCAGCTACATTACCACTGACCAGCTACATTACCACTGACCAGCTATATATACCAATGACCAGCTATATATACCACTGACCAGCTATATTACCACCAGCTATATTACCACTGACCAGCTATATTACCACTGACCAGCTATATTACCACTGACCAGCTATATTACCACTGACCAGCTATATTACAACTGACCAGCTATATTACAACTGACCAGCTATATTACCACTGACCAGCTATATTACCACTGACCAGCTATATTACCACTGACCAGCTATATTACCACTGACCAGCTATATTACCACTGACCAGCTATATCACTTATGCTGAGGGGGATGCTGACGGGAGAGGTTGTGTTTTCTCTAGCAGGAGGTAAGCTTGGCTTCTTATATGGTGTTGAGTAAAGCTTAAACCATGTATTTAGATTGTAGGTAGGTATTGTAGTTTGGTATTATAGGTAGCTTACTCAGGTAGTTATTGTAGGTTATTGTAGGTAATTATTGTAGGTAAGGACTGTATTCGGCGGACTCCGGCAAAGCACGAGGCTAGCCTACCCACTACTTGGACCAACAAAGCTAGCTAGCTAGCGGGTAGCTACTGGTAACTTTTTGCAACTGTGGTTAATTGTTTCCAATGTTATTTCATGCTTAAGAGTACCTGTGATTGAGCCAGCTAGCTGCTACCATTCAGCTGTTTTTCTATCCTCATCCGAGAAATTAACGTTAGGTGGTTGGTAGCTGCTGTACTTAATTACAGCTACTGATAACAGTCTGCTGTAGTTTACAACAATTCTAATTTCTAAAGTGGAAGTTGGGAGAGTTTTACTCGGGTGGTTCAGTGAAACACTTATAGTTTCTGAGGTGGAAGTTGGGAGAGTTATATATATATATATATTTTTTTTTTGGTGAGGGAGGCCTGCTCTCTCCTTTCCCTGATGTTTAGTTCATTTCATCCCGATCTCCTCTGCATTATTGTAGCCATCTGCTGCAGCCTGTCAACTATGCCTCTGCCTATCCCTGTTCTCTCCTCTCCGCACAGGCTACACAAACGCACCACACCGCGTGGCTGCTGCCTCTCTAACCTGGTGGTCCCTGCACGCACCACACACCTGGAGTTCCAGGTCTCAGGCAGCCTCTGGAACTGCCGTTCTGCCGCCAACAAGGCTGACTTCATCCCAGCCTATGCTACCCTCCAGTCCCTCGACTTCCTGGCACTGACGGAAACATGGATTACCACTGAAAACACTGCTACTCCTACTGCTCTCTCCTCGTCTGACCATGTGTTCTCGCATACCCCGAGAGCATCTGGTCAGAGGGGTGGTGGCACAGGAATCCTCATCTCTCCCAAGTGGTCATTCTCAATTTTTCCCCTAACCCATCTGTCTATCTCCTCATTTGAATTCCACGCTGTCACAGTCACTAGCCCATTTAAGCTTAATATCCTTGTCATCTATCGCCCTCCAGGTTCCCTTGGAGAGTTCATCAATGAGCTTGACGCCTTGATAAGTTCCTTTCCTGAGGATGGCTCACCCTTCACAGTTTTGGGGGATTTCAACCTCCCCGCGTCTACATTTGACTCATTTCTCTCTGCCTCCTTCTTTCCACTCCTCTCCTCTTTTGACCTCACCCTCTCACCATCCCCCCCCACTCACAAGGCAGGCAATACGCTTGACTTCATCTTTACTAGATGTTAATCTTCTACTAATCTCACTGCAACTCCCCTCCATGTCTCCGACCACTACTTTGTATCCTTTTCTCTCTCGCTCTCCTCCAACACTACTCACTCTGCCCCTACACAGATGGTAACGCGCCGCCGCAACCTTCGCTCTCTCTCTCCCACTACTCTCTCCTCTTCCATCCTATCATCTCTTCCCTCTGCTCAATCCTTCTCCCTCCAATCTCCTGATTCTGCCTCCTCAACCCTCCTCTCCTCCCTTTCTGCATCCTTTGACTCCCTGTGTCCCCTATCCTCCCGGCCGGCTCGGTCCTCCCCTCCAGCTCTGTGGCTTGATGACTCATTGCGAGCTCACAGAACAGAGCTCCGGGCAGCTGAGCGGAAATGGAAGAAAACTAAACTCCCTGCCGACCTGGCATCTTTTCACTCCCTCCTCTCTACATTTTCTTCATCTGTTTCTGCTGCTAAGGCCACTTTCTACCACTCTAAATTCCAAGCATCTGCCTCTAACCCTAGGAAGCTCTTTGCCACATTCTCCTCACTGCTAAATCCCCCCCCCCTCTCTGTGGATGACTTTGTCAACCACTTTGAAAAGAAGGTTGACGACATCCGATCCTCGTTTGTTAAGTCTAATGACACTGCTGGTCCTGCTCACACTGCCCTACCCTATGCTTTGACTTCTTTCTCCCCTCTCTCTCCAGATAAAATCTTGCGACTAGTGACTGCAGGCCGCCCAACAACCTGCCCGCTTGACCCCATCCCCTCCTCTCTTCTCCAGACCATCTCCGGTGACCTTCTCCCCTACCTCACCTCGCTGATCAACTCATCCTTGACCGCTGGCCATGTCCCTTCCGTCTTCAAGAGAGCGAGAGTTGCACCCCTTCTCAAAAAACCAACACTCGATCCCACTGATGTCAACAACTACAGACCAGTAACCCTTCTTTCTTTTCTTTCCAAAACTATTGAGCGTGCCGTCTTTAGTCAACTCTCTTGCTATCTCTCTCAGAATGACCTTCTTGATCCAAACCAGTCAGGTTTCAGGACTGGTCATTCAACTGAGACTGCTCTTCTCTGTGTCACGGAGGCTCTCCGCACTGCTAAAGCTAACTCTCTCTCCTCTGCTCTTGTCCTTCTAGACCTGTCTGCTGCCTTTGATACAGTGAACCATCAGATCCTCCTCTCCACCCTCTCCGAGCTGGGCATCTCCGGCGCGGCTCACTCCTGGATTGCGTCCTACCTGACCGGTCGCTCCTACCAAGTGGCGTGGCGAGAAGCTGTCTCCGCACCACGTGCTCTCACCACTGGTGTCCCCCAGGGCTCAGTTCTAGGCCCTCTCCTTTTCTCCCTATACACCAAGTAACTTGGCTCTGTCATATCCTCACATGGCCTCTCCTATCATTGCTACGCTGACGATACACAACTAATCTTCTCCTTTCCCCCTTCTGATAACCAGGTGGCGAATCGCATCTCTGCATGTCTGGCCGACATATCAGTATGGATGACGGATCACCACCTCAAGCTGAACCCTGGCAAGACGGAGCTGCTCTTCCTCCCGGGGAAGGACTGCCCGTTCCATGATCTCGCCATCACGGTTGACAACTCCGTTGTGTCCTCCTCCCAGAGTGCGAAGAGCCTTGGCGTGACCCTGGACAACACCCTGTCGTTCTCCGCCAACATCAAGGCGGTGACCCGATCCTGCAGGTTCATCCTCTACAACATTCGGAGAGTACGACCCTGCCTTACACAGGAAGCGGCACAGGTCCTAATCCAGGCACTTGTCATCTCCCGTCTGGATTACTGCAACTCGCTGTTGGCTGGGCTCCCTGCCTGTGCCATTAAACCCCTACAACTCATCCAGAATGCCGCAGCCCGTCTGGTGTTCAACCTTCCCAAGTTCTCTCACGTCACCCCCCTCCTCCGCACACTCCACTGGCTTCCAGTTGAAGCTCGCATCCGTTACAAGACCATGGTGCTTGCCTATGGAGCAGTGAGGGGAACGGCACCTCCGTACCTTCAGGCTCTGATCAGTCCCTACACCCAGGCGAGGGCATTGCGTTCATCCACCTCTGGCCTGCTGGCTCCCCTTCCTCTGCGGAAGCACAGTTCCCGCTCAGCCCAGTCAAAGCTGTTCGCTGCTCTGGCACCCCAATGGTGGAACAAGCTCCCTCACGACGCCAGGACAGCGGAGTCACTCACCACCTTCCGGAGACATTTGAAACCCCACCTCTTTAAGGAACACCTGGGATAGGATAAAGTAATCCTTCTACCCCCCCCCCCAAAAAAAAAAAAAAGTATAATTGTAAAGTGGTTATCCCACTGGCTATAGGGTGAATGCACCAATTTGTAGACGCTCTGGATAAGAGCGTCTGCTAAATGACGTAAATGTGCCCTTGAGCAAGGCACTTAACCCTAATTGCTCCTGTAAGTCGCTCTGGATAAGAGCGTCTGCTAAATGACTAAAATGTAAATGTAAATGTATATTACCACCAGCTATATTACCACTGACCAGCTATATTACCACTGACCAGCTATATTACCACTGACCACCTATATTACAACTGACCAGCTATATTACAACTGACCAGCTATAATACCACTGACCAGCTATATTACCACTGACCAGCTATATTACCACTGACCAGATATTACCACTGACCAGCTATATTACCACTGACCAGCTATATTACCACTGACCAGATATATTACCACCAGCTGTATTACAACTGACCAGCAACATTACCACTGACCAGCTATATTACCACTGACCAGCTATATTACCACCAGCTATATTACCACTGACCAGCTATATTACCACTGACCAGCTATATTACCACTGACCAGCTATATTAACACTGACCAACTATATTACCACTGACAAGCTATATTACCACTGACCAGCTATATTACAACTGACCAGCTATATTACCACTGACCAGCGATATTACCACTGACCAGCTATATTACCACTGACCAGCTATATTACCACTGACCAGCTATATTACCCACAGCTATATTACCACTGACCAGCTATATTACCACTGACCAGCTATATTACCACTGACCAGCTATATTACCACTGACCAGCTATATTACCACTGACCAGCGATATTACCACTTACCAGCGATATTACCACTGACCAGCAATATTACCACTGACCAGCTATATTACCACTGACCAGCTATATTACCACTGACCAGATATATTACCACCACCTATATTACCACTGACCAGCTATATTACCACTGACCAGCTATATTACCACTGACCAGCTATATTACCACCAGCTATATTACCACTGACCAGCTATATTACCACTGACCAGCTATATTACAACTGACCAGCTATATTACCACTGACCAGCTAGATTACCAATGACCAGCTATATTACCACTGACCAGCTATATTACCACTGACCAGCTATATTACCACTGACCAGCTATATTACAACTGACCAGCTATATTACCACTGACCAGCTAGATTACCACTGACCAGCTATATTACCACTGACCAGCTATATTACCACTGACCAGCTATATTACCACTGACCAGCTATATTACAACTGACCAGCTCTATTACCACTGACCAGCTATATTACCACTGACCAGCTATATTACCACTGACCAGCTATATTACCACTGACCAGCTATATTACCACTGACCAGCTATATTACCACTGACCAGCTATATTACCACCAATGTTTGTAAACAATGTAAATGTTACATATGATCAACACATTGTTTAAAAAAGGTACAACGTACTGCAAATGCTAAATATTTCCAATCGATGGCAGCATAAAACCACGAAGCATGAGCAATTTCAAAAGATTAGCTTTCAGTTACAGGCTACAAGCAGCTTTGACACAAAATAGCACGCAACAGTTTATTAGGTACTCCCGGGTCGGACGCCCCTTTGCCTCCCGAACAGGCTCAATTCTTCGGGGCACGGAGTTGCTCAACTGGTATCAAGGGACCTAACGTGTGCCAGGAAAACATTCCCCACACCATTACACCACCGCCACCAGCCTGTACCGTTGACACCAGACAGGATGGGGCCATGGATTTATGCAGCTTAAACCAGATCCTGACTCTGCCATCAGCATGACGCAACTGGAACTGGGATTCTTTGGACCAGGCGATGTTTCTCCACTCTTCAATTGTCCGGTGTTGGTGGTCGCGTTCCCACTGGAGCCGCTTCTTCTTGTGTTTAGCTGATAGGAGTGGAACCCGGTGTGGTCGAATGATCTCCACATGTGTATTTCCCACCGTAAAGCACGGAGGAGGAGGTGTTATGGTGTGGGGGTGCTTTGCTGGAGACACTGTCTGTGATTTATTTAGAATTCAAGGCACACTTAACCAGCATGGCTACCACAGCATTCTGCAGCGATTCGCCATCCCATCTGGTTTGGGCTTAGTGGGACTATCATTTGTTTTTCAACAGGACAATGGCCCAACACACCTCCAGGCTGTGTAAGGGCTATTTGACCAAGAAGGAGAGTGATGAAGTGCTGCATCAGATGACCTGGCCTCCACAATCCCCCGACCTCAAACCAATTGAGATGGTTTGGGATGAGTCGGACCGCAGAGTGAAGGAAAAGCAGCCAACAAGTGCTCGGCATATGTGGGAACTCCTTCAAGACTGTTGGAAAAGCATTCCAGGTGAAGCTGGTTGAGAGAATGTTAAGTGTGTGCAAAGTTGTCATCAAGGCAAAGGGTGGCTACTTTGAAGAATCTCAAATATAAAATATATTTTGATTTGTTTAACACTTTTTTCGTTACTACATGATTCCATATGTGTTATTTCTTATATATGTGTCTTCAAAATTATTCTACAATGTAGAAAATAGTAAAAATAAAGAAAAGCCCTTGAATGAGTAGGTGTTCTAAAACTTTTGACCAATAGTGTATGTCAGAGCAAAAACCATGCCATGAGGTCAAAGGAATTGTCCGTAAAGCACCGAGACAGGATTGTGTCGAGGTACAGATCTGGGGAAGGGTACCAAAACATTTCTGCAGCATTGAAGGTCCCCAAGAACACAGTGACCTCCATCATTCTTAAATGGAAGAAGTTTGGAACCACCAAGACTCTTCCTAAAGCTGGCTGCCCGGCCAAACTGAGCAATCGGGGGAGAAGGGCCTTGGTCAGGGAGGTAACCAAGAACCCAATGGTCACTCTGACAGAACTCCAGAGTTCCTCTGTGGAGATGGGACAACCATCTCTGCAGCACTCCACCAATCAGGCCTTTATGGTAGAGTGGCCAGACAGAAGCCACTCCTCAGTAAAAGGCACATGACAGCCCGCTTGGAGTTTGCCTAAAGGCACTTAAAGGACTCCCAGACTATGAGAAACAAGATTCTCTGGTCTGATGAAACCAATATTGAACTCTTTTGCCTGAATGCCAAGCGTCACGTCTGGAGGAAACCTGGCACCATCCCTACGGTGGTGGCAGCATCATGCTGTGGTGATGTTTTTCCATCGGCAGGGACTGGGAGACTAGTCAGGATCGAGGGAAAGATGAACAGAGCAAAGTACAGAGACATCCTTGATGAAAACCTGCTCCAGAGCGCTCAGGACCTCAGACTGGGGCAAAGTTTCACCTTCCAACAGGACAACGACCGTAAGCACACAGCCAAGACAACGCAGGAGTGGCTTCGGGACAAGTCTCTGAATGTCCTTGAGTGGCCCAGCCAGACCCCGGACTTGAACGCGATCGAACATCTCTGGAGAGACCTGAAAATAGCTGTGCAGCAACGCTCCCCATTCAACCTGAGAAAGCTTGAGAGGATCTGCAGAGAAGAATGGGAGAAACTCCCCAAATACAGGTGTGCCAACCTTGTAGCGTCATACCCAAGAAGACTCGAGGCTGTAATCGCTGCTAAAGGTCCTTCAACAAAGTACTGAGTAACGGGTCTGAATACTTATGTAAATGTGATATTTCCGTGTTTCAAAATAAATAAAATTGCAACAATTTCTAAAAACCAGTTTTTGCTTTGTCATTACTTTCCAAAAGTTTTGAGAATGACACAAGTATTGGTCTTCACAAAGTTTGCTGCTTCAGTGTTTTTAGATATTTTTGTCAGATGTTACTATGGTATACTGAAGTATAATTACAAGCATTCCATAAGTGTCAAAGGCTTTTATTGACAACTACATTAAGTTTATGCAAAGAGTCAATATTTGCAGTGTTGACCCTTCTTTTTCAAGACCTCTGCAATCTGCCCTGGCATGCTGTCAATTAACTTCTGGGCCACATCCTGACTGTTGGCACCCCATTCCTGCATAATCAATGTTTGGAGTTTGTCAGAATTTGTGGGTTTTTGTTTGTTCACCCGCCTCTTGAGGATTGACCACAAGTTCTCAATGGGATTAAGGTCTGGGGAGTTTCCTGGCCATGGACCCAACATTTTGATGTTTTGTTCCCCGAGCCACTTAGTTATCACTTTTGCCTTATGGCAAGGTGCTCCATCATGCTGGAAAAGGCATTGGTCGTCACCAAACTGTTCTTGGATGGTTGGGAGAAGTTGCTCTCGGAGGATGTGTTGGTACCATTCTTTATCCATGGCTGTGTTCTTAGGCAAAATTGTGAGTGAGCCCACTCCCTTGGCTGAGAAGCAACCCCACACATGAATGGTCTCAGGATGCTTTACTGTTGGCATGACACAGGACTGATGGTAGCGCTCACCTTGTCTTCTCTGGACAAGTTTTTTTCCGGATGCCCCAAACAATCGGAAAGGGGATTCATCAGAGAAAATGACTTTACCCGTCCTCAGCAGTGCAATCCCTGTACCTTTTGCAGAATATCAGTCTGTCCCTGATGTTTTTCCTGGAGAGAAGTGGCTTCCTCGCTGCCCTTCTTGACACCAGGCCATCCTCCAAAAGTCTTCGCCTCACTGTGCGTGCAGATGCACTCACACCTGCCTGCTGCCATTCCTGAGCAAGCTCTGCACTGGTGGTGCCCCGGTCCTGGCGCTTGCTGGACTTTCTTGGGCGCACTGAAGCCTTCTTCACAACAATTGAACCTCTCTCCTTGAAGTTCTTGATGATCCGATAAATGGTTGATTTAGGTGCATCTTACTAGCAGCAATATCCTTGCCTGTGAGGCCCTTTTTGTGCAAAGCAATGATGACGGCACGTGTTTCCTTGCAGGTAACCATGGTTAACAGAGGAAGAACAATGGTTTCAAGCACCACCCTCCTTTTAAAGCTTCCAGTCTGTTATTCTAACTCAATCAGCATGACAGAGTGATCTCCAGCCTTGTCCTTGTCAACACTCTCACCTGTGTTAACGAGAGAATCACTGACATGATGTCAGCTGGTCCTTTTGTGGCAGGGCTGAAATGCAGTGGAAATGTTGTTTTGGGATTAAGGTCATTTTCATGGCAAAGAGGGACTTTGCAATTAATTGCAATTCATCTGATCACTCTTCATGACATTCTGGAGTGTATGCAAATTGCCATCATAAAAACTGAGGCAGCAGACTTTGTGAAAATTAATATGTGTGTCATTCTCAAAACTTTTGACCACGACTGTATATACCATATTAGGCCTGTGTTGCTTTTGCTATAGCAGGTAATGAACCCCGGCAGAATAATTACTGTTCAGATGTGCTAATCTCAACCCAAAAATAAATTAGTATGTAAATTAACCCAGGCGCAAGGAATTTTTATAGTGTGCATTTTGAAGCATCTCAATATCTCATATGCCAGAGCCTCAGAATAGGGAAGTAGAAAAGACTCAAGAGATATTCATCATATTCCACAGCCCGCCAACAGATTACATCATGCAACCCTTGCGGCTAGCAAATTACTTCAACAAGCCCTTCACTTGCGCTAGAAGGCAAGAGTGCTCGCGGGGCTTGTTGAGTTGGCTACTTGCGCGAGAAGGCAGAGCGGCTAACAATGCCCTATGAAAGTGTCAATAATATGAGTCACCTGCACATTAATGCAGAGATAATATAGTAGCGTAGAGGATTTGCTCACACATCGTGATACTTACTTCACAAGTTTGAGTCTTGCATGCATTAAGCTTGCTTTTCATTTTTTAAGCCTTTTGCATTCGATTTTTCAGGCAATGACATGCCATTAGAATGTTCTTGATATATCTAGTGAAATATGTCAATGAGATAGGTCAGCACTAGGCTTGGGCGGTACCCAGATCATCATAGCTTCATACCGAGATATTCGGTAATACCGGCTCTGAACACAAGGGCCGCTGTTTTCAAACCCCACTGATACTCCTGTAATCCGAAGGTTAGCAATGTTAACAAGTACATGTAAAATTCCATAGAGAATGCTAACTAAATGCTAACGAGCGCATTGCGAACATTTTGTACAGTTTCTGACCTAAACTATACAAGTAACTAAAAATGCTACTCACAGTTTGCTGCACGCACAAAACAAATATTAGACAGCAAGGCTGTTGATCCAGGAGAGGATTCTCTGCTGTTACCAAGCGAATGCTTGATTTTGGTTAGAAGCTATACACTCAGCTAGATGGCTAACTAGCTACTAAATTAGAAAAACAAATGCACAACTGCAGAGCATTTGGCACATTTTAGACAGTTAACTTAATAGTTTTAGAATATCTAGCTGACAAACATTTAGTTGTGAATTCCATCCTGTAATTATGCTAAATGACGTAAATGTAAATGTAATTAGATCACCTGGCGCATGCTGCACAACAGTGAGTGACTCACAGGGCTCATATAGTCACAGACTCTCGTCGTCGTTGTAAACAAACACCACGTGACTGGGGACTACCACAAGCTTCATAATAATGTGACAGATGAAATAAAGAACATTGCGTTCTTCATCTCCTAACGCATTGCACAAGTTCACTATTTACTTAAAAAGTAGCTACAAATATTCAAATGTATGAAAGGACCTGCATATAAATAGTTTCAACGGTATTGACGGTATTGAAAGTCCATCCAGTGGCTTTTTCCAAATACTCCCGTATACGGTTTACACGGTATAGTGCCCAAGCCTAATCAGCACTCTATTGTCAGTAGCAAGCGTCTGAAATCTGATTTCCACTAGATAGCACAGACACAAAGTCAATCTCAAGGAAACCTCAGAAAATGTCATTTGTGATTGTGCTGCCACCTTATGGTATAATTGAGAATTGCAGGACCTGGTTTATGAATTTGACAATGAATGTATCAACTAGGTGACTGAATTAATGTTCAGGATTATTGATAATTGTTATTGAAATAGTAATCAAGTACAATTTCAAAACATGAGCATAAAAAACAGTTAACAATAAACATGAATCATCATTATATCATTATAATTTGCACCCCAGTATCTTTATTTGCACATCTATCATTCCAGTGTTAATACGAAATTGTAATTATTTTGCACTATGGCCTATTTATTGCCTTACCTCCATAATTTACTACATTCGCACACACTGTATATATATATTTTCTGTTGTATTTTTGACTTTATGTTTTGTTTACCCCATATGTAACTCTGTGTTGTTGTTTTTAAAATCACACTGCTTTGCTTTATCTTGGCCAGGTCGCAGTTGTAAATGAGAACTTGTTCTCAACTGGCTTACCTGGTTAAATAAAGGTTAAATAAAAATATATTCATTCACAGTAATCTGTTCAAATACTTTTTTAAACACTATATTTCTGTAGCTGTGTAATATCTCAAATGTAACCCACAGACACATACAATGGAAATGAGCCCTTCATTACTCATGATTTGGTTTTTGTCAAAGAAAAGTATGTTTCTAGTGAATGTAAATCACAAGAACAACAAAGTTTGTGGTGCATTTTAAGCCCCCACTAGAAATATTGAGAGGCAGACATTCAAAACAATACATAAAGAAGTCATATAAACATAATATATACACTGTATACAAATACATCCAGTCCTGGAAAGAGAGTTTGATTAGCATGTGTTGGAATTAAGTACAATATGAATATAAAACCGAGTATGATCAGGGGGACGGGACGGTGGGTGTTGGCTCTTTGAAGAGCGTTTGTTTTGGGTTCGGGAGAGCAAATCAAATCACTAAAGTTATAAACTGGCATTCAAGTTTAACAAAGAGTCACCTTTCACAGACCTCACGGCTGCTAGAATCTTGACTAGAACCAACACATTTGATCATATTACTCCAGTGCTAGCCTCTCTACTGGCTTCCTGTTAAGGCTAGGGCTGATTTCAAGGTTTTACTGCTGACCTACAAAGCATTACATGGGCTTGCTCCTACCCACCTCTCCGATTTGGTTCTGCCGTACGTACCTACACGTACGCTACGGTCACAAGACGCAGGCCTCCTTATTGTCCCTAGAATTTCTAAGCAAACAGCTGGAGGCAGGGCTTTCTCCTATAGAGCTCCATTTTTATGGAATGGTCTGCCTGTCCATGTGAGAGACGCAGACTCGGTCTCGACCTTTACGTATTTACTGAAGACTCCTCTCTTCAGTAGGTCCTATGATTGAGTGTAGTCTGGCCCAGGAGTGTGAAGGTGAACGGAAAGGCACTGGAGCGACGAACCACCCTTGCTGTCTCTGCCTGGCCGGCTCCCCTCTCTCTGGTGTCCTGTGTGATCTTAAATATGCTCCCTCTAATTCCCTCTCTCTCTCTCTCTCCCTCTCTCCCATCCCGGAGGACCATGCCTCAGGACTACCTGGCCTGATGACTCCTGGCTGTCCCCAGTCCACCTGGTCGTGCTGCTGCTCCAGTTTCCACTGTTCTGCCTGCGGCTATGGAACCCTGACCTGTTCACCGGTCGTTTCTTGCTAATGATGTAAGTTTAGGCAATTGCTGGTAGTTAAAACGTCAAAAAAGTAAATTTTTCCTCAGGGAAATCTGAGGTTCTGCCACTGATTCCCATAGGGGAACCAGGGGTGTGTCTGTCTATTTCGCCAAATATTTCAAAATGTGTATCTTTTGATTTGTTCAAGTCAGAAACCATTTTAATCAGGAGAATCTCCTCTTTGTAATGATGTAAGGCAGAGAGTTCTTAAAATGTCAGAAATTACACGTTACTATCGGAAATCTGAGGCTTGTTTCCTATAGGAACATTCTAAAAGAACAGATTGTAGCAATACATTTGTGCCATTAAGGGAAAATTGAATTCTAAGCTTCCTTCCAGTCAGAAGAGGCTCGTTTCAATTCATTTGCTACGGCGTCGCTCTAGTGTTCGAGCTCAGACACTGTTCTTTGGACGTTTATCAGCCTTAGGTGAATTTTAACTAATTATATTGTCCAGCCCAGCGATATTACCACTGACCAGCTATATTACCACTGACCAGATATATTACCACTGACCAGATATATTACCACTGACCAGCTATATTACCACTGACCAGCTATATTACAACTGACCAGCTATATTACCACTAACCAGCTAGATTACCACTGACCAGCTATATTACCACTGACCAGCTATATTACCACTGACCAGCTATATTACCACTGACCAGCTATATTACCACTGACCAGCTATAGTACCACTGACCAGCTATATTACCACTGACCAGATATATTACCACGACCGCGTCCTGACGGGTGGAAGGAAGGGAGGGGGGGGGGTTAGGAGGGGTGTGGGGGCTGGGGTCGACCGCGTCCTGACGGGTGAGAGGATTTGCTTTAAGACACAACTCTGCTTTTGACTGAGATCTATCAAGCTGATTGGCTGACCAGGCTCTGCTGTCTAACACTAACCTCCACCCTGTCTAACACTAACCTCCACCCTGTCTAACCCTAACCTCCACCCTGTCTAACCCTAACCTCCACCCTGTCTAACCCTAACCTCCACCCTGTCTAACCCTAACCTCCACCCTGTCTAAACCCTAACCTCCACCCTGTCTAACCCTAACCTCCACCCTGTCTAACCTAACCTCCACCCTGTCTAACCCTAACCTCCACCCTGTCTAAACCCTAACCTCCACCCTGTCTAACCCTAACCTCCACCCTGTCTAACCACTAACCTCCACCCTGTCTAACCCTAACCTCCACCCTGTCTAACCCTAACCTCCACCCTGTCTAACCCTAACCTCCACCCTGTCTAACCCTAACCTCCACCCTGTCTAACCCTAACCTCCACCCTGTCTAACCCTAACCTCCACCCTGTCTAACCCTAACCTCCACCCTGTCTAACCCTAAACCTCCACCCTGTCTAAAACCCTAAAACCTCCACCCTGTCTAACGACTAACCCCACCCTGTCTAACCTCCACCCTGTCTAAAACCTACCTCACCCTGTCTAACACTAACCTCCACCCTGTCAACCTCCACCCTGTCTAACCTCCACCCTGTCTAACACCCTAACCTCCACCCTGTCTAACCCTAAACCTACACCCGTGTCTAACCTCCACCCTGTCTAACCCTAACCTCACCCTGTCGTAACCTCCACCCTGTCTAACCCAACCTCCACCCTGTCTAACCCTAACCTCCACCCTGTCTAACCCTAACCTCACCCTGTCTAACACTAAACCTCCACCCTGTCTAACCCTAACCTCCACCCTGTCTAACCCTAACCTCCACCCTGTCTAACCCTAACCTCCACCTGTCTAACCCCCAACCCTGTCTAACCCTAACCTCCACCCTGTCTAAAACCTCCACCCTGTCTACCTAACCTCCACCCTGTCTAACCCTAACCTCCCACCTGTCTAACCCATAACCTCCAACCCTGTCTAACCCTAACCTCCACCCTGTCTAACCCTAACCTCCACCCTGTCTAAACCCTAACCTCCACCCTGTCTAAACCTCAACCCTCCACCCTGTCTAACCCTAAAACCCCCACCCTGTCTAACCTCCACCCTAACCCTAACCCTCCACCCTGTCTAACCCTAACCTCCACCCTGTCTAACCCTAACCTCCACCCTGTCTAACCCTAAACCTCCACCCTGTCTAACCTAACCTCCACCCTGTCTAACCCTAACCTCCACCCTGTCTAACCCTAACCTCCACCCTGTCTAACCTACCCTCCACCTGTCTAACCCTAACCTCCACCCTGTCTAACCCTAACTCCCACCCTGTTAACACTAACCTCCACCCTGTCTAACCCTAACCTCCACCCTGTTCCCAACCCAACCTCCATGTCTAACCTCCACCCTGTCTAACCCTAACCTCCACCCTGTCTAACCCTAACCTCCACCCTGTCTAACCCTAACCTCCACCCTGTCTAACCCTAACCCCACCCTGTCTAAACCTAACCCCCACCCTGTCTAACCCCTAACCTCCACCCGTCTAACCCTAACCTCCACCCTGTCTAACCTAACTCCACCTTCTAACCTAACCTCACCCTGTCTAACCCTAACCTCCACCCTGTCTAACCCTAACCTCCACCCTGTCTAACCTAACCTCCACCCTGTCTAACCCCCACCCCCCTGTCTATAACCCTAACCTCCACCCTGTCTAACCCTAACCTCCACCCTGTCTAACCCTAACCTCCACCCTGTCTAACCCAACCTCCACCTGTCTAACCCTAACCTCCACCTGTCTAACCACCTCCACCCTGTCTAACCTCCACCCTGTCTAACACTAACCTCCACCCTGTCTAACCCTAACCTCCACCCTGTCTAACCCTAACCTCCACCCTGTCTAACCCTAACCTCCACCCTGTCTAACCCTAACCTCCACCCTGTCTAACCCTACCTCCACCCTGTCTAACCTCCACCCTGTCTAACCCTAACCTCCACCCTGTCTAACCCTAACCTCCACCCTGTCTAACCCTAACCTCCACCCTGTCAAAACCCTAACCTCCCCCCATGTCTAACCCATAAACCTCCACCCTGTCTAACCCTAACCTCCACCCTGTCTAACCCTAACCTCCACACCCTGTCTAAAACCTAACCCCGACCTGTCTAACCTCCACCCTGTCTAAACCCTAACCTCCACCTGTCTAACCCTAACCTCCACCCTGTCTAACCCTAACCTCCACCCTGTCTAACACTAACCTCCACCCTGTCTAACACTAACCTCCACCCTGCTAACACTAACCTCCACCCTGTGTAACCCTAACCTCCACCCTGTCTAACCCTAACCTCCACCTTGTCTAACCTCCACCCTGTCTAACCCTAACCTCCACCCGGTCTAACCCTAACATCCACCCTGTCTAATCCTAACCTCCACCCTGTCAAACCCTAACCTCCACCCTGTCTAACCTCCACCCTGTCTAACACTAACCTCCACCCTGTCTAACCTCCACCCTGTCTAACCCTAACCTCCACCCTGTCCTAACTCCCCCTGTCAAACCCTAACCTCCACCCTGTCTAACCCTAAAACCTCCACCATGTCTAACCTAACCTCCACCCTGTCTAACCTCCACCTGTCTAACCTAACCACCCTGTCTAACCCTAACCCCACCCTGTCTAACCCTAACCTCCACCCTGTCTAACCTCCACCCTGTCTAACCCTAACCTCCACCCTGTCTAACCCCAACCTCCCCCCTGTCTAACCCTAACCTCCACCCTGTCTAACCCTAACCTCCACCCTGTCTAACCTCCACCCTGTCTAACCCTAACCTCCACCCTGTCTAACCCTAACCTCCACCCTGTCTAACCCTAACCTCCACCCTGTCTAACCTCCACCCTGTCTAACCCTAACCCACCCTGTCTAACCCTAACCTCCACCCTGTCTAACCTATCACCTGTCTAACCCTAACCTCCACCCTGTCTAAACCCCAACCTCACCCTGTCTAACCCTAACCTCCACCCTGTCTAACCTCCACCCTGTCTAACCTCCACCCTGTCTAACCCTAACCTCCACCCTTGTCTAACACTAACCTCCACACCTGTCTAACCCTAACATCCACCCTGTCTAACCTCCACCACTGTCTAACCCAACCTCCACCCTGTCTAACCCTAACCTCCACCCTGTCTACCTCCACCCTGTTCTAACCTCCACCCTGTCTAACCCTAACCTCCACCCTGTCTAACCCCAACCTCCACCCTGTCTAACCCTAACCTCCACCCTGTCTAACCCTAACCTCCACCCTGTCTAACCCTAACCTCCACCCTGTCTAACCCTAACCTCCACCCTGTCTAACCTCCACCCTGTCTAACCCTAACCTCCACCCTGTCTAACCTAACCTCCACCCTGTCTAACCCTAACCTCCACCCTGTCTAACCCTAACCTCCACCCTGTCTAACCTCCACCCTGTCTAACCCTGTCTAACCCTAACCTCCACCCTGTCTAACCCTAAAACCCCCACCTGTCTAACCCTAACCTCCACCCTGTCTAACACTAACCTCCACCCTGTCTAACCTCCACCCTGTCTAACCCTAACCTCCACCCTGTCTAACCCTAACCTCCACCCTGTCTAACCCTAACCTCCACCCTGTCTAACACTAACCTCCACCCTGTCTAACCCTAACCTCCACCCTGTCTAACACTAACCTCCACCCTGTCTAACCCTAACCTCCACCCTGTCTAACACTAACCTCCACCCTGTCTAACCCTAAACCTCCCCTGTCTAATACCTAACCTCCACCCTGTCTAACCCTAACCTCCACCCTGTCTAACCCTAACCTCCACCTGCTAACACTAACCTCCACCCTGTCTAACCCTAACCTCCACCCTGTCTAACCCCCACCCTGTCAAACCCTAACCTCCACCCTGTCTAACACTAACCTCCACCCTGTCTAACCTCCACCCTGTCAAACCCTAACCTCCACCCTGTCTAACCCTAACCTCCAGCCTGTTCTAACCTAACCTCCACCCTGTCTAACCCTAACCTCCACCCTGTCTAACCCTAACCCCCACCCTGTCTAACCCTAACCTCCACCCTGTCTAACCCTAACCTCCACCCTGTCTAACCCCAACCTCCACCCTGTCTAACCCTAACCTCAACCTGTCTAACCCCCCTGTACTAACCCTAACCTCCACCCTGTCTAACCCTAACCTCCACCCTGTCTAACCCTAACCTCCACCCTGTCTAACCCTAACCTCCACCCTGTCTAACCCTAACCTCCACCCTGTCTAACCCTAACCTCCACCCTGTCTAACCTCCACCCTGTCTAACCCTAACCTCCACCCGTTAACCTCCACCCTGTCTAACCCTAACCTCCACCCTGTCTAACCCTAAACCTCCACCCTGTCTAACCCTAAACCTCCACCCTGTCTAACCTTTCCCCCCTGTCTAACCCTAACCTCCACCCTGTCTAACCCTAACCTCCACCCTGTCTAACCCTAACCTCCACCCTGTCTAACCCTAACCTCCACCCTGTCTAACCAACCTCCACCCTTCTAACCTCCACCCTGTCTAACCCTAACCTCCACCCTGTATAACCCTAACCTCCACCTGTCTAACCCTAACCTCCACCCCCGTCTAACCTCCACCCTGTCTAACCCTAACCTCCCCCTGTCTAACCCTAAACCTCGCACCCTGTCTAACCCTAACCTCCACCCTGTCTAACCCTAACCTCCACCCTGTCTAACCTCCACCCTGTCTAACCCTAACCTCCACCCTGTCTAACCCTAACCTCCACCCTGTCTAACCCTAACCTCCACCCTGTCTAACCCTAACCTCCACCTGTCTAACCTCCACCCGTCTAAACCCTAACCTCCACCCTGTCATAACCTAACCTCCACCAACTGTCTAACCCTAACCTCCACCCTGTCTATACTAACCTCCACCCTGTCTAACCCTAACTCCCACCCTGTCTAACCTCCACCTGCTAACCTCCACCCTGTCTAACCCTAACCTCCACCCTGTCTAACCCTAACCTCCACCCTGTCTAACCTCCACCCTGTCTAACCTCCACCCTGTCTAACCCTAACCTCCACCCTGTCTAATCTAACCTCCACCCTGTCTAACCCTAACCTCCACCCTGTCTAACCTCCACCCTGTCTAACCTCCACCCTGTCTAACCTCCACCCTGTCTAACCTCCACCCCGTCTAACACTAACCTCCACCTGTCTAACCCAACCTCCACCTGTCTAACACTAACCTCCACCCTGTCTAACCCAACCTCCACCCTGTCTAATACTAACCTCCACCCTGTCTAACCCTAACCTCACCCTGTCTAACCTCCACCCTGTCTAACCTCCACCCTGTCTAACCTCCCCACCTTCTAACACTAAACCTCCACCCTGGTCTAACCCTAACCTCCACCCTGTCTAACACTAACCTCCACCCTGTCTAACCCTAACCTCCAACCCCCTGTCTAAACCCCAACCTCCACCCTGTCTAATACTAACCTCCACCCTGTCTAACCCTAAAACCCCCACCCTGTCTAACCTCCACCCTGTCTAACCCTAACCTCCACCCTGTCTAACCCTAACCTCCACCCTGTCTAACCCTAACCTCCACCCTGTCTAACCTCCACCCTGTCTAACCCTAACCTCCACCCTGTCTAACCCTAACCTCCACCCTGTCTAACACTAACCTCCACCTGTCTAACCTTTCCCCCCTGGCTAACCCTAAAACCCCCACCCTGTCTAACCCTAACCTCCACCCTGTCTAACACTAACCTCCACCCTGTCTAACCTCCACCATGTCTAACCTCCACCCTTTTCATACACCATAACCTCCACCCTGTCTAACACTAACCTCCACCCTGTCTAACCCTAACCTCCACCCTGTCTAACCTAACCTCCACCCTGTCTAACCCTAACCTCCACCTTGTTAACCCTAACCTCCACCCTGTCTAACCTAACCTCCACCCTGTCTAACCTCTCACCCTTACTGTCTAACCCTAAACCTCCACCCTGTCTAACCCTAACCTCCACCCTGGGCTAACACTAACCTCCACCCTGTCTAACCCTAACCTCCACCCTGTCTAACCACTAACCTCCACCCTGTCTAAACCCCTAACCTCCACCCTGTCTAACACTAACCTCCACCCTGTCAACCTAACTCCACCCTGTCTAAACTAACCTCCACCCTGTCTAACACTAACCTCCACCTGTCTAACCTCCACCCTGTCTACCCTAAAAACTCCACCCTGTCTAACCTAACCTCACCCTGTCTAACCCTAACCTCCACCCTGTCTAACCTCACTGTAACCCTACCCACCCTGTCTAACACAACCTCCAACCTGTCTAACCTCCACCCTGTCCCAACCCTAACCTCCACCCTGTTAACCTCACCCTGTCTAACCCTAACCTCCACCCTGTCTAACCCTAACCTCCACCCTGTCAACCTAACCTCCACCCTGTCTAACCTCCACCCTGTCTAACACCTAACCTCCACCCGTCTAACAACCTAACCTCCACCCGTCTAACCTCCACCCTGTCTAACCCTAACTCCACCCTGTCTAACCCTAACCTCCACCCTGTCTAACCCTAACCTCCACCCTGTCTAACCCTAACCTCCACCAGTCTTTAAACTCCACCTTTTAACCCTAACCTCCACCCTGTCTAAACCCAACTCCCCTGTCTAACCTCCACCCTGTTAACCCTAACCTCCACCCTGTCTAACCTCCACCCTGTCTAACCCTAACCTCCACCCTTGCTAAACACTAACCTCCACCCTGTCTAACCTCCACCCTGTCTAACCTCCACCTGTCTAACCCTAACCTCCACCCTGTCTACACTAACCTCCACCTGTCTAACCCTAACCTCCCCTGTCTAACCCCACCTGTCTAACCTCCACCCTGTCTAACCCTAACCTCCACCCTGTCTAACCTCCACCCCTGTCTAACCCTAACCTCCACCCTTCTTAACCCTAACCTCCACCCTGTCTAACCCTAACCTCCACCCTGTCTAACCCAACCTCCACCCTGTCTAACCCTAACCTCCACCCTGTCTAACCTCCACCCTGTCTAAACCTAAAATCCCACCCTGTCTAACCCTAACCTCCACCCTTGTCAACACTAACCTCCACCCTGTCTAACACTAACCTCCACCCTGTCTAACCCTAACCTCCACCCTGTCTAACCCTAACCTCCACCCTGTCTAACCCTAACCTCCACCCTGTCTAACCCTAACCTCCACCCTGTCTAACCCTAACCTCCACCCTGTCTAACCTCCACCCTGTCTAACCCTAACCTCCACCCTGTCTAACCCTAACCTCCACCCTGTCTAACCCTAACCTCCACCCTGTCTAACCCTAACCTCCACCCTGTCTAACCCTAACCTCCACCTGTCTAACACTAACCTCCACCCTGTCTAACCCTAACCTCCACCCTGTCTAACCCTAACCTCCACCCTGTCTAACCCTAAACCTCAACCCTGTCTAACCTCCACCCTGTCTAACCCTAACCTCCCACCCTGTCTAACCCTAACCTCACCCTGTCTAACCCTAACCTCCACCCTGCTAACCCTAACCTCCACCCTGTCTAACCTAAATCCACCCTGTCTAACCCTAACCTCCACCCTGTCTAACCCTAACCTCCACCCTGTCTAACCCTAACCTCCACCCTGTCTAACCCTAACCTCCACCCTGTCTAACCCTAACCTCCACCCTGTCTAACCCTAACCTCCACCCTGTCTAACCCTAACCTCCCACCCGGTTAACCCTCCTAACCTCCACCCTGTAACCCTAACCTCCACCCTGTTTAACCCTAACTCCACCCTGTCTAACCCTAACCTCCACCCTGTCTAACACTAACCTCCACCCGTCTAACCCTAAACCTCACCCTGTCTAACCCTAACCTCCACCCTGTCAACCCTAACCTCCACCCTGCTAACACTAAACCTCCACCCTGTCTAACCCTAACCTCCACCATGTCTAACACTAACCTCCAACCCTGTCTAACCCTAACCTCCACCCTGTCTAACCCTAACCTACACCTGTTAACCCTAACCTCCACCCTGTCTTAACCCTAACCTCCACCATGTCTAACACTAACTCCCACCCTGTCTAACCTCCACCCTGTCTAACCTCCACCCTGTCTAACCCTAACCTCCACCCTGTCTAACCCCTACCTCCACCTGTAAACCTAACCCACCCTGTCTAACCCTAACCTCCACCCTGTCTAACCTCCACCCTGTCTAACCCTAACCTCCACCCTGTCTAACCCTAACCTCCACCCTGCTAACATTTTACATTTACCTCACTACACCTCCATATGTCATGTCTTGAAATATGCAAACAGATGGATTAAAAGTAAGTTTACATTGTAATACTTCTGACAGCCAATTTTCTATCTCCGCTTTCATATTTCATAACTTTTGGATTTCATAACATTCCCAGAAGGCATAAATTATTGAATCATTGTTAGTTTTACACTTGAGACATGACTCTGCCGTTGTGCTGTAGAATTTGTGAATTTTGTCTCTTGTATAATACATTCTATACATTAGTTTATACTGGATTAAGCGTACATTTTTGATGACTGTAATTTTGTTACTTATGCTCTAACATTCCCTCCATCTTGTGCCAACATCATGTCACGATCGTCGGGTACAGATGACCAAGGCGCAGCGTGAAAAGTGAACATATTTATTAAATAATGATGATAACACGAACAAAACAACAAACGATAACGTGACGTCCTCGGTCTAACACAAACCACACTGGAACAAGATCCCACAACCACTGTGGGAAAACAGGCTGTCTAAATATGGTTCCCAATCAGAGACAACCAGCAACAGCTGACACTCGTTGCCTCTGATTGAGAACCATTCTGGCCAACATAGAAATGCAACAACTAGAAACGAAAAACAAATGAAAACTCACACTCTGGCTCAACATACTAGAGTCGCCAGAGCCAGGGCGTGACACATCAGTTCTTTTTAAGTCTTTGTTCCAATAGTTTTTACAAAATTCTAAGAGATTGTCAGTTGGATCGGCTCTCTGCAAGGGTTTATATATCTCACCTATCATATGAATATCTTTTTCTGACTCAAACAGGAATTCCTCAAGGTTGCTCTGATGTGCAAAATATTTCAATTTTGTGATATGTAACTTATAAGTTGCATGTATTTGAAACTATCAACTACATTTGTCAGTCCAAAATTACTTTGTTTGCAGAGTGTACAACCTAGGCTACACTTTGTCTTGGTTTATTTCATTCCATTTACCAGTTTTGTCAATTTAGGCATTGTTATTATTTTGTTTGGAGCGCTGCTGGTAATGTTGAGTAAGGACACGCATGCATTGAAGTAGTCCTATAGGCTACCTGGCCTGCGCGCTAATGGAGGCATACAAATGTGCCCGTTTGGGAATCTGATAGTATTTCTGATTGGCTTAATGCACCACCAGTTTCTCAAAGTAATGTTTTCTTCACCTCAAACAGCAAGGAAATTAAGTCTGTTTTTACATCCATTGATAACGACAATAGTTCCTCAATGTATTTGAAAAATCTTTCCAGCTTTGTCCCTTTCAATAACCACTCAGCGTGAAAGGGAAAAATATCATGCTCTGATTAAAAAAATTAAATAATTACATTTACATTTTTAGTCATTTAGCAGACGCTCTTATGCAGAGCGACTTACAGTTAGTGAGTGCATACATTTTTCATACTGGCCCTCCGTGGAAAACTAACCAACAACCCTGGCGTTGCAAGCACCATGCTCTACCAACTGAGCTACAGGGGACTACCAGTTGGCACAATGCATTGGGGCAGGTAGCGTTCTCCTGGCATCCGTTAAACCCAGATTCATCCGTTGGACTGCCAGATGGTGAAGCGTGATTCATCGCTCCAGAGATTGCGTTTCCACTGCTCCAGAGTCCAATGGCGGCGAGCTTTACACCACTCCAGCCGACGCTTGGCATTGCGCATGGTGATCTCAGGCTTGTGTGCCGCTGCTCGGCCATGGAAACCCAGTTCATGAAGCTCCCGACGAACAGTTATTGTGCTGACGTTGCTTCCAGAGGCAGTTTGGAACTCAGTAGTGAGTGTTGCAACCGAGGACAGACGATTATTACACACTACGCGCTTCATCACTTGGCAGTCCCGTTCTGTGAGCTTGTGTGGCCAACCAATTCGCGGCTGAGTCGTTGTTGCTTCTAGACGTTTCCACTTCACAATAACAGCACTTACAGTTGACCGGGGCAGCTCTAGCAGAGCAGAAATTCAATGAACTGACTTGTTGGAAAGGTGGCATCCTATGACGGGGACTGATCCAGTGGAAACGTCATAAAATAGGCTTACAGTGCTTTGCAAAAGTATTCATCCCCCTTGACGTTTTTCCTATTTTGTTGCATTACAACCTGTAATTAAAATTGATTTTTATTTGGATTTCATGTAATGGACATACACAAAATAGTCCAAATTGGTGAAGTGAAATGAAAAAAATAACTTGTTTAAAAAAATTATGAAAAATAAATAACTGAAAAGTGGTGCGTGCATATGTATTCACCCCCTTTCCTATGAAGCCCCTAAATAAGATCTGGTGCAACCAATTACCTTCAGAGGTCACATAATTAGTTAAATAAAGTCCACCTGTGTGCAATCTAAGTGTCACATGATCTGTCACATGATCTCAGTATATATACACACCTCAAGCTGAACCTCGGCAAGACGGAGCTGCTCATCCTCCCGGGGAAGGACTGCCCGTTCCATGATCTCGCCATCACGGTTGACAACTCCGTTGTGTCCTCCTCCCAGAGTGCAAAGAGCCTTGGCGTGACCCTGGACAACACCCTGTCGTTCTCTGCTAACATCAAGGCGGTGACCCGATCCTGTAGGTTCATGCTCTACAACATTCGCAGAGTACGACCCTGCATTACACAGGAAGCGGCACAGGTCCTAATCCAGGCACTTGTCATCTCCCGTCTGGATTACTGCAACTCACTGTTGGCTGGGCTCCCTGCCTGTGCCATTAAACCCCTACAACTCATCCAGAACGCCGCAGCCCGTCTGGTGTTCAACCTTCCCAAGTTCTCTCACGTCACCCCACTCCTCCGCACACTCCACTGGCTTCCAGTTGAAGCTTGCATCTGCTACAAGACCATGGTGCTTGCCTATGGAGCTGTGAGGGGAACGGCACCTCCGCACCTTCAGGCTCTGATCAGTCCCTACACCCAAACGAGGGCATTGCGTTCATCCACCTCTGGCCTGCTGGCCCCCCTACCTCTGTGGAAGCACAGTTCCCGCTCAACCCAGTCAAAACCGTTCGCTGCTCTGGCACCCCAATGGTGGAACAAGCTCCCTCATGACGCCAGGACAGCGGAGTCACTCACCACCTTCCGGAGACACTTGAAACCCCACCTCTTTAAGGAATACCTGGGATAGGATAAAGTAATCATTCTACCCCCCCTTACCCCACCCAAAAAAAAAAAAAACATATTGTAAAGTGGTTGTCCCACTGGCTATCATAAGGTGAATGCACCAATTTGTAAGTCGCTCTGGATAAGAGCGTCTGCTAAATGACAAAAATCTAAAATGTAAATGTAAAGTACAGATCAGGGTTGGGTTATAAAAAAATATCTGAAAATTTGAACATCCCACAGACCACCATTAATTCCATTATTAAAACATGGAAAGAATATGGCACCACAACAAACCTGCCAAGAAAGGGCCGCCCACTAAAAATCATGGACCAGGGAAGGAGGGCATTAATCAGAGAGGCAACAAAGAGACCAAAGATAACCCTGAAGGAGCTACAAAGCTCTACAGCGGAGATTGGAGTATCTGTCCATAGGACCACTTTAAGCCGAACACTACACAGAGCTGGGCTTTACGGAAGAGTGGCCAGAAAAAAGCCATTGCTTAAAGAAAAAAATAAGCAAACACGTCAGATGAGGTCAGATGAGACAAAAATTGAGCTTTTTTGGCCATCAAATAAAATGTCTGGCACAAACCCAACACCTCTCATCACCCTGAGAACACCATCCTCAGAATGAAGCATGGTGGTGGCAGCATCATGCTGTGGGGATGTTTTTCATCGGCAGGGACTGGGAAACTGGTCAGAATTGAAGGAATGATGAATGGCGCTAAATACAGGGAAATTCTTGAGGGAAACCTGTTTCAGTCTTCCAGAGATTTGAGACTGGGACGGAGGTTCACTTTCCAGCAGGACAATGACCCTAAGCATATTGCTAAAGCAACACTTGAGTGGTTTAAGGGGAAACATTTAAATGTATTGGAATGGTCTAGTCAAAGCCCAGACCTCAATCCAATATAGAATCTGTGGTATGACTTAAAGATTGCTGTACACCAGCGGAACCCATCCAACTTGAAGGAGCTGGTGCATATTTGCCTTGAAGAATGGGCAAAAATCCCAGTGGCTAGATGTGCCAAGCTTATAGAGACATATCCCAAGAGACTTGCAGCTGTAATTGCTGCAAAAGGTGGCTCTACAAAGTATTCACTTGGGGGGGGGGGATAGTTATGCATGCTCAAGTTTTCAGTTGTTTTGTCTTATTTCTTGTTTGTTTCATAATAAAAAATATTTTGCATCTTCAAAGTGGTAGGCATGTTGTGTAAATCAAATGATACAAACCCCAAAAAAATCCATTTTAATTCCAGGTTGTAAGGCAACAAAATAGGAAAAATGCCAAGAGGGGTGAATACTTTCGCAAGCCACTGTACCTGATGAGCTCTTATCCCAAAATAAAAAAAAATAGCTAGATAGTTGATACAATGTTTCAAGTTTGTTGCAGACAGGCCATGCGAAGCCAATGTGATTCATAGGATATTTATTTTTATCAGGATATTTTCTACCTGCAGGCTGCAATATTTTTATTTGTTGGTTTTATGTAGGCTATTTTTACATAGTTGGCAATGGCAATAGAAGTTACTTTTTAGGTTTGTATCATTTTCATTTAGATTTGGATATAATTTTGATGAACCACATGACAATGATTTTGAGATATGAAGACGCTATTATAAATTAAATGAAACTGTTTCACGAAAATGTGCATATGAAAACCATAACTGGCACACAGATCGGTAGAAGTGGTAAGATAAATTGGCATTCAATATGAGAAAGGTTGCCGACTCCTCGTGTGGCCTATTACCGGCAACTTGATGATCAGGTTTTTCTCTTCGGGTTATCTTGATCTCTGGCTCCCTCTTGAGTCATTTGTGTAGTATTTGTTCAAACAGGATCAGACCCCTTCCCTTTTTCCACATTTTGTTACGTTACAGCCTTATTCTAAAATGTATTAAATAAAAAACATCCTCATCAATCTACACACAATACCCCATAATGACAAAGCAAAAACAGGTTTTTAGAAATGCTTGCGAATGTATAAAAAGAAAACTGAAATACCTTATTTACATAAGTATTCAGACCCTTTGCTATGAGACTCGAAATTGAGCTCAGGTGTATCCTATTTCCATTGATCATCATTGAAATGTTTCTACAACTTCATTGGAGTCCACCTGTGGTAAATTCAATTGATTGGACATGATTTGGAAATGCACACACCTTTCTACAGTGAAGGAAAAAAGTATTTGATCCCCTGCTGATTTTGTACGTTTGCCCACTGACAAATAAATTATCAGTCTATAATTTGAATGGTAGGTTTCTTTGAACAGTAAGAGACAGAATAACAACAAAAAATCCAGAAAAACGCATGTCGAAAATGTTATAAATTGATTTGCATTTTAATGAGGGAAATAAGTATTTGACCCCCTCTCAATCAGAAAGATTTCTGGCTCCCAGGTGTCTTTTATACAGGTAACGAGCTGAGATTAGGAGCACACTCTTAAAGGGAGTGCTCCTAATCTCAGCTTGTTACCTGTATAAAAGACACCTGTCCACAGAAGCAATCAATCAATCAGATTCCAAACTCTCCACCATGGCCAAGACCAAAGAGCTCTCCAAGGATGTCAGGGACAAGATTGTAGACCTACACAAGGCTGGAATGGGCTACAAGACCATCGCCAAGCAGCTTGGTGAGAAGGTGACAACAGTTGGTGCGATTATTCGTAAATGGAAGAAACACAAAAGAACTGTCAATCTCCCTCGGCCTGGGGCTCCATGCAAGATCTCACCTCGTGGAGTTGCAATGATCATGAGAACAGTGAGGAATCAGCCCAGAACTACACGGGAGGATCTTGTCAATTATCTCAAGGCAGCTGTGACCATAGTCACCAAGAAAACAATTGGTAGGACTGAAATCTTGCAGCGCCCGCAAGGTCCCCCTGCTTAAGAAAGCACATATACATGCCCGTCTGAAGTTTGCCAATGAACATCTGAATGATTCCGAGGAGAACTGGGTGAAAGTGTTGTGGTCAGATGAGACCAAAATGGAGCTCTTTGGCATCAACTCAACTCGCCGTGTTTGGAGGAAAAAGAATGCTGCCTATGACCCCAAGAACACCATCCCCACTGTCAAACATGGAGGTGGAAACATTATGCTTTGGGGGTGTTTTTCTGCTAAGGGGACAGGACAACATCACCACATCAAAGGGACGATGGAGGGGGCCATGTACCGTCAAATCTTGGGTGAGAACCTCCTTCCCTCAGCCAGGGTATTGAAAATGGGTCATGGATGGGTATTCCAGCATGACAATGACCCAAAACACACGGCCAAGGCAACAAAGGAGTGGCTCAAGAAGAAGCACATTAAGGTCCTGGAGTGGCCTAGCCAGTCTCCAGACCTTTATCCCATAGAAAATATGTGGAGGGAGCTGAAGGTTCGAGTTGCCAAACGTCAGCCTCGAAACCTTAATGACTTGGAGAAGATCTGCAAAGAGGAGTGGGACAAAATCCCTCCTGAGATGTGTGCAAACCTGGTGGCCAACTACAAGAAACGTCTGACCTCTGTGATTGCCAACAAGGGTTTTGCCACCAAGTCCTAAGTAATGTTTTGCAGAGGGGTCAAATACTTATTTCCCTCATTAAAATGCAAATCAATTTATAACATTTTTGACATGCGTTTTTCTGGATTTTTGTTGTTCAAATAAACCTACCATTAAAAATTATAGACTGATAATTTCTTTGTCAGTGGGCAAACGTACAAAATCAGCAGGGGATGAAATACTTTTTTCCATCACTGTGTCTACAACACAAAATCCATGTGTACGTGTGTATAGTGCGTATGTTATCGTGTGTGTGTATGCATGTGTCTGTGCCTATGTTTGTGTTCCTTCACAGTCCCCGCTGTTCCATAAGGTGTATCTGCTTTTTAAAATCTGATTCTACTTCTTGAATCAGTTACTTGATCTGGAATAGAGTTCCATGTAGTCATGGCTCTATGTAGTACTGTGCGCCTCCCATAGTCTGTTCTGGACTTCGGGAGCTGTATGTGTCTGTTCTGGACATCGGGTGCTGTAGGTGTCTTGGAGGGCAGGTAGTTTTACCCCGATAATGCGTTTGGTAGACTGCACCACCCTCTGGAGAGCCCTGCGGTTGCGGGCGGTGCAGTTGCCGTACCAGGTGGTGATACAGCCCGACAGGATGCTCTCAATTGTGCATCTGTAAAAGTTTGTGAGGGTTTTAGGTGCCAAGCCACATTTCTTCAGCCTCCTGAGGTTGAAGAGGTTCTGTTGCGCCTTCTTCACCACACTGTCTGCGTGGGTGGACCATTTCAGTTTGTCAGTGATGTGTACGCCAAGGAACTTGAAGCTTCCTGATTCTACCTGGATTATGTTTGAGAGGCTTCCATTAAAGAACACCCTCTGTGTTCTGTTAGACAAGTAACTCTTTATCCACAATATAGCAGGGGGTGTAAAGCCTTAGGCTTAAATTGAAGATATGGCAAATAGGAGTGGCAATATCGTCCGCTATTATCCTCAGTAATTTTCCATCCAAGTTATCAGACCCCGGTGGCTTGTCATTGTTGATAGACAACAATAATTTTTTCACCTCTTCCACACTTACTTTACGGAATTCAAAATTGCAACGCTTGTCTTTCATAATTTGGTCAGATATACTTGGACGTGTAGTGTCAGTGTTTGTTGCTGGCATGTCATGCCTAAGTTTGCTAATCTTGCCAATGAAAAAATCATTAAAGTAGTTGGCAATATCAGTGAGTTTTGTGATGAATGAGCCATCTGATTCAATGAATGATGGAGCTGAGTTTGCCTTTTTACCCTAAATGTCATTGAAGGTGCTCCAAAGCTTTTTACTATAATTCTTTATGTAATATATCTTTGTTTCATAGTGTAGTTTCTTCTTTTTATTCAGTTTAGTCACATGATTTCTCAATTTGCAGTACGTTTGCCAATCGGTCGTGCAGCCAGACGTATTTGCCATCTCTTTTGCCTCATCCCTCTCAACCATACAATTTTCTATTCCTCATCAATCCACTGGGATTTAACTGTTTTTACAGTCATTTTCTTAATGAGTGCATGCTTATTAGTAACTGGAATAAGCAATTTCATAAATGTGTCAAGTGCAGCGTCTGGTAGCTCCTCATTACACACCACGGACCAACATATATTCTTCACATCAACAACATCGGAATCACTACAAAACTTATTGTATGACCTCTTATACACTATATTAGGCCCAAACTTTGGTTTTCCTAGATATGGCTACTATATTGTGATCACTACATTCGATGGATTTGGATACTGCTTTCAAACAAATTTCTGCAGCTTTAGTTAAGATAGTGGCGCAGTGGTCTAAGGCGCCGCATCGCAATGCTAACTGTGCCACTAGAGATCCTGGTTCGAATCCAGGCTCTGTCGCAGCCGGCCGCGACCGGGAGACTCATGGGCGGCGCACAATTGGCCCAGCGTCGTCCAGGGTAGGGGAGGGAATGGCCGGCAGGGATGTAGCTCAGTTGATAGAGCATGGCGTTTGCAACGCCAGGGTTGTGGGTTCGATTCCCACGGGGGGCCAGTATAAAAAATATATATATA
>LR778270.1:50534338-50666838 GCA_902810595.1 Coregonus sp. 'balchen'
AATATGATATAACTGGAAATGAGTTGCTGCAGAGACCTTGAAATAGAAAATGCCCCCATTGTGCACCTATTTGTAAGTCGCTCTGGATAAGAGCGTCTGCTAAATGACGTAAATGTAAATGTAATTGTACGTACCTCCTTATTTGCATGAAGGCAAAATGAAGACAGTTGGTCCACTACCTTGACTAAACAAAGCAGGCTGATTTCACAAAGCTTTTCCTGGCCAAAGATATGGGTCTGCTCATCCTGCCCTAGCCCTGGGCTCAAACTGGTCTGGTGGCGTCCTCTCTCTGGGATAGCCTTGTGAAGAGCTTTCCCAGAGATCACATGATCCACCACCATGCTCTACACTGGGTCACCAGGGATCACATGATCCACCACCATGATCTACACTGGGTCACCAGGGATCACATGATCCACCACCATGCTCTACACTGGGTCACCAGGGATCACATGATCCACCACCATGCTCTACACTGGGTCACCAGGGATCACATGATCCACCACCATGCTCTACACTGGGTCACCAGGGATCACATGATCCACCACCATGCTCTACACTGGGTCACCAGGGATCACATGATCCACCACCATGCTCTACACTGGGTCACCAGGGATCACATGATCCACCACCATGCTCTACACTGGATCACCAGGGATCAGGACATGACAGGGCGTTTGAGGGGACAGGCACCCGTTCCCTAGGTGACGCGCCCCGCCCTGCCGTGTGTGGAAGCAGAAACCTGAGACGTCCAGGCTTTAGCATGCATGTTCCCTGAACCACAGGCTGTACACCAGGCGGTATTGAGGTTTAGAGCCCAGACGCTCCAGGGAGCGAAGGCAGTGAGAGGCAAGGATATGGAGACCAGGATTTCCATTAGCTGGTAATAGCCGGCTTTAAGCCAATATATATTTTTTTAAAGGCGATAAGGTCAGTTGTCCAGGGGAATAATAAATAATGATTTTCAGCCTTTTAATTTATGGAAATACCAGTCGACGTAAATACGTTTGACCTGTCATGCTTATCGGTCTATGGGTTAATTTGCATAATGTTGTGGAATTAAATTACCGCCTGGTGTTCAACCTTCTTAAGTTCTCCCATGTCACCCCACTCCTCCGCACACTCCACTTCAAGTCGAAGTTCACATCAAGACCCTGATGCTTGCCAGCGGAGCAGCGAGGGGAACTGCCCCTCCCTACCTTCAGGCTATGCTCAAACCCTACATCCCAACCTGAGTACTCTGTTCCACCACCTCTGGTCTCTTGGCCCTCGCACCCCTACAGGAGGGCAGCTCCCGCTCAGCCCTACAGGAGGTCAGCTCCCACTCAGCCGTACAGGAGGTCAGCTCCCGCTCAGCCCTACAGGAGGTCAGCTCCCACTCACCCCTACAGGAGGTCAGCTCCCACTCATCCCTACAGGAGGTCAGCTCCCTCCAACCCCTACAGGAGGTCAGCTCCCACTCAGCCCTACAGGAGGTCAGCTCCCGCTCAGCCCTACAGGAGGTCAGCTCCCACTCAGCCCTACAGGAGGTCAGCTCCCACTCAGCCCTACAGGAGGTCAGCTCCCACTCAGCCCTACAGGAGGTCAGCTCCCTCCAACCCCTACAGGAGGTCAGCTCCCACTCAGCCCTACAGGAGGTCAGCTCCCACTCAGCCCTACAGGAGGTCAGCTCCCACTCAGCCCTACAGGAGGTCAGCTCCCACTCAGCCCTACAGGAGGTCAGCTCCCACTCAGCCCTACAGGAGGTCAGCTCCCGCTCAGCCCTACAGGAGGTCAGCTCCCGCTCAGCCCTACAGGAGGTCAGCTCCCACTCAGCCCTACAGGAGGTCAGCTCCCACTCAGCCCTACAGGAGGTCAGCTCCCTCCAACCCCTACAGGAGGTCAGCTCCCACTCAGCCCTACAGGAGGTCAGCTCCCACTCAGCCCTACAGGAGGTCAGCTCCCGCTCAGCCCTACAGGAGGGCAGCTCCCACTCAGCCCAAGAGGAGGGCAGCTCCCACTCAGCCCTACAGGAGGTCAGCTCCCCCTCACCCCTACAGGAGGGCAGCTCCCACTCAGCCCAGTCCAAGCTCTTCTCTGTCCTGGCACCCCAATGGGAGGGCAGCTCCCACTCAGCCCAGTCAAAGCTCTTCTCTGTCCTGGCACCCTTATGGAGGAACAAGCTTCCCACTAAAGTCAGGACAGCAGAGTCCCGGCCAATCTTTCAAAAACGTCTGAAAACCTCTTTGAAGAGTATCTTAATTAACGATGCCCCCGACAACCCCTAAAAAAAAATCTTACAAATAAAGCAAAAAAGGCTATTTTCCCACTGACTGACTTAGCTGATAAATACTTTCTTGAGTGAGAATGTACTTGATACGATTGTGATGTATTGTTGTCTCACCTAGCTCTCTTAAGATGAGGGCACTAATTGTAAGACTCTCTGGATAAGAGCGTTAGTAGTTATGATTATTTTTTATCACACGCCCACAGCATACAGATACAGAGCCTACAGTCGTGATCAAAAGTTTTGAGAATGACACAAATATTAATTTTCACAAAGTCTGCTGCCGCAGTTTTGATGATGGCAATTTGCATATACCGTATTGGTCCGAATATAAGACGACCCTGATTATAAGACGACCCCCCGTTTTTCAACACAAACATTTAGAAAAACAGATTTGCAGACTAGATTTGCCGAACAAAGAACTTCATTTTATTTTAAAATAACAATATTAAAAACACAGTGAATTAAACACAAAGGCAAACTATGTACAGTATGATTCAAAATTAATATCAAGCAATAATAAAGCAACATTTTTAAATAACAGAGAAAATACAGGCCACACATTTAACTAAACTTAACAAAAATTCGCCAAACTTCTCCTCCGATGTCTCTCTATCCCTCACACACGTCCTCTGCCCCGCTGTGTTCGCTCTCGCTGTCATCGCTCCCCAGCTGCTCCGCTTCCACCGGCTCCTCCCAAAGCACGTCGTCCTCGCTGCCGTCCAATGCATTTGAGATGCAACATTTTTTAAAGCCATCGATGATGCTCTGTGAGGGAATAGCATCCCATGCATGCAGGATCCATTCACACAGTAGACGGACTGACGGCTTCTGTATTTTCCCGGTCGGTGTGAGTGCGTGGTTGCCAGACAGGAGCCACTCTGTGTATTTTTTTCGCAGGTTATCCTTGAAAGGCTTGTTCACAACTACGTCCAACACCTGTAGCTGGCTTGTCATTCCCCCTGGTATGATCACAAGATCCCCGTTCATTGCTCGCACCTGACTTTTCACGGGCTCAGTCAGATGTCCGCGGAACGCATCCAGAACGAGCATGTTCCTCCTCTTCCTCAGTCCCCCGTAGCGTGCGCCCCACACAACCTTTAGCCAGTCCACTACAAGCCCCGACTCCATCCAGCCCTTCTCCTGGGCGCGCACAATAATGCCAGCTGGCATTGGGTCCTTTGGCACAGTCTTACGCTTAAGAATGACATACGGGGGGAGTTTGCTGCCACCAGCGAGACATGTCAACATGACAGTGACGCGGCTCTTCTCGTTGCCCGTTGATTTCACCAACACAGACTTTTCTCCCTTTCTATTGACAGTCACCGATGTTGGCATGTCGAAATAAACGGGTGTCTGATCAGCATTGCCGATCTGATCCAGCGGGTAGGAGTGCTTCTTCCTCAGGTTGATAACAAAGCGCTGAAACGAAAGCAGCTTCTCTCCGAAGTCTGACGGCAGGCGTTGGGCCAAACTCGTTCTCCGTCTAAGTGACAGTCCATTACGCCGCATCATCCTACGACACCAGCCGAGGCTGGCTTTAAATCCAGTGATGTTGAGCTCTCTGGCGATTTCCAGGGCCTTAACCTGGATGACAGCTCTGGTAATGGGCATTCCCTCACTTCTTTTTTCCCTGACATATTCAAAAACCCTCCGGTCAACCTCAATGAAACGACCACTTTGAGGACCACGGAAGGATTTTCGCTGACTGTTAGCATCTTTTAGACGTTGTTTTTCTGCTCGCCATCTTCTTACATTACACTCAGTGACCCCGAATGTCTTGGCAGCTTGGCAGTTGTTAGATGACTCTGCCTTATTGACAACCATTATTTTGAAATTGGCATCATAGCTCCTCCGCTGTTGTTTATTGACCTGGCCCACTTTTGAGCCACTTGTCTCTAAATGGTCAGCCTGTCTTTCCATCTTTAAACACCGGTAACGGGCTGGTTGTTAAGGACGCCTCTTCCCTCCGTCCGGAACGAATTTTTGGCGCCATCTGTGCCCGCGAATGTGTATTGACATTTAAAGGGAGCGCCGAAGAAGAGAAACTGCGCTCTGAATACTAGACCCCGAATATAAGACGACCCGACTTTTTTGGACCTATTTCGAGGGGAAAAAAGGCCGTCTTATATTCGGACCAATACGGTACTCCAGAATGTCATGAAGAGTGATCAGATGAATTGCAATTAATTGCAAAGTCCCTCTTTGCCATGAAAATGAACTTAATCCCAAAAAACTTTTCCACTGCATTTCAGCCCTGCCACAAAAGGACCAGCTGATATCATGTCAGTGATTATCTTAACACAGGTGAGAGTGTTGACGAGGACAAGGCTGGAGATCACTCTGTCATGCTGATTGAGTTAGAATAACAGACTGGAAGCTTTAAAAGGAGAGTGGTGCTTGAAATCATTGTTCTTCCTCTGTTAACCATGGTTACCTGCAAGGAAACACGTGCCGTCATCATTGCTTTGCACAAGAAGGGCTTCACAGGCAAGGATATTGCTGCTAGTAAGATTGCACCTAAATCAACCATTTATCGGATCATCAAGAACTTCAAGGAGAGAGGTTCAATTGTTGTGAAGAAGGTATCAGGGCACCCAAGAAAGTCCAGCAAGCGCCAGGACCGTCTCCTAAAGTTGATTCAGCTGCGGGATCGGGGCACCACCAGTGCAGAACTTGCTCAGGAATGGCAGCAGGCAGGTGTGAGTGCATCTGCACGCACAGTGAGGCGAAGACTTTTGGAGGATGGCCTGGTGTCAAGAAGGGCAGCGATGAAGCCACTTCTCTCCAGAAAAAACATCAGGGACAGACTGATATTCTGCAAAAGGTACCGGGATTGGACTGCTGAGGACTGGGGTAAAGTCATTTTCTCTGATTAATCCCCTTTCCGATTGTTTGGGGCATCCAGAAAAAAGCTTGTCCGGAGAAGACAAGGTGAGCGCTGCCATCAGTCCTGTGTCATGCCAACAGTAAAGCATCCTGAGGCCATTCATGTGTGGGGTTGCTCACAATGTGGGCTCACTCACAATTTTGCCTAAGAACACAGCCATGAATAAAGAATGGTACCAACACATCCTACGAGAGCAACTTCTCCCAACCATCCAAGAACAGTTTGGTGACGACCAATGCCTTTTCCAGCATGATGGAGCACCTTGCCATAAGGCAAAAGTGATAACTAAGTGGCTCGGGGAACAAAACATTGAAATGTTGGGTCCATGGCCAGGAAACTCCCCAGACCTTAATCCCATTGAGAACTTGTGGTCAATCCTCAAGAGGCGGGTGGACAAACAAAAAAACCCAAATTCTGACAAACTCCAAGCATTGATTATGCAAGAATGGGCTGCCATCAGTCAGGATGTGGCCCAGAAGTTAATTGACAGCATGCCAAGGCGGATTGCAGAGCTCTTGAAAAAGTAGGGTCAACACTGCAAATATTGACTCTTTGCATAAACTTAATGTAATTGCCAATAAAAGCCTTTGACACTTATGGAATGCTTGTAATTATACTTCAGTATACCATAGTAACATCTGACAAAAATATCTCATAACGCTGAAGCAGCAAACTTTGTGAAGACCAATACTTGTGTCATTCTCAAAACGTTTGACCACGACTGTAGTTTGAGCTGAAAATCAGTCAGAGTGCTGCTGCTCCTGTTGATACGTGCTTTTAGAAGCCCAATCATTGGGCAACATTTCTAAATGAAATTGCTTGTTTAAAACAGTTTTGATTAAAAAGAGCTAGGCTACTATTTAAAATGTTCAACTGGTAATTGAAGCACACATCCCATTCACCATCCCAGTGTGAGCTGGAGGCATTTTGAAAACATGTAGTTAATTGTGTGAAACCTGAATGTTTTACTTCATATTATGAGGCATGTCTGAAAATGTATGAAAAATGTATCCACTCACTAACTGTAAGTCGCTCTGGATAAGAGCGTCTGCTAAATGACATTTTCTTTTTTTACATAAAAAATATATAATAATAATCTTCCTTGCTTTAAAGTAGGCTAGCCGAAATCAAATTTCAATGCCGTTGAAAACATTAGCCTTTCTCTCAATTGGTTTTCAAATGAACTTTCTTTAATTCTCCAGTAGCCAAAGGCACAGTCCCAGTCATATTAGCAATCTATGCTTTGAAAAGAAGGTTGACGACATTCGATCATCGTTTGTTAAGTCTAATGACACTGCTGGTCCTACTCACACTGCCCTACCCTATGCTTTGACTTCTTTCTCCCCTCTCTCTCCAGATAAAATCCTGCGACTTGTGACTGCAGGCCGCCCAACAACCTGCCCGCTTGACCCCATCCCCTCCTCTCTTCTCCAGACCATCTCCGGTGACCTTCTCCCCTACCTCACCTCGCTGATCAACTCATCCTTGACCGCTGGCCATGTCCCTTCCGTCTTCAAGAGAGCGAGAGTTGCTCCCCTTCTCAAGAAACCAACACTCGATCCCACTGATGTCAACAACTACAGACCAGTATCCCTTCTTTCTTTTCTTTCCAAAACTATTGAGCGTGCCGTCTTTAGCCAACTCTCTTGCTATCTCTCTCAGAATGACCTTCTTGATCCAAACCAGTCAGGTTTCAGGACTGGTCATTCAACTGAGACTGCTCTTCTCTGTGTCACGGAGGCTCTCCGCACTGCTAAAGCTAACTCTCTCTCCTCTGCTCTTGTCCTTCTAGACCTGTCTGCTGCCTTTGATACTGTGAACCATCAGATCCTCCTCTCCACCCTCTCCGAGCTGGGCATCTCCGGCGCGGCTCACTCCTGGATTGCGTCCTACCTGACCGGTCGCTCCTACCAAGTGGCGTGGCGAGAAGCTGTCTCCGCACCACGTGCTCTCACCACTGGTGTCCCCCAGGGCTCAGTTCTAGGCCCTCTCCTTTTCTCCCTATACACCAAGTCACTTGGCTCTGTCATATCCTCACATGGCCTCTCCTATCATTGCTACGCTGACGATACACAACTAATCTTCTCCTTTCCCCCTTCTGATAACCAGGTGGCGAATCGCATCTCTGCATGTCTGGCAGACATATCAGTATGGATGACGGATCACCACCTCAAGCTGAACCCTGGCAAGACGGAGCTGCTCTTCCTCCCGGGGAAGGACTGCCCGTTCCATGATCTCGCCATCACGGTTGACAACTCCGCTGTGTCCTCCTCCCAGAGTGCGAAGAGCCTAGGCGTGACCCTGGACAACACCCTGTCGTTCTCCGCCAACATCAAGGCGGTGACCCGCTCCTGCAGGTTCATGCTCTACAACATTCGGAGAGTACGACCCTGCCTTACACAGGAAGCGGCACAGGTCCTAATCCAGGCACTTGTCATCTCCCGTCTGGACTACTGCAACTCGCTGTTGGCTGGCCTCCCTGCCTGTGCCATTAAACCCCTACAACTCATCCAGAATGCCGCAGCCCGTCTGGTGTTCAACCTTCCCAAGTTCTCTCACGTCACCCCCCTCCTCCGCACACTCCACTGGCTTCCAGTTGAAGCTCGCATCCGCTACAAGACCATGGTGCTTGCCTATGGAGCAGTGAGGGGAACGGCACCTCTGTACCTTCGGGCTCTGATCAGTCCCTACACCCAAACGAGGGCACTGCGTTCATCCACCTCTGGCCTGCTGGCTCCCCTTCCTCTGCGGAAGCATAGTTCCCGTTCAGCCCAGTCAAAACTGTTCGCTGCTCTGGCACCCCAATGGTGGAACAAGCTCCCTCACGACGCCAGGACAGCGGAGTCACTCACCACCTTCCGGAGACATTTGAAACCCCACCTCTTTAAGGAATACCTGGGATAGGATAAAGTTATCCTTCTCCCCCCCCCCCCCCCAAAAAAAATTTGTAAAGTGGTTATCCAACTGGCTATAGGGTGAACGCACCAATTGGTGAGTCGCTCTGGATAAGAGCGTCTGCTAAATGACGTAAATGTGCCCTTGAGAAAGGCACTTAACCCTAATTGCTCCTGTAAGTCGCTCTGGATAAGAGCGTCTGCTAAATGACTAAAATGTAAAATGTAATGCTAGCTGTTACAGCTTTAGATCTCCCATTTTACTACATTTCTAACGGGTTCATCTCTGTCTCATGAAACCGCATGTGTAGCTTAGTGGTTAAGAGCATTGTGCCAGTAACCGAAAGGTCGCTGGTTCTAATCTCTGTCTCATGAAACCGCTAGCATGTGCAGTGCCCTTTTGACGGTGTTTTCCACTAATTGGAACATTCGCGCCTACTGCAGTGTGTGTATTGCTGCGCTTTTAATGTGAAGAAATAATCGTTTATCAACATTTTAAGCTAAACATTTTGATCTGTTGCATCAGCCTCATTGCTTAAAAAAAAAAGAAAATGTACTGGTTGATCTATCATCCCAGTGCCTTCACACCCCTTAATTGAGAAATCACTGGCCTACAAACAATGTTTTTCAACATTTTTAGTAATTAATTAAAAATGAAAAGCTGAAATGTCTTGAATCAATAAGTATTCAACCCCTTTGTTATGGCAAGCCTAAATAAGTTCAGGAGTAAAAATGTGCTTAACAAGTCACTTAATAAGTTGCATGGACTCACTCTGTGTGCAATAATAGTGTTTAAAATTAGTTTTGAATGACTACCTCATCTCTGTATCCCACACATACAATTACAGTGCATTCGGAAAGTATTCACACCCCTTACATTTTTCACATTTTGTTATGTTATAGCATAATGACAAAGCAAAAACATGCTTTTAGACATTTTTGCAAAAACATTTAACCTTATTTAATTTAAGTATTCAGAGCCGTTGCTATGAGACTCTAAATTGAGCTCAGGTGCATCCTGTTTCCATTGATCATCATTGAGATGTTTCTACAACTTGATTGCAGTCCACCTGTCGTAAATTCAATTGATTGGACATGATTTGGAAAGGCACACACGTGTCTATATAAGGTCCCACAGTTGACAATGCATGTCAGAGCAAAAACCAAGCCATGAGGTCGAAGGAATTGTCCGTAGAGCTCCGAGACAGGATTGTGTCGAGGCACAGATCTGGGGAAGGGTACCAACAAATGTCTGCAGCATTGAAGGTCCCCAAGAACACAGTGGCCTCCATCATTCTTAAATGGAACCAGCAAGACTCTTCCTAGAGCTGGCCGACCGGCCAAACTGAGCAATCGAGGAAGAAGGGCCTTGGTCAGGGAGGTGACCAAGAACCCGATGGTCACTCTGACAGAGCTCTGCAGCCCTCCACCAATCAGGCCTTTATGGTAGAGTGGCCAGACGGAAGCCACTCCTCAGTAAAAGGCACATGACAGCCCGCTTGGAGTTTGCCTAAAGACTCTCAGACCATGAGAAACAAGATTCTCTGGTCTGATGAAATCAAGATTGAACTCTTTTATGGTAATCTTTTATGGTTCATTTTGGTAATACAGTAGTAGTATCCATTATACACAACGCCCAACGATAACAACATCAGTTGTTGAATCCACCCCAGACCCTGTAGATCTGGTTAATCCAGCCAGTGGAGATTTAACAAGGTGCTTAACATGCTGCCAGGCCTTTGATCTCCAAAATAAATAACTTGCGCCAAATAACTCACATGCGCCAAATACAACAAGTATAGACCTTACAGTGAAATGCTTACTTACAAGCCCTTAACCAACAATGCAGTTTTAAGAAAGAATACCAAAATAAATCACACAAAATACAATATAAAATAATACGAAATAAAAGTAACAAATAATTAAAGAGCAGCAGTAAAATAACAGTAGCGAGGCTATATACAGGGGGTACCGGTACAGAGTCAATGTGGGGGGCACCGGTTAGTCGAGGTAATTGAGGTAATATGTACATGTAGGTAGAGTTATTAAAGTGACTATTTATAGATAATAAACAGAGAGTAGATTCAGCGTAAAAGAGGGGGGCAATGCAAATAGTCTGGGTAGCCATTTGATTAGATGTTCAGGAGTCTTATGGCTTGGGGGTAGAAGCTGTTGAGAAGCCTTTTGGACCTAGACTTGGCGCTCCGGTACCGCTTGCCGTGCGGTAGCAGAGAGAACAGTCTATGACTAGGGTGGCTGGAGTCTTTGACAATTTTGAGGGCCTTCCTCTGACACCGCCTGGTATAGAGGTCCTGGATGGCAGGAAGCTTGGCCCCAGTGATGTACTGGGCCGTACGCACTACCCTCTTTAGTGCCTTGCGGTCGGAGGCTGAGCAGTTGCTATACCAGGCAGTGATGCAACCAGTCAGGATGCTCTCGATGGTGCAGCTGTACAACCTTTTGAGGATCCCATGCCAAATCTTTTCAGTCTCCTTAGGGGGAATAGGCTTTGTCGTGCCCTTTTCACGACTGTCTTGGTGTGTTTGGACCATGATAGTTTGTTGGTGATGTGGACACCAAGGAACACGAAGCTCTCAACCTGCTCCACTACAGCCCCGTCGATGAGAATGGGGGCGTGCTCGGTCCTCTTCTTTTTCCTGTAGTCCACAATCATCTCCTTTGTCTTGATCACATTGAGGGAGAGGTTGTTGTCCGGGCACCACACGGCCAAGTCTCTGACCTCCTCCCTATAGGCTGTCTAGTCGTTGTCGGTGATCAGGCCTACCACTGTCGTGTCGTCGGCAAACTTAATGATGGTGTTGGAGTCGTGCCTGGCCATGCAGTCATGAGTGAACAGGGAGTACAGGAGGGGACTGAGCACGCACCCCTGAGGGGCCCCCATGTTGAGGATCAGCGTGGCGGATGTGTTGTTACCTACCCTTACCACCTGGGGGCGGCCCGTCAGGAAGTCCAGGATCCATTTGCAGAGGGAGGTGTTTAGTCCCAGGGTCCTTAGCTTAGTGATGAGCTTTGAGGGAACGCTGAGCTATAATCAATGAATAGCATTCTCACATAGGTGTTCCTTTTGTCCAGGTGTGAAAGAGCATTGTGGAGCGCAATAGAGATTGCATCATCTGTGGATCTGTTGGGGCGGTATGCGGCCTTGTGAATGTTGACCTGTTTAAAGGCCTTACTCACATCGGCTACGGAGAGCGTGATCACACAGTCGTCCGGAACAGCTGATGCTCTCATGCATGTTTCAGTGTTACTTGCCTCGAAGCGAAGCATAGAAGTAATTTAGCTCGTCTGGTAGGCTTGTGTCACTGGGCAGCTCGCGGCTGTGCTTCCCTTTGTAGTCTGTAATAGTTTTCCAGCCCTGCCACATCCGACGAGCGTCAGAGCCGGTGTAGTAGGATTCAATCTTAGTCCTGTATTGACTCTTTGCCTGTTTGATGGTTCGTCGGAGGGCATAGTGGGATTTCTTATAAGCTTCCGGGTTAGAGTGTCACGGATTCCGCCGAGGCTGCTCCTCCTCCTTGCTCGGGCAGGCTTCGGCGTTCGTCGTCCCCGGAGTACTAGCTACTGCCGATCGATGTGTCAGTGTTTGTCTTGTGTTGTCTAGTTTGTACACCTGTTACTTATTTTGTGTTGATTATGTGACATATAAGTTCCCTTGTTTTACGTTTGGCCTTTGTGTGTTATTGTCATTTTGTCCTGTCTGATGTTCGGCATTTCTAGTTCGCCTATAACGCACAGCGCGTGTTACTCCTCCAGTGTTGTGGAGACCTTTTGTTTTGTGCGTGTTTACTGGAAGTAAAGTAGTCATCCTGATCCTCTGTGTCCTGCGCCTGACTTCACCGCCGCATACACATCCCCCCAGTCTGACAGAGAGTCCCACTCCTTGAAAGCGGCAGTACTACCCTTTAGCTCAGTGCAGATGTTGCCGGGGGGGGGGGGGGGGGGGGCTTTACTTCGCTCATCGCGCTCTAGCGACTCCTTGTGGCGGGCCGGGCGCCTGCAGGCTGACTTCGGTCATCAGTTGGACGGTGTTTCCTCCAACACATTGGTGCGGCTGGCTTCCGGGTTATGTTTCGAGTGACTCGACCTTCGCCTCTCCTGAGCCCGTTGAGGAGTTGCAGCGATGAGACAAGATCGTAATTGGATCACAATTGGATATCACAAAATTGGGGAGAAAAAGGGGGTAAAATACATACAACAACAACAACAACATTTTACAATTACTTCTCACAAAAACAAGTGATGCAGTCAATCACTCATCTACTTGGAGCCAGGAGAGATTGACATGCATGTTATTGATGTAAGCTGTCTGTGTACATTTAAGGGCCAGCCGTGCTGCCCTGTTCTGGGCCAACTGGAATGGGTCTATGTCCCTCTTTGTGGCACTTGACCATATGACTGGACAAAACTAGGGGCTGTAGGACTTGTTTTGTTGATAGCGATGTCAAGAAAGCAGAGCAACACTTTTTTACGGACAAACCTCTACCCATCTTAGCTACCATTGCATCAATATGTTTTGACCATGACAGTGGTAGCTGACGTGTACAGTGTTGAGTCATCCGCATACAGAGACACTCTGGCTTTACTCAAAGCCAGTGGCATGTTGTTAGACAGCTGCCCTGGGGAATTCCTGATTCTACCTGGATTATGTTAGAGAGGCTTCCATTAAAGACAACCTCTGTGTTCTGTTAGACAGGTAACTCTTTATCCACAATATAGCAGGTGGAGTAAAGCCATAACATATACAGTGAGGGAAAAAAGTATTTGATCCCCTGCTGATTTTGTACGTTTGCACACTGACAAAGAAATGATCAGTCTATAATTTTAATGGTAGGTTTATTTAAACAGTGAGAGACAGAATAACAAACAAAAAAATCCAGAAAAACGCATGTCAAAAATGTTATAAATTGATTTGCATTTTAATGAGGGAAATAAGTATTTGACCCCCTCTTAATCACAAAGATTTCTGGCTCCCAGGTGTCTTTTATACAGGTAATGAGCTGAGATTAGGAGCACACTCTTAAAGGGAGTGCTCCTAATCTCAGCTTGTTACCTGTATAAAAGACACCTGTCCACAGAAGCAATCAATCAATCAGATTCCAAACTCTCCACCATGGCCAAGACCAAAGAGCTCTCCAAGGATGTCAGGGACAAGATTGTAGACCTACACAAGGCTGGAATGGGCTACAAGACCATCGCCAAGCAGCTTGGTGAGAAGGTGACAACAGTTGGTGCGATTATTCGCAAATGGAAGAAACACAAAAGACCTGTCAATCTCCCTCGGCATGGGGCTCCATGCAAGATCTCACCTCATGGAGTTGCAATGATCATGAGAACGGTGAGGAATCAGCCCAGAACTACACGGGAGGATCTTGTCAATGATCTCAAGGCAGCTGGGACCATAGTCACCAAGAAAACAATTGGTAACACACTACGCTGTGAAGGACTGAAATCCTGCAGCGCCCGCAATATCCCCCTGCTCAAGAAAGCACATATACAGGGCCGTCTGAAGTTTGCCAATGAACATCTGAATGATTCAGAGGAGAACTGGGTGAAAGTGTTGTGGTCAGATGAGACCAAAATGGAGCTCTTTGGCATCAACTCAACTCGCCGTGTTTGGAGGAGGAGGAATGCTGCCTATGACCCCAAGAACAACATCCCCACCGTCAAACATGGTGGTTGAAACATTATGCTATGGGTGTGTTTTTCTGCTAAGGGGACAGGACAACTTTACCGCATAAAAGGTACGATGGACGGGGCCATGTACCGTCAAATCTTGGGTGAGAACCTCCTTCCCTAAGCCAGGGCATTGAAAATGGGTCATGGATGGGTATTCCAGCATGACAGTGACCCAAAACACACGGCCAAGGCAACAGAGGAGTGGCTCAAGAAGAAGCACATTAAGGTCCTGGAGTGGCCTAGCCAGTCTCCAGACCTTAATCCCATAGAAAATCTGTGGAGGGAGCTGAAGGTTCGAGTTGCCAAACATCAGCCTCGAAACCTTAATGACTTGGAGAAGATCTGCAAAGAGGAGTGGAACAAAATCCCTCCTGAGATGTGTGCAAACCTGGTGGCCAACTACAAGAAACGTCTGACCTCTGTGATTGCCAACAAGGGTTTTGCCACCAAGTACTAAGTCATGTTTTGCAGAGGGGTCAAATACTTATTTCCCTCATTAAAATGCAAATCAATTTATAACATTTTTTATATGCGTTTTTCTGGATTTTGTTGTTGTTATTCTGTCTCTCACTGTTCAAATAAACCTACCATTAAAATTATAGACTGATCATGTCTTTGTCAGTGGGCAAACGTACAAAATCAGCAGGGGATCAAATACTTTTTCCCTCACTGTATGTTTTTCCAGCAGCAGATTATGATCAATAATGTCAAAAGCTGCACTGAAGTCTAACAAAACAGCTCCCACAAGCTTCTTATCAATTTATTTTAGCCAATCATCAGTCATTTGTGTAAGTGCTGTGCTTGTTGAATGTCCTTCCCTATAAGCGTGCTGAATGTCTGTTTTCAATTTGTTTACTGTAAAATAGCATTGTATCTGGTCAAACACCATTCTTTCCAATAGTTTACTAAGGGTTGGTAACAGGCTGATTGGTCGGCTGTTTGAGCCAGTAAAGGGGGCTTTACTATTCTTAGGTAGCGGAATTACTTTTGCTTCCCTCCAGGCCTGAGGACACACACTTTCTAGTAGGCTTAAATTGAAGATATGTCAAATAGGAGTGGCAATATTAGTGTTCAGATGTAAAGTAGGCTAAACCAGCTAGTTATGGTACATACAGACTACTAATGGAGTTATGGTACATACAGACTACTAATGGAGTTATGGTACATACAGATTACTAATGGAGTTATGGTACATACAGATTACTAATGGAGTTATGGTACATACAGACTACTAATGGAGTTATGGTACATCCAGACTACTAATGGAGTTATGGTACATACAGACTACTGATGGAGTTATGGTACATACAGACTACTAATGGAGTTATGGTACATACAGACTACTAATGGAGTTATGGTACATCCAGACTACTAATGGAGTTATGGTACATACAGACTACTAATGGAGTTATGGTACATCCAGACTACTAATGGAGTTATGGTACATACAGACTACTAATGGAGTTATGGTACATACAGACTACTAATGGAGTTGTGGTACATACAGACTACTAATGGAGTTATGGTACATACAGATTACTAATGGAGTTATGGTACATACAGACTACTAATGGAGTTATGGTACATACAGACTACTAATGGTGTTATGGTACATACAGACTACTAATGGAGTTATGGTACATACAGACTACTAATGGAGTTATGGTACATACAGATTACTAATGGAGTTATGGTACATACAGACTACTAATGGGGTTGTGGTACATACAGACTACTAATGGAGTTGTGGTACATACAGACTACTAATGGAGTTATGGTACATACAGACTACTAATGGAGTTATGGTACATACAGACTACTAATGGAGTTATGGTACATACAGACTACTAATGGAGTTATGGTACATACAGACTACTAATGGAGTTATGGTACATACAGACTACTAATGGAGTTGTGGTACATACAGACTACTAATGGAGTTGTGGTACATACAGACTACTAATGGAGTTGTGGTACATACAGACTACTAATGGAGTTGTGGTACATACAGACTACTAATGGAGTTGTGGTACATACAGACTACTAATGGAGTTGTGGTACATACAGACTACTAATGGAGTTATGGTACATACAGACTACTATTGGAGTTATGGTACATACAGACTACTAATGGAGTTATGGTACATACAGACTACTAATGGAGTTATGGTACATACAGACTACTAATGGAGTTATGGTACATACAGACTACTAATGGAGTTATGGTACATACAGACTGCTAATGGAGTTATGGTACATACAGACTGCTAATGGAGTTATGGTACATACAGACTACTAATGGAGTTATGGTACATACAGACTACTAATGGAGTTATGGTACATACAGACTACTAATGGAGTTATGGTACATACAGACTACTAATGTAGTTATGGTACATACAGACTACTAATGGAGTTATGGTACATACAGACTACTAATGGAGTTATGGTACATACAGACTACTAATGGAGTTATGGTACATACAGACTACTAATGGAGTTATGGTACATACAGATTACTAATGGAGTTATGGTACATACAGACTACTAATGGAGTTATGGTACATACAGACTACTAATGGAGCACAACCATTTACAGACATACAGACTATTTATACAGACATACCAACCATTTCAGCTCATGAGACTGAAAACAAACAGCGTAATAGTGAAGTGGTGAACTGCCTCCCTGTTTCTCTCTCCTCTCTGTTAGCACCCACCCTGTTAGCACCCACCCACCCTGTTAGCACCCACCCACCCTGTTAGCACCCACCCTGTTAGCACCCACCCACCCTGTTAGCACCCACCCACCCACCCTGTTAGCACCCTCCCACCCTGTTAGCACCCACCCACCCACCCTGTTAGCACCCTCCCACCCTGTTAGCACCCACCCACCCTGTTAGCACCCACCCACCCACCCTGTTAGCACCCACCCACCCTGTTAGCACCCACCCTGTTAGCACCCACCCACCTTGTTAGCACCCACCCACCTTGTTAGCACCCACCCACCCTGTTAGCACCCACCCACCCACCCACCCTGTTAGCACCCACCCACCCTGTTAGCACCCACCCACCCTGTGACACCAGGCAGCCATTGTGTCAGAGCGCTCTCATGGGCTTATTGAGCCAATCAGATGCTGAGGATGATGTTCAACTTGCTGTGGTTGGCCACTCAGGGCCACAATTTTACTGTGAGGAGTTAAACCATACTGACGAAGAAGACGAAGAAGACATCTCAGTACGCTGTGAGGAGTTAAACCATACTGACGAAGAAGACATCTCAGTACGCTGCCAAAGTCACAACAATGGAACTCCAGGAATTTCATAAATAGCTGTCAAGGATCTCCTATTGGTTCCTTGTTACAGCTTTTCATCATTGCATCAAAGGTAATAGCTCCATGTTATGAAGAGATGTTATGAAGACATGGAACTTTACTTTTTGACCACTGGGAAAATCTCCAAATTCCAGCCTGGTCCTCTTGGCAGGAGAAAACAGAGCAGAGACACCGCCCGTCCATTCCAGATCTTTCCACCCTGTGTATAGTCCACAGACCAGAGACACCGCCCGTCCATTCCAGATCTTTCCACCCTGTGTATAGTCCACAGACCAGAGACACCGCCCGTCCATTCCAGATCTTTCCACCCTGTGTATAGTCCACAGACCAGAGACACCGCCCGTCCATTCCAGATCTTTCCACCCTGTGTATAGTCCACAGACCAGAGACACCGCCCGTCCATTCCAGATCTTTCCACCCTGTGTATAGTCCACAGACCAGAGACACCGCCCGTCCATTCCAGATCTTTCCACCCTGTGTATAGTCCACAGAGCAGAGACAACCGCCTGTCCATTCCAGATCTTTCCACCCTGTGTATAGTCCACAGACCAGAGACACCGCCCGTCCATTCCAGATCTTTCCACCCTGTGTATAGTCCACAGAGCAGAGACACCGCCTGTCCATTCCAGATCTTTCCACCCTGTGTATAGTCCACAGACCAGAGACACCGCCCGTCCATTCCAGATCTTTCCACCCTGTGTATAGTCCACAGACCAGAGACACCGCCCGTCCATTCCAGATCTTTCCACCCTGTGTATAGTCCACAGACCAGAGACACCGCCTGTCCATTCCAGATCTTTCCACCCTGTGTATAGTCCACAGACCAGAGACACCGCCCGTCCATTCCAGATCTTTCCACCCTGTGTATAGTCCACAGACCAGAGACAACCGCCCGTCCATTCCAGATCTTTCCACCCTGTGTATAGTCCACAGACCAGAGACACCGCCCGTCCATTCCAGATCTTTCCACCCTGTGTATAGTCCACAGACCAGAGACACCGCCCGTCCATTCCAGATCTTTCCACCCTGTGTATAGTCCACAGACCAGAGACACCGCCCGTCCATTCCAGATCTTTCCACCCTGTGTATAGTCCACAGACCAGAGACACCGCCCGTCCATTCCAGATCTTTCCACCCTGTGTATAGTCCACAGACCAGAGACACCGCCCGTCCATTCCAGATCTTTCCACCCTGTGTATAGTCCACAGAGCAGAGACACCGCCTGTCCATTCCAGATCTTTCCACCCTGTGTATAGTCCACAGACCAGAGACACCGCCCGTCCATTCCAGATCTTTCCACCCTGTGTATAGTCCACAGAGCAGAGACACCGCCTGTCCATTCCAGATCTTTCCACCCTGTGTATAGTCCACAGACCAGAGACACCGCCCGTCCATTCCAGATCTTTCCACCCTGTGTATAGTCCACAGACCAGAGACACCGCCCGTCCATTCCAGATCTTTCCACCCTGTGTATAGTCCACAGACCAGAGACACCGCCCTGTCCATTCCAGATCTTTCCACCCTGTGTATAGTCCACAGACCAGAGACACCGCCCGTCCATTCCAGATCTTTCCACCCTGTGTATAGTCCACAGACCAGAGACACCGCCCGTCCATTCCAGATCTTTCCACCCTGTGTATAGTCCACAGACCAGAGACACCGCCCGTCCATTCCAGATCTTTCCACCCTGTGTATAGTCCACAGACCAGAGACACCGCCCGTCCATTCCAGATCTTTCCACCCTGTGTATAGTCCACAGACCAGAGACACCGCCCGTCCATTCCAGATCTTTCCACCCTGTGTATAGTCCACAGACCAGAGACACCGCCCGTCCATTCCAGATCTTTCCACCCTGTGTATAGTCCACAGACCAGAGACACCGCCCGTCCATTCCAGATCTTTCCACCCTGTGTATAGTCCACAGACCAGAGACACCGCCCGTCCATTCCAGATCTTTCCACCCTGTGTATAGTCCACAGACCAGAGACACCGCCCGTCCATTCCAGATCTTTCCACCCTGTGTATAGTCCACAGACCAGAGACACCGCCCGTCCATTCCAGATCTTTCCACCCTGTGTATAGTCCACAGAGCAGAGACACCGCCTGTCCATTCCAGATCTTTCCACCCTGTGTATAGTCCACAGACCAGAGACACCGCCCGTCCATTCCAGATCTTTCCACCCTGTGTATAGTCCACAGAGCAGAGACACCGCCTGTCCATTCCAGATCTTTCCACCCTGTGTATAGTCCACAGACCAGAGACACCGCCCGTCCATTCCAGATCTTTCCACCCTGTGTATAGTCCACAGACCAGAGACACCGCCCGTCCATTCCAGATCTTTCCACCCTGTGTATAGTCCACAGACCAGAGACACCGCCCGTCCATTCCAGATCTTTCCACCCTGTGTATAGTCCACAGACCAGAGACACCGCCCGTCCATTCCAGATCTTTCCACCCTGTGTATAGTCCACAGACCAGAGACACCGCCCGTCCATTCCAGATCTTTCCACCCTGTGTATAGTCCACAGACCAGAGACACCGCCCGTCCATTCCAGATCTTTCCACCCTGTGTATAGTCCACAGACCAGAGACACCGCCCGTCCATTCCAGATCTTTCCACCCTGTGTATAGTCCACAGACCAGAGACACCGCCCGTCCATTCCAGATCTTTCCACCCTGTGTATAGTCCACAGACCAGAGACACCGCCCGTCCATTCCAGATCTTTCCACCCTGTGTATAGTCCACAGACCAGAGACACCGCCCGTCCATTCCAGATCTTTCCACCCTGTGTATAGTCCACAGACCAGAGACACCGCCCGTCCATTCCAGATCTTTCCACCCTGTGTATAGTCCACAGAGCAGAGACACCGCCCGTCCATTCCAGATCTTTCCACCCTGTGTATAGTCCACAGAGCAGAGACACCGCCCGTCCATTCCAGATCTTTCCACCCTGTGTATAGTCCACAGACCAGAGACACCGCCCGTCCATTCCAGATCTTTCCACCCTGTGTATAGTCCACAGACCAGAGACACCGCCCGTCCATTCCAGATCTTTCCACCCTGTGTATAGTCCACAGACCAGAGACACCGCCTGTCCATTCCAGATCTTTCCACCCTGTGTATAGTCCACAGAGCAGAGACACCGCCCGTCCATTCCAGATCTTTCCACCCTGTGTATAGTCCACAGAGCAGAGACACCGCCCGTCCATTCCAGATCTTTCCACCCTGTGTATAGTCCACAGAGCAGAGACACCGCCCCGTCCATTCCAGATCTTTCCACCCTGTGTATAGTCCACAGAGCAGAGACACCGCCCGTCCATTCCAGATCTTTCCACCCTGTGTATAGTCCACAGACCAGAGACACCGCCCGTCCATTCCAGATCTTTCCACCCTGTGTATAGTCCACAGACCAGAGACACCGCCCGTCCATTCCAGATCTTTCCACCCTGTGTATAGTCCACAGAGCAGAGACACCGCCCGTCCATTCCAGATCTTTCCACCCTGTGTATAGTCCACAGACCAGAGACACCGCCCGTCCATTCCAGATCTTTCCACCCTGTGTATAGTCCACAGACCAGAGACACCGCCCGTCCATTCCAGATCTTTCCACCCTGTGTATAGTCCACAGACCAGAGACACCGCCTGTCCATTCCAGATCTTTCCACCCTGTGTATAGTCCACAGACCAGAGACACCGCCCGTCCATTCCAGATCTTTCCACCCTGTGTATAGTCCACAGACCAGAGACACCGCCCGTCCATTCCAGATCTTTCCACCCTGTGTATAGTCCACAGAGCAGAGACACCGCCTGTCCATTCCAGATCTTTCCACCCTGTGTATAGTCCACAGACCAGAGACACCGCCCGTCCATTCCAGATCTTTCCACCCTGTGTATAGTCCACCGACCAGAGACACCGCCCGTCCATTCCAGATCTTTCCACCCTGTGTATAGTCCACAGACCAGAGACACCGCCTGTCCATTCCAGATCTTTCCACCCTGTGTATAGTCCACAGACCAGAGACACCGCCCGTCCATTCCAGATCTTTCCACCCTGTGTATAGTCCACAGACCAGAGACACCGCCCATCCATTCCAGATCTTTCCACCCTGTGTATAGTCCACAGACCAGAGACACCGCCCGTCCATTCCAGATCTTTCCACCCTGTGTATAGTCCACAGACCAGAGACACCGCCCGTCCATTCCAGATCTTTCCACCCTGTGTATAGTCCACAGACCAGAGACACCGCCCGTCCATTCCAGATCTTTCCACCCTGTGTATAGTCCACAGACCAGAGACACCGCCCGTCCATTCCAGATCTTTCCACCCTGTGTATAGTCCACAGACCAGAGACACCGCCCGTCCATTCCAGATCTTTCCACCCTGTGTATAGTCCACAGACCAGAGACACCGCCCGTCCATTCCAGATCTTTCCACCCTGTGTATAGTCCACAGAGCAGAGACACCGCCCGTCCATTCCAGATCTTTCCACCCTGTGTATAGTCCACAGAGCAGAGACACCGCCCGTCCATTCCAGATCTTTCCACCCTGTGTATAGTCCACAGACCAGAGACACCGCCCGTCCATTCCAGATCTTTCCACCCTGTGTATAGTCCACAGACCAGAGACACCGCCCGTCCATTCCAGATCTTTCCACCCTGTGTATAGTCCACAGAGCAGAGACACCGCCCGTCCATTCCAGATCTTTCCACCCTGTGTATAGTCCACAGAGCAGAGACACCGCCCGTCCATTCCAGATCTTTCCACCCTGTGTATAGTCCACAGACCAGAGACACCGCCCGTCCATTCCAGATCTTTCCACCCTGTGTATAGTCCACAGACCAGAGACACCGCCCGTCCATTCCAGATCTTTCCACCCTGTGTATAGTCCACAGACCAGAGACACCGCCCGTCCATTCCAGATCTTTCCACCCTGTGTATAGTCCACAGACCAGAGACACCGCCCGTCCATTCCAGATCTTTCCACCCTGTGTATAGTCCACAGACCAGAGACACCGCCCGTCCATTCCAGATCTTTCCACCCTGTGTATAGTCCACAGACCAGAGACACCGCCCGTCCATTCCAGATCTTTCCACCCTGTGTATAGTCCACAGACCAGAGACACCGCCCGTCCATTCCAGATCTTTCCACCCTGTGTATAGTCCACAGACCAGAGACACCGCCCGTCCATTCCAGATCTTTCCACCCTGTGTATAGTCCACAGACCAGAGACACCGCCTGTCCATTCCAGATCTTTCCACCCTGTGTATAGTCCACAGACCAGAGACACCGCCCGTCCATTCCAGATCTTTCCACCCTGTGTATAGTCCACAGAGCAGAGACACCGCCCGTCCATTCCAGATCTTTCCACCCTGTGTATAGTCCACAGACCAGAGACACCGCCCGTCCATTCCAGATCTTTCCACCCTGTGTATAGTCCACAGAGCAGAGACACCGCCCGTCCATTCCAGATCTTTCCACCCTGTGTATAGTCCACAGACCAGAGACACCGCCCGTCCATTCCAGATCTTTCCACCCTGTGTATAGTCCACAGACCAGAGACACCGCCCGTCCATTCCAGATCTTTCCACCCTGTGTATAGTCCACAGACCAGAGACACCGCCCGTCCATTCCAGATCTTTCCACCCTGTGTATAGTCCACAGACCAGAGACACCGCCCGTCCATTCCAGATCTTTCCACCCTGTGTATAGTCCACAGAGCAGAGACACCGCCCGTCCATTCCAGATCTTTCCACCCTGTGTATAGTCCACAGACCAGAGACACCGCCCGTCCATTCCAGATCTTTCCACCCTGTGTATAGTCCACAGACCAGAGACACCGCCCGTCCATTCCAGATCTTTCCACCCTGTGTATAGTCCACAGACCAGAGACACCGCCCGTCCATTCCAGATCTTTCCACCCTGTGTATAGTCCACAGACCAGAGACACCGCCCGTCCATTCCAGATCTTTCCACCCTGTGTATAGTCCACAGACCAGAGACACCGCCCGTCCATTCCAGATCTTTCCACCCTGTGTATAGTCCACAGAGCAGAGACACCGCCCGTCCATTCCAGATCTTTCCACCCTGTGTATAGTCCAAACACTAACATAATCCATAAATAGAGACCAGCCAGGTAGTGTTCCAAATGGGACATCACTTGTCTTTCCACCTAAACATGCAAACACCATCAGATAGAACTCATAGCAAGCAGTGCACCGGAATGACATTCACTCTCATGGGATGGGTGGCCAAAAATAACTAACTGAAAGCCACCCCCAATAAGCCAGGAATATGACTGCATTGAGGCATACGGTATGTGTGCTTCTATGGCTATATTCACCATGCCACTGCCTATTTTAATTGTTCAGTGCCTTTATCACAGTCAACATGTCTATACTGACTGGACAAAACATTAAGAACACCTGCTTTTCCATAACTGATTGACCAGGTGAATCCAGGTGAAAGCTATGATCCCTTGTCAACGTAACTTGTTAAATCCACTTCAATCAGTGTAGATGAAGGGGAGGAGACAGGTTAAAGAAGGAGTTTTAAGCCTTGAGACAATTGAGACATGGATTGTGTATGTGTGCCATTCAGAAAGTGAATGGGCAAGACAAAATATGTAAGTGCCTTTGAACGGGGTATGGTAGTACTATGGATACAGACACACAGCTGTCTGCCTCAGTTACAGAGAACTGCTGTAATAACCAGAAGAGAGAAAACATTTGTGGGAGAAGGACGGTTTCCAAATGACTCCTTGTTGAAATGTTTAGCTGCATCCAAAGGTGGTGCCCTGTATAAAGAAGGTCTGATATGATCAACAGTGTTCATTTACTCCGTGTGTTATGGATCCAAGTCACTGACAATTCCTATCGGCACAGTATAATAAGGCTTTGTGGCCGTCCGCCTCACACTGTATCATGCTGGGGGGGGGGCAACGATCATACTCACACCACCACTATAGTGCAGGACCTTGGTACGATGTACAGAACTGTCCCATTTCATCCTCTAGTACAGAACTGTCCCATTTCATCCTCTAGTACAGAACTGTCCCATTTCATCCTCTAGTACAGAACTGTCCCATTTCATCCTTTAGTACAGAACTGTCCCATTTCATCCTCTAGTACAGACCTGTCCCATTTCATCCTCTAGTACAGACCTGTCCCATTTCATCCTCTAGTACAGAACTGTCCCATTTCATCCTCTAGTACAGACCTGTCCCATTTCATCCTCTAGTACAGAACTGTCCCATTTCATCCTCTAGTACAGACCTGTCCCATTTCATCCTCTAGTACAGAACTGTCCCATTTCATCCTCTAGTACAGACCTGTCCCATTTCATCCTCTAGTACAGAACTGTCCCATTTCATCCTCTAGTACAGACCTGTCCCATTTCATCCTCTAGTACAGACCTGTCCCATTTCATCCTCTAGTACAGAACTGTCCCATTTCATCCTCTAGTACAGAACTGTCCCATTTCATCCTCTAGTACAGAACTGTCCCAAGTGATCTTGGTATGGCTGGGAAAGCCTACAGGAAATACAATATAAGCTACATGCAAATACACAAACCTGTTCAGGAAATATACTTGTATATTTAACATGGTCACCTAATGTTAAATGTAGCATTATAACCACCCAGGTTAAGGTCCAACATGTTAAATGTAGCATTATAACCACCCAGGTTAAGGTCCAACATGTTAAATGTAGCATTATAACCACCCAGGTTAAGGTCCAACATGTTAAATGTAGCATTATAACCACCCAGGTTAAGGTCCAACATGTTAAATGTAGCATTATAACCACCCAGGTTAAGGTCCAACATGTTAAATGTAGCATTATAATTTAGGTCCAACATGTTAAATGTAGCATTATAACCACCCAGGTTAAGGTCCAACATGTTAAATGTAGCATTATAAACAGCAGGGCCTAAAATTAACACCAGCCACCTGCGAAATGCGGGTTGATTTTGGCATTGGCGAGTAAGATATATATTGGTCGCGGGTTGTGGGTTTTTGGGCTACTTCTAAATTGCACTGCGGCCGCCATGGCATTTCTCTTTAAAAATATATATTTGACTGTGACCTGCTGCTGCTGACTATCAGGCAGTGAGGAGGATGTTACTGAGTGAGTGGAGAGGGGGAGGACTGGGGGTGTGGTGCGTTGAGAGCACCAGTTGAGAGAGCGCTGCAACAGAGTCTCGGAGACGTCGTGACAACTTTTTTACCAGTTGTAGGTAGGCTATTTAGATTGTCATTATGGAGACACCCTATTTCCATAAAACATATTAACGCATTATAACTGATATAACGGCGACAAAGCATTGGCAAACGACTATAGGCTCACTAGAGCTCTTTAGATAAATTCGCTCTGAGGTGGAAATTCGCTCAGAGGTGGTTTAAAGTAAACTTCATTCTAATGTCGACTTTTCTTATGGATAACCATATCAAGCGAAGGGTATTACTCATGCTCAGTGCTAGGATCTGCAGCGCTGCGTGAGTGGAAATTTGAAATGGAAGTTATGGGACTCCCTCGTGTGCTTGTGTTATGGGAAAAAGTCCACAATGAAACTGACATTAAATGTGGAGAATGATAGGCTGCATTTGCATCTGTTGGCCATCAAGCAGGCTATTTTGTAGGCTGACTTGCCTAGTTAAATAAAGGTTAAATTAAAATACAATTATATGGCTGTAGCCTACCATTTGGTAAAATAAATATATTGAAATGCTGATATCACTGGAGCCATTGAATATCAATTTGTGCCACTTGTGTAGCCTACCCTGGCAAACCAATGTAATAAATAGCCTGTAACTCAGTTTGTTGTCATAACCTTGTGTTATTATGCAATTATTAATGGCCATGTTTAGTTACTTAAATTGGAAGTTATCAATTGTGATCATGGTCACAGCTCTATCGCAAATGTATAATTCTCCACACTTAATGTCAGTTTCATTGTGGACTTTTCCCTGAAATGAGATGTAGGCCTATCAGGGGCTATATATGATACCTGCATCTAGCTCAGTAAACCATGGCAAAGTTGAATTGCAATTATAAACCCAGATTTTAGTCACTAGCCTATGCCTAATGAAATAACAAGTTCATCTCGCAAATAGCTCATTTATAACGGTTTGTAGTCTTAACATCTGGAACATAATAAAGGCACAATTGCCAGAAAATAGCCCAACATTCGTTTTTTGAAGTTCGTCCAAGTTTTTCTTGCACAGAGATTGAGATCCTCTGTCCAACTTTCATCACTCAAACTCTGTCAGATTTATCTACAGTGGGGAGAACAAGTATTTGATACACTGCCGATTTTGCAGGTTTTCCTACTTACAAAGCATGTAGAGGTCTGTAATTTTTATCATAGGTACACTTCAACTGTGAGAGACGGAATCTAAAACAAAAATCCAGAAAATCACATTGTATGATTTTTAAGTAATTAATTTGCATTTTATTGCATGACATAAGTATTTGATACATCAGAAAAGCAGAACTTAATATTTGGTACAGAAACCTTTGTTTGCAATTACAGAGATCATACGTTTCCTGAAGGTCTTGACCAGGTTTGCACACACTGCAGCAGGGATTTTGGCCCACTCCTCCATACAGACCTTCTCCAGATCCTTCAGGTTTCGGGGCTGTCGCTGGGCAATATGGACTTTCAGCTCCCTCCAAAGATTTTCTATTGGGTTCAGGTCTGGAGACTGGCTAGGCCACTCCAGGACCTTGAGATGCTTCTTACGGAGCCACTCCTTAGTTGCCCTGGCAGTGTGTTTCGGGTCGTTGTCATGTTGGAAGACCCAGCCACGACCCATCTTCAATGTTCTTACTGAGGGAAGGAGGTTGTTGGCCAAGATCTCGCGATACATGGTCCAATCCATCCTCCCCTCAATACGGTGCAGTCGTCCTGTCCCCATTGCAGAAAAGCATCCCCAAAGAATGATGTTTCCACCTCCATGCTTCACGGTTGCGATGGTGTTCTTGTGGTTGTACTCATCCTTCTTCTTCCTCCAAACAAAGCGAGTGGAGTTTAGACCAAAAAGCTCTATTTTTGTCTCATCAGACCACATGACCTTCTCCCATTCCTCCTCTGAATCATCCACATGGTCATTTGCAAACTTCAGACGGGCCTGGACATGCGCTGGCTTGAGCAGGGGGACCTTGCGTGCGCTGCAGGATTTTAATCCATGACGGCGTAGTGTGTTACTAATGGTTTTCTTTGAGACTGTGGTCCCAGCTCTCTTCAGGTCATTGACCAGGTCCTGCCGTGTAGTTCTGGGCTGATCCCTCACCTTCCTCATGATCATTGATGCCCCACGAGGTGAGATCTTGCATGGAGCTCCAGACCGAGGGTGATTGACCGTCATCTTGAACTTCTTCCATTTTCTAATAATTGCGCCAACAGTTGTTGCCTTCTCACCAAGCTGCTTGCCTATTGTCCTGTACCCATCCCAGCCTTGTGCAGGTCTACAATTTTATCCCTGATGTCCTTACACAGCTCTCTGGTCTTGGCCATTGTGGAGAGGTTGGAGTCTGTTTGATTGAGTGTGTGGACAGGTGTCTTTTATACAGGTAACGAGTTCAAACAGGTGCAGTTAATACAGGTAATGAGTGGAAAACAGGAGGATTTCTTAAAGAAAAACTAACAGGTCTGTGAGAGCCAGAATTCTTACTGGTTGGTAGGTGATCAAATACTTATGTCATGCAATAAAATGCTAATTAATTACTTAAAAATCATACAATGTGATTTTCTGGATTTTTGTTTTAGATTCCGTCTCTCACAGAAGTGTACCTATGATAAAAATGACAGACCTCTACATGCTTTAAGTAGGAAAACCTGCAAAATCGGCAGTGTATAAAATACTTGTTCTCCCCACTGTATAGCTATGCACAAACACAAACAGGATTTATTTACAATTATAAACTGGGTGGTTTGAACCCTGAATGCTGATTGGCTGACAGCCATGGTATATCAGACGTGTACCATGGGAATGACAAAAACATACTTTTTACTGATATAATTACTTGGTAACCAGTTTATAACAGCAATAAGGCCCCTCAGGGCTATGTCTTAAGAACAGCCCTTAGCCGTGGTATATTGGCCATCTCCCACACCTCCTCGGGCCTTATTGCTTACTCATAGCAGTCAAAACAAGTTAAATCGACATCCATTGATGGAAAATGATCTGGAGAGTTTAATAAGGGCGATTTATCTTTTCTCTTGTGACATATTCTTAAACTCACAATAATTATCATTTTAATGGAAAACCGAATTTAGCTTCTTAGCTTACATCTTATTTTTTTAAATTTACCTAGACCTGGCAACCCTGGCTGCAACGCTGTCAGGCTGGGGGCTGTGCTCATGTGAAGAGCTGAGTGAAAGATTCATTTTTAAAGGGCTGTGCACAGGCATAAAAGTTGATCTAATTTACTTTAAACGTTCTTGGCTATTTACATTGTTTTGTTCACAGGCTAGTTTGTTTTTCTATGTTTGAGTTTCAACTGCCAGTTAAGAGAAAACAACGCTTGTACTAATCGGACTCAATCTCACAGGCACAAACATGACTCCAGTGTCGTTACCACGGTAACCTCCCGCCCTTAAAGAGGCAGGTGAAATTTTTTGTCTCCGTGATATTTGGGTTAAAAGACTCAAGTCACAAAAAATGAAATTAAACAATATACCACATTACTTCTTAATAGTAATAAAAAAAATGTTTTAGAAACATTACACAGCATGCTCATCAGTGTTTTTGTGTTTTGTTGGTGTCATTTTAGTGCCCAAAAAATATTTTGGCTGGTAAAAAATCTCAGTGGCTGGTATACGAAAAAGTAAATGATATGCCCTGATAACCACCCAGTTTAAAGTCCAACATGTTAAATGTAGCATTATAACCACCCAGTTTAAAGTCCAACATGTTAAATGTAGCATTATAACCACCCAGTTTAAAGTCCAACATGTTAAATGTAGCATTATAACCACCCAGTTTAAAGTCCAACATGTTAAATGTAGCATTATAACCACCCAGTTTAAAGTCCAACATGTTAAATGTAGCATTATAACCACCCAGTTTAAAGTCCAACATGTTAAATGTAGCATTATAACCACCCTGTTTAAAGTCCAACATGTTAAATGTAGCATTACACTGATGAGCATGCTATGTAATGTTTCTAAAACAAAGTCCAACATGTTAAATGTAGCATTATAACCACCCAGTTTAAAGTCCAACATGTTAAATGTAGCATTATAACCACCCTGTTTAAAGTCCAACATGTTAAATGTAGCATTACACTGATGAGCATGCTATGTAATGTTTCTAAAACAAAGTCCAACATGTTAAATGTAGCATTATAACCACCCAGTTTAAAGTCCAACATGTTAAATGTAGCATTATAACCACCCAGTTTAAAGTCCAACATGTTAAATGTAGCATTATAACCACCCAGTTTAAAGTCCAACATGTTAAATGTAGCATTATAACCACCCAGTTTAAAGTCCAACATGTTAAATGTAGCATTATAACCACCCAGTTTAAAGTCCAACATGTTAAATGTAGCATTATAACCACCCAGTTTAAAGTCCAACATGTTAAATGTAACATTATAACCACCCAGTTTAAGGTCCAACATGTTAAATGTAGCATTATAACCACCCAGGTTAAGGTCCAACATGTTAAATGTAGCATTATAACCACCCACTAAGGTCCAACTTGTTGAGTATGATTGGCAGCTGTTCCATAAAGCTACGGGAGTTGGAAGAGAGACTGTCTAACAGGGGTGGGTATTAAACACTTTACATTCCAGTGTTCTTGGTACTGGGTCATTATTTCTGCGAGTTCACTGTAACATTGGTATTACACGGTACTGTAGGCCTAATCCTAAACCCTGTAAGTAACAGTACTAGGCCTAGTTATTACACTGTACTGTTAGGAATAATGACACATGAATAACTACACTGTTATGTAGAGTGTGAACCGTGGGTGGGTGACAGAAAGCAACAGGTTAAGTCCCACTGTAGTTGCACTTTGGACCAGATCCCTTTTGGAAAGTTAAACTCCTGAAGGGAACCTTGTTTAACTCGCTCAGGATTTACTAGCAACAACATTGAGTCACCATCAGTCGACTCTTGTAGAAATGTCCATTCTGAAAACGCTTAGCTGCCTGCACATGTTTGTCCTGACAACTGCGGTCCTTCAGTGGTTGTATTCGATAAAAGTTTTTATTAAAAGTATGAATTTCAGCACCCCGTGGAAGGACCGCAGTGGTACAGGCCAAACATAGGTACAGGTAAGCGTTTTCAGAATTTATATTTTTACAAGAATCGACTGATGAATACTCATGTTGTTGCTAGCAAATTCAACACCGCCTCAATATAAGAGAAGGGAGCTCAGCATGAATGGATCATGGCACATACTGTCCTGTCTGATATAACGTCATGTCATAGCCTCCATACAAACAATCAACCAGTTTGACTTATTGACACATTGTTTCACTTGCATCAGATGCAACAAAATGTGTTCATTTTCAACAAATGTTCAATAAATGCCAGATGTATGGCTGGTGCAGTCTATAATACCAAAGGGCCACGTTGGAATGAAAGTCCACTTCACCACAGAAAGTGTGTTACGTTACGTATCCATGTCCCAAAAAAAATAAATAGTATATATATACAGATGAAAGACTTATAAAGTAGCTTTAACAATACTGTGAAAATAACAGCGATGTGCAGAACAGGCAAACCACATCTAATTAACTACTATTCGTGTGAGCATTTTCATTTCTAACATAATCAGTTGCAAACACGTTTTGCTGCAAGAACCCAACAACCCACCAACTGGTTGAATCAACGTTGTTTCCACGTCATTTCAATGAAAGTACGTTGAACCAAAGTGGAATAGACATTAAATTCACTTCTGTGCCCAGTGGGCAACAACAATGGGCTAATTAGGCTCCAAAATACATCTAAAACGAACAATACTATTAAAAGCTACAGTAACGTATATCTGATTATTTAAATAACTCACCGCTTCCCAAGTGCAAGCCAAAAAGCCACAAGTGTTTCGCAAGCAGACGTACTCCTTTTTTTAAACTAGGCTACTTGTTTCAGGTCTTTTCTTGATTTTAAATCCCAAATCTACTGTGTTACCACACTCTTCTTATCACCACATTTCATGATAACAACTAGAAAAGAATAATAACTTTTAGTTGAATTAAAACCACATTTCGTCTGTGAGCACACTTTCCGTGCAGTCTGGTCCGGTCTTATCTCTCTCCTGTGTAGTTGCCCTTCTGCAGCGTGCTGCACATGCGCAGAGGCAGCCCGGGACAACGCTAAGCCTCATGGGATCCGGATGGAGGCAGAGAGGAAAAAGCAAAGCGAGTGCTTTCACTCTCGCCAAAATATGTCCAAGATAATCCCAATGCGTTTCTATGGGTTTATTTTGCACCTAAGCTTTTTCGCCTTTAGGACAACGACTCCATTGTTAGGGCGAAGGCATCTCGTAATTATATACAGATCTCTGGTGGAGGGGTTTGGAGGAGTAGAGGGGGGGAGACAGTGCTGTTTACAGGGGGTACCGGTACCGAGTCAATGTGCAGGGGCATAGGTTAGTGAGGTAATTAGGGGTAAAGTGACTATGCATGAATAATAAACAAATCTAATTGTATTTGTCACATGCACCGAATACAACCATGAAATGCTTACTTACAAGCCCTTAACCAACAATGCAGTTTTAAGAAAATAGAGTTAAGAAAATATTTACTGAATAAACTAAAGTGAGAAAAAAAAGTGAAAAAAAGTAACACAATAAAATAACAATAACAAGGCTATATACAGGGTTACCGGTACCGACTCAATATGTGGGGGGGGGTACAGGTTAGTCGACGTAATATGTAGGGGTAAAGTGACTATGCATAGATAATAAACAGTGAGTAGCAGCAGTGTCAATGCAAATAGTCCAGGTTGCCATTTTATTAATTGTTCAGTAGTCTTATGGCTTGGGGGTAGAAGTTGTTAAGGAGCCTTTTGGATCTAGACTTGGCGCTCTGGTACCGCTTGCCGTGCGGTAGCAGAGAGAACAGTTTATTACTAGGGTGACTGGGAGACCTTCCTCTGACAACTCCTAGTATAGATGTCCTGGATGGCAGGAAGCTTGGCCACAGTGATGTACTGGGCCGTACGCACCACTCTCTGTAGCGCCTTACAGTCAGATGCAGAGCAGTTGCCATACCAGGCGGTGATGCAACTGGTCAGGATGCTCTCGATGGTGCAGCAGTATAACTTTTTGAGGATCTGAGGACCCATGCCAAATCTTTTCAGTCTCCGAGGGGGAATAGGCTTTGTCGTGCCCTCTTCACGACTGTCTTGGTGTGTTTGGACCTTGATAGTTTGTTGGTGATATGGACACCAAGAAACTTGAAGCTCTCAACCTGTTCCACTACAGCCCCGTCGATGAGAATGGGGGCGTGTTCCTTTGTCTTGCTCACGTTGAGGGAGAGGTTGTTGTCCGGGCACCACACTGCCAGGTCTCTGACCTCATCCCTATAGGCTGTTTCGTCGTTGTCGGAGATCAGGCCTACCACTGTTGTGTCGTCAGCAAACTTAATGATGGTGTTGGAGTCGTGCTTGGCCACGCAGTCGTGGGTAAACAGGGAGTACAGGAGGGGACTGAGCACGCACCCCTGAGGGGCCCCCGTGTTGAGGATCAGCGTGGCAGATGTGTTGTTACCTACCCTTACCACCTGGGGGCGGCCCGTCAGGAAGGCCAGGATCTAGTTGCAGAGGGAGGTGTTTAGTCCCAGGGTCCTTAGCTTAGTGATTAGCTTTCATTGAGCTGTAGTCAATGAATAGCATTCTCACGTAGGTGTTTATTTTGTCCAGGTGGGAAAGGGCAGTGTGGAGTGTGATTGAGTTTGCCTCATCTGTGGATCTGTTGGTCTGGTCTAAGGCACTACATCGCAGTGCTAGCTGTGCCACTAGAGATCCTGGTTCGAATCCAGGCTCTGTCGTAGCCGGCCGCGACCGGGAGACCCATGGGGCAGCGCACAATTGGCCCAGGGTAGGGGAGGGAATGGCCGGCAGGGATGTAGCTCAGTTGGTAGAGCATGTCGTTTGCAACGCCAGGGTTGTGCGTTCATTTCCCACGGCGGGCCAGTATGAAAAATAAAAAAATTATGTATGCACTCACTAACTGTAAGTCGCTCTGGATATGATGGTGTTGATGTGAGCCATGACCAGCCTTTCAAAGCACTTCATGGCTACCGACGTGAGTGCTACGGGGCGGTAGTCATTTAGGCAGGTTACCTTCGCTTTCTTGGGCACAGAGACTATGGTTGTCTGTGGTTTTCTGCTTGAAACATGTAAGTATTACAGACTTGGTCAGGGAGAGGTTGAAAATGTCAATGAAGGCACTTGCCAGTTGATCCGCGCATACTCTGAGTACACGTCCCGGTACTCTGTCTGGCCTCGCGGCCTTGTGAATGTTGACCTGTTTAATGGTCTTGCTACGGAGAGTGTGATCATACAGTCGTCCGGAACAGCTGGTGCTCTCATGCATGCTTCAGTGTTACTTGCCTCGAAGCGAGCATAAAAGGCATTTAGCCCGTCTGGTAGGCTCACATCACCGGGCAGCTACATCCACAAGCCCTGCCACATCCGACGAGCGTCAGAGCCGGTGTAGGAGGATTCAATCTTAGTCCTGTATTGACTCTTTGCCTGTTTGATGGTTCGTCGGAGGGCATAGCGGGATTTCTTATTAGTGTCCGGATTAAAGTGATAAAGTATACAGTGCCTTCAGAAAGTATTCAGACCCCTTGACTTTTTCCACATTTTGTTACGTTACAGCCTTATTCTAAAATGGATTCAATAAAAACAAATCCTCAGCAATCTACACACAATACCCCATAATGAAAAAGCAAAAACAGGTTTGTAGAAATTTTTGCAAATGTATTAAAAATAAAGAAAAAACAGTAATACCTTCTTTAAATAAGTATTCAGACCCTTTGCCATGAGACTCGAAATTGAGCTCAGGTGCATCCTGTTTCCATTGATCATCCTTGAGATGTTTCTCCAACTTGATTGGAGTCCACCTGTGGTAAATTCAATTGATTAGACATGATTTGGAAAGGCACCCACGTGTCTATATAAAGTCACACAGTTGACAGTGCATGTCAGAGCAAAAACCAAACCATGTGGTCAAAGGAATTGTCCGTAGAGCTCCGAGATAGGATTGTGTCGAGGTACAGATCTGGGGAAGGGTACCAAAACATTTCTGCAGCATGGAAGGTCCCCAAGAACACAGTGGCCTCCATCATTCTGAAATGGAAGAAGTTTGAAACCACCAAGACTCTTCCTAGAGCTGGCCGCCAGACCATACTGAGCAATCGGGGGAGATGGGCCTTGGTCAGGGAGGTGACCAAGAACCCGATGGTCACTCTGACAGAGCTCCAGAGTTCCTCTGTGGAGATGGGAGAAGCTCCCAGAAGGACAATCATCTCTGCATCACTCCACCAATCAGGCCTTTATGGTAGAGTGGTCAGACGGAAGCCACTCCTCAGTAAAAGGCACATGACAGCCCGCTTGGAGTTTGCCAAAAGGCACCTAAAGACTCTCAGACCATGAGAACCAAGATTCTCTGGTCTGATGAAAACACGATTGAACTCTTTGGCCTGAATGCCAAGCGTCACGTCTGTAGGAAACCTGGTACCATCCCTACGGCGAAGCATGGTGTTGGCAGCATCACGCTGTGGGGATGTTTTTCAGCGGCAGGGACTGGAAGATAAGTCAGGATCGAGGGAAAGATGAACGGAGCAAAGTACAGAGCGATCCTTGATGAAAATCTGCTCCAGAGCGCTCAGGACCTCAGACTGGGGCGAAGGTTCAACTTCCAACAGGACAACGACCCTAAGCACACAGCCATGACAACGCAGAAGTGGTTTGGGGACAAGTCTCTGAATGTCCTTGAGTGGCCCAGCCAGAGCCCGGACTTGAACCCAATCTAACATCTCTGGAGAGACCTGAAAATAGCTGTGCAGCGACGCTCCCCATCCAACCTGACAGAGCTTGAGAGGATCTGCAGAGAAGAATGGGAGAAACTGTCGTGTCGCGTCGGCTGCCGGTGGCTATTGCTGTCAAACAAAGAAGTCCGCTTAAGCTGTACCTTGATTAGAAGTCTTTATTCATTATCACAAGCTTACAGCATAAGTTTACAGACTCGCGAGGTCTGGAGAGCAGTGTCCTCCAATTCTAATGGCTGCTCTGCCCTTTCTGTGTCTAGCCCCTATTTATAAACAATGCAAAAAGATGGGTGGCTCCCTCTTCTGGCCAATCACCAGTCTCCCCTGTCTACAACACTCTTCCTGTCTGTTGTATGTGGCGTTACACTAAAACATTCCCTCTTGATACTAAAATCAACATTCTTTCAGTTCCACTTAAAAACATTTAACAACAACATAATCCCAATACACGACAAAACTCCCCAAATACAGGTGTGCCAAGATTGTAGCATCATACCCAAGAAGACTCGAGGCTGTAATCGCTGTCAAAGGTGCTTCAACAAAGTACTGAGTAAAGGGTCTGAATACTTATGTAAATTTGATATTTCAGTGTTTTATTTTGAATAAATGTGCAAACATTTTTTTTTAAAAAACGTTTTTTCTTTTTCATTATTTGGTATTGTGTGTAGATTGATGAGGGGAAAAAACTATGTAATCCATTTTAGAATAAGGCTGTAACGTAAAGAAATTGGAAAAAGTCAAGGGGTCTGAACACTTTCCGAATGCACTGTATATATAACATTCTATTGGTTGGCAAGAAATTGATGTATATAAACCCTGGATTGCTGATGCTATGTATTGGCCAATGAGAGGCTTTGAAGCCACCGGTCGGCCATATTGCCACTCCCCAGTAGGAGCAGTCCTCCATAGGAATTCTACAGTATTTCAATAACATGTTTCAAGGACAAAATTACATGTATTTAGGTATTTTCTGTTGTAGTGGGGACAGTAACATTAATACTCTCAAAAACAAAAATAAGGAAAATGTTTTTATATATTTTTTCAATTTTTAAGTCACATTATATAGTTTAAACAATAGTTTAAAATAATATAGTTTAAAATGCATTAAGGTGTCTGTAATAGAATCAATGTGTCAAAAAAACATTTGTTACAGTTGAAGTCAGAAGTTTACATACACCTTAGCCAAATACATTTAAACTCAGTTTTTCACAATTCCTGACATTTAATCCTAGTAAAAATTCCCTGTCTTAGGTCAGTTAGGATCACCACTTTATTTTAAGAATGTGAAATGTCAGAATAATAGTAGAGAGAATGATTTATTTCAGCTTTTATTTCTTTCATCACATTCCCAGTGGGTCAGAAGTTTACATTCACTCAATTAGTATTTGGTAGCATTGCCTTTAAATTGTTTAACTTGGGTTAAATGTTTTGGGTAGCCTTCCACAAGCTTCCCACAATAAGTTGGGTGAATTTTGGCCCATTCCTCCTGACAGAGCTGGTGTAACTGAGTCAGGTTTGTAGGCCTCCTTGCTCGCACACACCTTTTCAGTTCTGCCCACACATTTTCTATAGGATTGAGGTCAGGGCTTTGAGATGGCCACTCCAATACCTTGACTTTGTTGACCTTAAGCCAATTTGCCACAACTTTGGAAGTATGCTTGGGGCCATTGTCCATTTGGAAGACCCATTTGCGACCAGGCCTTAACTTCCTGACTGATGTCTTGAGATGTTGCTTCAATATATCCACATAATTTTCCTTCCTCATGATGCCATCTATTTTGTGAAGTGCACCAGTCCCTCCTGCAGCAAAGCACCCCCACAGCATGATGCTGCCACCCCCTGTGCTTCACGGTTGTGATGGTGTTCTTCGGCTTGCAAGCTACCCCCTTTTTCCTCCAAACATAACGATGGTCATTATGGCCAAACAGTTATATTTTTGTTTCATCAGACCAGAGGACATTTCTCCAAATAGTACGACCTTTGTCCCCATGTGCAGTTGCAAACCGTAGTCTGGCTTTTTTATGGTGGTTTTGGAGCAGTGGCTTCTTCCTTGCTGAGCAGCCTTTCAGGTTATGTCGATATAGGACTCGTTTTAATGTGGCTATAGATACTTTTGTACCTGTTTCCTCCAGCATCTTCACAAGGTCCTTTGCTGCACGTTCATCTCTAGGAGACAGAACAAGTCTCCTTCCTGAGCGGTATGATGGCTGCGTGGTCCCATGGTGTTTATACTTGCGTACTATTGTTTGTACAGATGAACGTGGTACCTTCAGGCGTTTGGAAATTGCTCCCAAGGATCAACCAGACTTGTAGAGGTCTACCATTTTTTTCTGAGGTCTTGGCTGATTTCTTTTGATTTTGATTTTCCCAAGATGTCAAGCAAAGAGGCACTGAGTTTGAAGATAGGCCTTGAAATACATCCACAGGTACACCTCCAATTGACTCAAATGATGTCAATTAGCCTATCAGAAGCTTCTAAAGCCATGACATCATTTTCTGGAATTTTCCAAGCTGTTTAAAGGCACAGTCAATTTTGTGTATGTAAACTTCTGATCCACTGGAATTGTGATACAGTGAATTTTAAGTGAAATAATCTGTCTGTAAACAATTGTTGGAAAAATTACTTGTGTCATGCACAAAGTAGATGTCCTAACCGACTTGCCAAAACTACAGTTGGTTAACAAGAAATTTGTGGAGTGGTTGAAAAACAAGTTTTAATGACTCCAACCTAAGTGTATGTAAACTTCCGACTTCAACTGTATATACCAAGATGGCTGTGTCGATACAGCACCCCCTGTCAGTCATCCAGGGTGTTACACAGGATTTAGCTAGTTAAACTTAAGTGTATTTCTATGTAATTACTTATTACTCATTACCAATTGAAAATACCTACTAACGAAATATGAGCTTCTACTTTAGTCAACTTTATTACAACATGTAAAAAATACCTTTGATTTCTTATAAAATAATAAGGATTTGTATTGTTAATAAATTGATTAATTAAATAAAGATACTCAATAACGTAAATCTGTAGCCTACAGGTGAGTAGCTTAGATCATCGTTTCTCGACTCCAGTCCTGGAGTATCCCTCCAGTATCCCCAACAGTACACATGTTTGTTGTAGCCCTGGACAAAGAAACCTAATTCAACTCATAGAGGGCTTGATGATTAGTTGACTAGCTGAATCAGGTTTGTTTGTCCGGGGCTTCAGTACCGGAGGACTGGAGTTGAGAAACACTAGATAGCTCATTTAGAAAAACAGGACTGCATTTTTCTTCCCTTTTTAACATTACAAAATGGAGATCGACAACTGTCTCTGTTTTTATCGGTTTCTTTCTTGTAAAGCATTTTCCTATTCTGGAGTCTGAGACCTTGTAGGAATCTGTGGTAGAGAAGAAGAATATATGACAATTTAGCATAGACACTATTACCCCTAGTTATCTTCATCCTGATTTCTGTAGCCTACCTAGCTACCCAGCTAGTTGTTGTGTTATCCCACTAGCAGTAATACTGCTTGCTAACACTGTTAAGTTAGCTAGTGTTTAGCTACACTGAAAAGGAACTAACGTTACTCAGTGTGTTGACACAAGTAGCTAGCTTGCTAACGTTAACATGCTGGGTGTGTCTCACGTAATATCCTTGGGGTACCGATACCCTGAGAACAAGGTTCAGGAAAGATAAGACCATCAAGCCCAGCTAACGTTAGCTAGCTAGTTAGCTAGCGAGTAGCGACCAAAGCATAATTGCCAGCTTTAGGTAGCCAGCTAGCTAGTCAAGATTATAAAACTAGCCAGCTACCTAGCGTGCTACCTAATCCCAAAAAACTCAACAGATTGCATGGAAAGATTGCTTATCACATAGTTTGTGGCTAAAATATGGTGTGGTACGTGCTATCCAGGATCCCTGGGCCAACCAATTGAAGTTGAAATTTAAAATGGTTAACAGCCCTGTCTAAGATGGGGGAGGGGTTCTACTATGGCATTTTTTAAAGAAGGTCATACCTAGTTTAGCTATTTTATTTAGTAATTTTAAGACCCCTTGAAGTATCAAAAAACTTTTTTTTTTTAATGTTTGGGGATGCTGCTATTAGCCCATACAAATAATTGAAGAACAAATGTACTACATAGAACAAGAGATATTCCCCCCCAAAAAAATCTCAAGGAGGTTTTTTCTGAATTGTCTGTCCCTTATTTGAGAGAAGTTGGAGGATCTGCTGTACCGACTTCACACAAGTCCCAAGATGTTTGGATCATAGAGCAAAACAGAGACCATCGTGTTCGTGAGTGTCTCGTCTTTCCATAAAGGGGTCATATTAGTTTGTAGTTTGTTCGGACGCTACAGACGATTTTGTGAGATGTACTGGACGACCATGGGATGTCTCATGGTCTGACAAACACCTCTCTAGCTCTGTCACCTTTCACCGCAAATACAGAAGTGCAACATCATAGGATGCGGTGGCTTGAGATGCAGCCAATGCAAAAAAAACAGCTTAAACTGGCAGATTTTCTGGGAGATCTTTTTATTATGCTAATTAGATTTCCTTGGTGGCACGGACATCGACTCTATGTGGTTAAGGTAAGGGTTAAGGGTTAGGGTTAGGTAAGGGTTATGGTTAAGGTTAGGGTAAGGGTAGGGGTTAAGGTTAGGGTTAGGGTAAAGATGTCCCTAGGATCCCAGATAGCACTGACCAATATGGTGAGTTGGGATGCTATCAGAAACTTTAACATTTGTAACAAGCATGGTAACAAGCATTCGTTGTTACCAGTGGTGGAAAAAGTACCCAATTGTCATACTTGAGTAAAAGTAAAGATACCTAGAAAATAACTCAAGTAAAAGTGAAAGTCACCCAGTAAAATACTACTTCAGTAAAAGTCTAAAAGTATTTGGTTTAAAATATACTTAAGCATCACAATTAAATGCAATTGCTAAAATATACTTAAGTATCAAAAGTAAAAGTATAAATCATTTCAAATTAGATAGCCAGGGGAACACTCCAACACTCAGGCATCATTTACAGATAGCCAGGGGAACACTCCAACACTCAGACATCATTTACAGATACCCAGGGGGACACTCCATCACTCAGACATCATTTACAGATAGCCAGGGGAACACTCCAACACTCAGACATCATTTACAGATAGCCAGGGTACCCACTCCAACACTCAGGTATCATTTACAGATAGCCAGGGTCACACTCCAATACTCAGACATCATTTACAGATAGCCAGGGGAACACTCCAACATTCAGACATCATTTACAGATAGCCAGGGGCACACTCCAACACTCAGACATCATTTACAGATAGCCAGGGGCACACTCTAACACTCAGGCATCATTTACAGATAGCCAGGGGAACACTCCATCACTCAGGCATAATTTACAGATAGCCAGGGGCACACTCCATCACTCAGACATCATTTACAGATAGCCAGGGGAACACTCCAACACTCAGACATCATTTACAGATAGCCAGGGGAACACTCCAACACTCAGACATCATTTACAGATAGCCAGGGGCACACTCCATCACTCAGACATCATTTACAGATAGCCAGGGGAACACTCCAACACTCAGACATCATTTACAGATAGCCAGGGGCACACTCCATCACTCAGACATCATTTACAGATAGCCAGGGGCACACTCCAACACTCAGACATCATTTACAGATAGCCAGGGGAACACTCCATCACTCAGACATCATTTACAGATAGCCAGGGTCACACTCCAATACTCAGACATCATTTACAGATAGCCAGGGGAACACTCCATCACTCAGACATCATTTACAGATAGCCAGGGTCACACTCCAATACTCAGACATCATTTACAGATAGCCAGGGGCACACTCCATCACTCAGACATCATTTACAGATAGCCAGGGGAACACTCCATCACTCAGACATCATTTACAGATAGCCAGGGTCATACTCCATCACTCAGACATCATTTACAGATAGCCAGGGGAACACTCCAACACCCAGGCATCATTTACAGATAGCCAGGGGCACACTCCATCACTCAGACATCATTTACAAATGAAGCGTGTGTGTTTAGTGAGGCAGTAGGGATGACCAAGGATGTTCTCTTGATAAGTCTGTGAATTGGACCATTTTCCTGTCCTGTTAAGCATTCAAAATGTAACAAGTACTTTTGGGTGTCAGGGGAAATGTATGGAGTAAAAAGTACATTATTTTCTTTAGGAATGTAGTGAAGTAAAAGTAAATGTTGTCAAAAATATAAATAGTAAAGTACAGATATCCCAAAAAACTACATAAGTAGTACTTTAATGTATTTTTAGTTAAGTACTTTACACAATTGGTCTGTAATTATAGACTGCAGTTATATGTTGTTATTACAGTGTACCTATACATTATTACAATGAATTACAATACTTGTTACAGTGTGTAATTACACTGTAATAAGGACACCGTAAAATGAAGTGTTGCCTAATTATCCTACCTAGACAAGTCTACAAGTACCACCACAGTCTAATGAATAATTGCATTATTGTTTTCAAGTGAGTAGAATTCTACTCTTGTCTGTAAACTGCAGTGAAAATGTTACTCGAATAGTGACGCAAAACGCTGTTATTTCAATGTTTCATTCCATTTGGATCAGTTGTGGGTCTATAGAAAGACCAGTGGGTCTATAGAAAGGCACACTAGCAGACCAGTCTGCCTGCAGCTTTACTTCTAATACTGATGTCTGTTGCATTCATCACTCTGCCCTAAGCTCCCAGCAGGTATTCAGGAAAGCTTTTAACTTTTAAAATGTACTACCTTTTATGTGTGGCATAAACACAACCAGCCACAATGTTTAATCTGTTAAGGCTACTTATGTCTCCTGTAGGCCACCTGCATGTTCATCCACTCTAATACTCCATCATCCAAACTAATGGCCATTCGATTATTGGAAAGAATCTGTTACAAAACACCAAAAGGTTTAATGACATTCGGATGCAGAGGAGGGAGGGCTGTATTTAGTTGAGATTGACGTACTCTCAGTGGCGACCCGTCAGTTAGGGAGAGCCCCACCTGTTTACCTTAATAAATATATATATATATATATATATATATATATACAGTACCAGTCAAAGGTTTGGACACACCTACTCTTTCAAGGTTTTTTCTTTTTTTAAACTATTTTCTACATTGTAGAATAATAGTGAAGACATCAGAACAATGAAATACTCCTGAGTGGCGCAGTGGTCTAAGGCACTGCATCGCAGTGCTAACTGTGCCACTAGAGATCCTGGTTCGAATCCAGGCTCTGTCGCAGCCGGCTGCGACCGGGAGACTCATGGGCGGCGCACAATTGGCCCAGGGTAGGGGAGGGAATGGCCGGCAGGGATGTAGCTCAGTTGATAGAGCATGGTGTTTGCAACGCCAGGGTTGTGGGTTTGATTCCCATGGGGGGCCAGTATAAAAAAAAAATATATAATGTATTCACTAACTGTAAATTGCTCTGGATAAGAGCGTCTGCTAAATGACTAAAATGTAAATGAAATAACACATATGGAATCATGTTGTAACCAAAAAGGTGTTAAACAAATCTAAATATATTTGAGATTCGTCAAATAGACACCCTTTGCAACCTGGAATGCTTTTCCAACAGTCTTGAAGGAGTTCCCACATATGCTGAGTACTTGATGGCTGCTTTTCCTTCACTCTGCCGTCCGACTCATCCCAAACCATCTCAATTGGGTTGAGGTCGGGGGATTGTGGAGGCCAGGGCATCTGATGCAGCACTCCATCACTCTCCTTCTTGGTAAAATAGCCCTTACACAGCCTGGAGGTGTGTTGGGTCAATGTCCTGTTGAAAAACAAATGATAGTCCCACTAAGCCCAAACCAGATGGGATGGTGTATCGCTGCAGAATGCTGTGGTAGCCATGCTGGTTAAGTGTGCCTTGAATTCTAAATAAATCACAGACAGTGTCACCAGCAAAGCACCCCCACACAATAACACCTCCTCCTCCATGCTTTACGGTGGGAACTACACATGCGGCGATCATCCATTCACCCACACCGCGTCTCACAAAGACACGGCGGTTGGAACCCAAAAATCTTCAATTTGGACTCAAGACCAAAGGACAAATTTCCACCGGTCTAATGTCCATTGCTCGTGTTTGTCACGGATTCAGCCGAGGCTGCTCCTCCTCCTTGCTCGGGCAGGCTTCGGCGTTCGTCGTCACCGGAGTACTAGCTGCTACCGATCTATGTTTCGGTGTTTGTCTTGTTTGGTCTTTATTGTTTACACCTGTTTCCTATTATGTTTTATTGTATTCCCTTTATAACACCATCTCATTGTGTATTGTGTGTGAAAATACGGAGCGTAGGGGTTGGTAATGTTCTCTAGTTGCGCCGTGATTGGCTCAGTGTTCTGTCACTCATGGGGACACCACATCACCGCTAAATCTACGGGGAGAGCTTGAAAATTCAAGCCCCTTGGGTGCTGCCATAGAGTTACATTAGAAGTGCCCATCCAAGAAGGCTCAAGGTCATTGGTCACAGATAAAATGACGTCAAATCACGTTATATCTACAGTAGCTTTGATTGGACTGATCATGTCAACATCATACTTTCAAAATCTTAGCTAGCAAGCTAGACGAGCAGTCATCATCAGGGATCAAGTCGACAATCTACTGGCAAATCCTTTTCAATCCTTGTCATATGAAGAGAAATTATAGATAAAACGTACCGGTGCTCATCGGCCATTGGACATAAACATTACACAACAAGTTGGAAATCGCAAATTCAACAATGAGTGGTTTGGAAGGAATCAGTGGCTAACTGCAAGCGTTGCAAAACAATAACTAGCCTGCTGTTCAGTGGAGTGGGTGTGTGGTCCAAGTCTGGGTTTAAGGGTCTCCTTTCCAAGCTTAAAAAGATAAACGTTCAACATTGGCGATGCTGTCAATCCAGCATGACTTCTGCCACGTTCAAAACAGCTGGAAACTCGGAACTGGGAAATATCAGACTTCAGTGAGTTCAAGACAACTGGGAACTCTGAAAAAAACTAGCTCCGACCTGGAAAATAAACGGTCATCCAACTCGGAAATCCAAGTCGGGAACTCTGGCCTCTTTCTAGAGCTCCGACCTGAAGATCACTGAAGTCATGATTCGACCTCCGAGTTCCCAGTTGCCCCACCAAGATGTACATGCTAAAATGGCCACTGCATACTCTTCTTGATTATGGTGTTGAAAACGAAAACCATGATAAGCACTCGAAGTCGGTAATCGGTATACAGATATGCTTTGCTTATTGGTTGTGTGGTGCATTGGCACAGAAAAATGTTGGTGGAAAAATCGTTGCATATATTTAAGCAATAAGGCCTGAGGGGGTGTGGTATATGGGCAATATACCACGGCTAAGGGCTGTTCTTAAGTACGACGCAACGCGGAGTACCTGGACACAGCCCTTAGCCGTGGTATATTGGCCATATACCACAAAGCCCCAAGGTGCCTTATTGCTATTATAAACTGGTTTCCAACGTAATTAGAACAGTACAAATAAATGTTTTGTCATACCCGTGCTATAGAGGGTTGGGGTGGCCCCTGGCCACAGACAGGAAGTCAATTATTCTGCAATTTACATCTAAAATATTGTTCACTAACTTGACATGCATCTTATTATTGATTTAGTGTGGCTTCACCTTACATTCCACAACATTTAGCAGATGCTCTTATCCAGAGCGACTTACAGGAGCAATTAGGGTTAAGTGCCTTGCTCAAGGGCACATCGACAGATTTTTCACCTAGTCGGCTCGGGGATTAGAACCAGCGACCTTTCGGTTACTGGCACAACACTCTTAACCACTAAGCTACCTGCCGCCCCACAAGCTTTTTAAGGACGCATTGCTACACATTTTTTGACACATTATTCGTCTTGATATAATTTTCTAAAAACATAAACTTTGTGGTGTATATAATTTAAGTTGATAAAAAAATAATTGAATGACAATCACAGTAGTGTATTATCGCATGTGGCCGAATGAATCAGGCCCTAGATCTGTAAGTAGAGAGCGCCATCATGTGGTCATCCACTGGTACTACCCTATTCACTGGATGGCCATAGACCGACCGTATGGTATGACTGGATGGCCATAGACCGACCCTATGGTATGACTGGATGGCCATAGACCGACCCTATGGTATGACTGGATGGCCATAGACCGACCCTATGGTATGACTGGATGGCCATAGACCGACCCTATGGTATGACTGGATGGCCATAGACCGACCGTATGGTATGACTGGATGGCCATAGACCGACCGTATGGTATGACTGGATGACATTGATGTAAAATGTATCAATTTCTATCCACATATCCTGTATTCTGGTGATAAAGATATTCAGAGCTGACCTGTGTGGAGGAGCTTCCTGTAATCACAAGTCCACAGTTCAACACCAAATCAAATCAAGCTTTATTTCTACAGCACATTTCAGACATGGAATGCAACACAATGCGCTTCACAGGAAAAAACAAATAAAAACTGAAATATTTACTAGACAACAAACATCAGAGGATAAAAAACAAAAGAATAACCATAAAAACTGAAAGACTAAAGAGCCTCCAGAGGAAAAGAAAAGCTAAAAAGGTGTTTTAAGATCTATTTCAAATAGGTTTCAGCCCCCCTCAGGTTCTCTGATGAAGGAAATATATTGGAGAAAGAGGGCGGAGAGGGGTGGGGGTTATATAAGAACGGAGGATGGGAACAAAATGAGTTGAAAGGGGAGAGGTGGGGGAAAAAAGGAAAGGATGGGGACCATGATTTGATGAAGGGACGGAGTGGGGGGTTGGAAGGGCGGAGGGCAGGCAGGACAGAGCACTAGGAAGAGTCTGCTGAGTATGTGATTGGGGGGGGAATTTAGAAGGGAGAGGAGGGTTGGAAGAGAAAGAGAGGTTGTAGGGAAGAAGGTAGAAGACAGGAGGGGGGATATATGGGAGGGAGGGGGAAAAAGGGAGAGGTTGTTGGTGGGATGTGGGGAGTAATGGGGGAGAGGGGTGGATGAGTATTGATTGGTGGGGGATGCTTAGGGAGGGTGGGAAGTGGTGCAGGTGGGTGGTTAGTGGGGCCTAAATGGAAGGGGGGGTGGAGTTTGTGGGGCAGTTGTACAGGTAAGAGAGGAGAAATACAGGGAGTGTCTAGGGGGAGTGGACTAGGGGAGAGGGATGACAGGTGAAAAGGAGAATGGTTCTCGGGGTGTAAAGCTTAGGGTTACTACGGGGCTGGGGGGGAAAGGATAAATATTTGGTACGAGGGGATGCATAGCTGGTGGAGGAGGAAGGGGGGACGTTTTAGTGGGGTGGGTATAGGAAGAATATAAAGAGGTGGTGAACGGGGGCAGGAATGGTGGAAGTAGGGGTTGTGGGAGTATATAGAAGGGGGGGAGGGTGGAAAGAGAACAGTGGGGTGGGGGAATATGGGGAGTAATAAGTGGAGGCGGAATTGACAGAGCGTGGGTGGGGCGGAGAAGGGGAGGGGTCAGCTGAAGGGTTGTCTAATAATGAGAAGGGGAGGGAAAGGGTTGAAGACGGTGGGTCGGGGTGGAGTTGTCGAAAGGGGATGGTGTGAAACCGGAAAGGGGGAGGGTAGGAATCTGGGATCCGGGAGAAAGGAGGATGGACAGCGGGTAAGTAGCTCTGGCAGGCTACTCCACAGTAACTAAAGGCTGCCTCTCCATGCCTCTTGGTCCTAGGCTTTGGGATGCATGGCTGAACAGACAGCGCATTAAGGGGCTTCAAATCAAATCAAATGTTATTTGTCACATGCTTGGTAAACAACAGGTGTAGAGTAACAGTGAAATGCTTCCTGACGGGCCCTTCCCAACAGAGAGAGAGTAATCAACAGGTGTAGAGTAACAGTGCAATGCTTCCTGACGGGCCCTTCCCAACAGAGAGAGAGAGTAAATAGAGAAGGAATGCAGATAGTCTGCTATTTAACTAACTACAGTGAGCCCCAACAGTATTGGGACATGTTGTGTTGTTTTGGCTCTGTACTAGAGCACTTTGGATTTGAAATGACTATGAGGTTAGAGTGCAGACTGTCAGCTTTAATTTGAGGGGATTTTCATCCATATCATGTGAACTGTTTAGAAAATTACAGCACTTTTATAATAACAATAATATAATATGCCATTTAGCAGACGCTTTTATCCAAAGCGACTTACAGTCATGTGTGCATACATTTTTACGTATGGGTGGTCCCAGGGATCGAACCCACTACCCTGGCGTTACAAGCGCCGTGCTCTACCAATTGAGCTACAGAGGACCGCTTTTTGTACAAAGTCCCCCCATTTTAGGGGACCAAAAGTATTGGGATAAATTCACTTATGTGTATTAAAGTAGTCAAAAGTTTAGTATTTCAGTGAAGGCTGCTGAGGGGAGGTCAGCTCATAATAATGGCTGGAATGGAGTCAATGGAATGGCATCAAACACATCAACGAAGTGGTTTCCATATGGTTCATACCACTCCACTGACTCCATTCCAGCCATTATTGTGAGCCGTCCTCCCCTCAGCAGCCTCCACTGATTTGGTCCCATATTGTCACAGATTCAGCCGAGGCTGCTCCTCCTCCTTACTCGGGCAGGCTTCGGCGTTCGTCGTCCCTGGAGTACTAGCTGCTGCCGATCTATGTTTCGGTGTTTGTCTTGTTTGGTCTTTATTGTTTACACCTGTTTCCTATTATGTTGCATTGTATTCCCTTTAAATACCCCTGTCTCTCATAGTCGTTTGTGTGTGATTGTTTTTCGTGAGGTCGTTAAACCAGTATTGTTTCCTCCCTGTTTGGAGGTATTTTGGTTTTGTACCTTCTATACTGTGTAGTAAAGTACGTCTGCCAGTAGCTCGGTTGACTTCGTTACCGCATACACGTCAGCCTGACACATATTCATATAACACAATGATTACATCCAGCTTGTGACTCTATAAACTTGTTGGATGCATTTGCTGTTTGCTTTGGTTGTGTTTCAGATTATTTTGTGCCCAATAGAAATAATAATATAATAATAATAATAAATGAGTAATGAATGATAAATCATGTAATGTGTCATTTTGGAGTCACTTTTATTGTAAATAAGAATATAATATGTTTCTAAACACTTCTACATTAATGTGGATGCTACCATGATTACGGATAGTCCTGAATGAATTGTGAATAATGATGAGTGAGAAAGTTAGACGCACAAATATCGTAGCCCTGTCTCTTTGTGTTCTTGAACGTAGCCCTGTCTCTTTGTGTTCTTGAACGTAGCCCTGTCTCTTTGTGTTCTTGAACGTAGCCCTGTTTCTTTGTGTCTTGAACGTAGCCCTGTTTCCTTTGTGTTCTTGAACGTAGCCCTGTTTTCTTTGTGTTCTTGAACGTAGCCCTGTTTCTTTGTGTTCTTGAACGTAGCCCTGTTTTCTTTTGTGTTCTTGAACGTAGCCCTGTTTCTTTGTGTTCTTTGAACGTAGCCCTGTTTCTTTGTGTTCTTGAACGTAGCCCTGTCTCTTTGTGTTCTTGAACGTAGCCCTGTCTCTTTGTGTCTTGAACGTAGCCCTGTTTCTTTGTGTTCTTGAACGTAGCCCTGTCCTCTTTGTGGTTTCTGAACGTAGCCCTGTCTCTTTTGTGTTCTTGACGTAGCCCTGTTTCTTCTTCTTTTTTGTTCTTGGAACGATAGCCCTGTTTCTTTCTTTGTGTTCTTTAACGTCGCCCTGTCTCTGTGTTTCTTGAACTATCCCGTTTCTTTCTTTTTGTTCTTGAACGTAGCCCTGTTTCTTTGTGTTCTTGAACGTAGCCCTTTGTTTTTTTTCTTTTTCTTTGTGTTCTTGAACGTAGCGCCTGTTTCCTTTGTGTTGTTGAACTGCCCTGTTTCTCTTGTGTTTTTGACCGTAGCCCTTTCTTTTGTGTTCTTGAACGTAGCCCGGTTTCTTCTTGTGTTCATTGAACGTAGCCTAGCCCTGTTTCGTTGTGTTCTTGAACGTGATGCGCCTGTGCTTTGTGTTCTTTAAACGTAGCCCTGTTTTCTTGTGTTTCTTCTTGAACGTAGCCCTGTTTCTTTGTGTTCTTGAACGTAGCCCTAGTTTTCTTTCTTTGTGTTCTTGAACGTAGCCCTGTTTCTTCTTTGTGTTCTTGAACGTAGCCCTGTCTCTTCACTTTGTGTTCTTGAACGTAGCCCTTTTGCGTTGTGTTTCTTGAACGTAGCCCTGGGTTTCTTTGTGTTCTGAACTAGCACCTGTCTCTCCTCTTTGTGTTCTTGAAACGTAGCCTGTTTCTTCTTTGTGTTCTTGGAACGTAAGCCCTGTTTCTTCTTTCTTTGTGTTCTTGAACGTAGCCCTGTTTCTTTGTGTTTCTTGCACGTAGCCCCTGTTTTCTTGTGTGTGAACGTAGCCCTGTTTTTCTTTCTTTTGTGTTGTTGAACGTGGCCCTTTTTTCTTTGTGTCTTGAACGTAGCCCTGTTTCTTTGTGGTCTGGAACGTAGCCCGGGGTCGGGGGGGGCGGGACGGAAGCCCGGGGGCTGGGGGGGTCGGAACGAGCCCGGGCGGGTGTTCTTGAACGGGCCCGGGTGTCTGTGGGGGGGGCGGGGGGACGGGAGCCGGGGGTGGCGGGGGGGGTCTTGAACGGAGCCCTGGTTCGCGTTGTGGGGTCGGGAAACGTAGCCCGGTCTCTGTGTGTTCTTGAACTTAGCCCTGTTTCTTTGTGTTCTTGACCGTAGCCCTGTCTCTTTGTGTTCTTGACGTAGCCCTGTCTCTTTGTGTTCTTGAACGTACCCTGTTTCTTTGTGTTCTTGAACTTAGCCCTGTCTCTTTGTGTTCTGAACGTAAGCCAGCCCTGGCTCTTTGTGTTCTTGAACGTAGCCCTGTTTCTTCTTGTGTTCTTTAATGTAATCCCTTTTCTTTGTGTTCTTGAACGTAAGCCCCTGTCTCTTTTGTGTTCTTGAACGTAGCCTGTTTCTTTGTGTTCTTACGTAGCCCTGTTTCTTTTCTTTGTGTTCTGAACGTAGCCCTGTTTCTTTGTGTTCCTTGAACGTAAGCCCCTTTTCTTTGTGTTCTTGAAACGTAGCCCTGTTTCTTTGTGTTCTTGAACGTAGCCCTGTTTCTTTGGTGTTCTGGAACGTAGCCCTTTCTCTTTGTGTTCTTGAACTAGCCCTGTTTTCTTTTGTTCTTGAACCGTAGCCCTGTCTCTTTGTGTTCTTGAACTAGCCCTTTTTTTTTTCTCTTTTGTTTCCTTGAACAGGTACCCGTTTCTTTGTGTTCTTGAACGTACCCTGTTGCTTTGTGTTCTTTGAACGTAGCCCTGTCTCTTCTTGTGTGTGTCTTGAACGTAGCCCCTGTTGCTGTCTTTGTGTTCTTCTTTAAAACGTAGCCGCCCTGTTTCTTTGTGTTTCCTCTTGACGTAGCCCTGTTTCTTGTGTGTTCTTGACGTAGCCCTGTTTCTTTGTGTTCTTTGAACGTACCCTTCGCTTTGTGTTTCTTGACTTACCCTGTCTATTTGTGTTCTTGACGTAGCCTTTTCTTTGTGTTCTTGAACGTAGCCATGTCTCTTTGTGTTTCTTGAACGTAGCCCTGTCTCTTTGTGTTCTTGACCTAGCCCTGGTTTCTCTGTTTTCTTCTTTGTGTTCTTGAACGTAAGCCAGCCCTGTTTCTTTGTGTTCTTGAACGTAGCCTCGCCCTGTTCTTTGTGTTCTGGAACGTAGCCCCTGTTTCTTCTCTTTGGTTCTTGAACGTAGCCCTGTTCTTTGTGTTCTAACGTGCCCTCTGTTTCTTCTTTGTGTCTTGAACGTAGCCCTGTTTCTTTGTGTTCCCTGAAGTAGCCCTGTTTCTCTTTGTGTTCTTGAACGGGCCCCTTTTTCTTCTTCTTGTGTTCTTGACGTAGCCCTGTTTCTTCTTTCTTCTTTGTGTTCTTGAACGTAGCCTGTTTCTTTGTGTTTCTTGACGTAGCCCTGTCTCTCTGTCTCTTCTTTGTGTTCTTGAACGTAGCCCTGTCTCTTTGTGTTCTTTCGTTGAACGTAGCCCCTGTTTCTTTGTGTTCTTGAACTGCCCTGTTTCTTTTGTGTTCTTGAACGTACCCTGTCCCCCCCTCTTTGTGTTTCTTGAAACGTAGCCCTGTTTTCTCTTTGTGTTCTTGGAACGTAGCCCTGTTTCTTTGTGTTCTTGAACTTAGCCCTGTTTCGTTTCTTTGTGTTTCTTGAAACGTAGCCCTGTTTCTTTGTGTTCTTGAACGTAGCCTGTCTCTATCTTCTGTTCTTGGAACGTAGCCCTGTCTCTTTGTGTTCTTGAACGTAGCCCTGTTTCTTTGTGTTCTTGAACTACCCTGTCCTCTTTGGGTGTCTTGAACGTAGCCCTGTCTCTTTGTGTTCTTCTTGAACGAAGCCCCTGTTTTCTTCTTTGTGTTCTTGAACGTAGAGCCCTGTTCTGTGTGTTCTTGAACTTAGGCCCTGTCTTCTTTGTGTTCTTGAATACTAGCCCTGTTTCTTTGTGTTCTTGAACGTAGCCCCTGTTTCTTTGTGTTCTTGAACGTACCCTGTCTCTTTTTGTGTGCTTTTGAACGTAGCCCTGTTTTCTTGTGTTCTGAACGTAGCCCCTGTTTCTCTTCTTTGTTTCTTGAACGTAGCCCGTTTTCTTCTTTGTGTTCTTGAACGTAGCCCTGTTTCTTTCTTTGTGTTCTTGAACGTAGCCCTGTTTCTTTTGTTCTTGAACGTGCCCTGTCTCTTTGTGTTCTTGAACCTTGCCCTGTTTCTTTGTGTTCTTGACGAGCCCTTTCTCTTTGTGTTCTTGAAAACGTAGCCCTGTCTCTTTGTGTTCCTTGAACGTAGCCCCTGTTTCTTCTGTCTTTGTGTTCTTGAACTTATTCCCTGTCTCTTTGTGTTCTTGAACGTAGCCCTGTTTCCTTCTTTGTTTTCTTAACGTGCCCTGTTTTCTTTGGGGTGTTCTTGAACGTAGCCCTGTTTGTCTTCTGTGTTCTTGAACGTAGCCCCTGTCTTTGTGTTCTTGGAAACGGAGCCCTGTCTCTTTGTGTTCTTGACGTATTCCCTGGTTTCTTTGTGTTCTTGAACGTAGCCCTCTTTCTTTGTGTTCTTGAACGTAGCCCTTTCTCTTTGTGGTTCGTGAACGTCGCCCCTGTTTCTTTGTGTTCTTGGAACGTAGCCCTTTTTCTTCTTTGTGTTCTGAACGTAGCCCCTGTTTCTTTCTTTGTGTTCTTCTTGAACGTAGCCCTTTTCTTCACAAAAAAAAAAACTTTGTGTTCTTGAACGTAGCCTGTTTCTTTGTGTTTCTTGAACGTAGCCCCCCTTTTCTTGTGTTCTTGAACGCATCCCTGTCCTCTTTGTGTTCTTGACGTAGCCCTGTTTCTTTGTGGTCTTGAACGTAGCCCTGTCTCTTTGTGTTCTTGAAACTAGCCCTGTTCTTTGTGTTCTTGAACGTAGCCCCTGTTTCTTTTCTTTGTGTTCTTGAACGTGCCCTGTTATCTTTGTGTTCTTAACGTAGCCCTGTCTCTTTGTGTTCTTGAACTTAGCCAGCCCTGTTTCTTCTTGTGTTCTTGAACGTAGCCCTGTGTCTTTGTGTTCTTGAACGTAGCCCTGTTTCTTTGTGTTCTTGAACGGTAGCCCTGTTTTCTTCTTTCTTTCTTTTGTTTTCTTGACGTAGCCCCTGTCTCTTTGTGTTCTTTAACGTCGCCCTGTCTCTTCTTTTGTGTTCTTGAACGTAAAAAGCCCGTTTTCTTGGGAGGTTTCTTTGTGTTCTTGAACGTACTCCCCTGTCTCTTTTTTTCTTGAAACGTAGCCCTGTCCTCTTTGTGTTCTTGAACGTAGCCCTGTTTCCTTGTGTTCTCTTTGAACGTAGCCCTTTTTCTTTGTGTTCGTGAAGTAGCCTGTCTCTTTGTGTTCTTGAACGTATCCCCTGTTTTCTTTGTGTTCGTGAACGTATCCCTGTTTCCTCTCTTTTGTGTTTTGAACGTAGCCCTGTTTCTCTTTGTGGTTCTTGAACGTATCCCTGTTTCTTTGTGTTGTTGAAACGTTAGCCCCTGTTTTTTGTGTTGTTACGTAGCCTGTTTCTCTTTTGTGTTCTTGGAACGTTAGCCCTGTTTTCTTTGTGTCTTTTTTTTGACCTAGCCCCGTTTCTTTTTCTCTTTGTGTTCCTTGAACGTAGCCCTGTATTCTTTGTGTTTCTTGAACTTAGCCCTGTTTTCTTTGGTTCTTGAACGTAGCCCTGTTCTTTGTGTTCTTGAACGTAGCCCTGGTTTCTTTGTGTTCTTGAACGTATCCAGCCCCTTGTTTCTTCTTTTTTCTTAACTAGCCCTGTCCTCTTTGTGTTCTTTAACGTAGCCCTGTTTCTTTGTGTTCTTGAACGTAGCCCCTGGTCTCTTGTGTTCTTGAACGTAGCCCTGTTCTCTTTGTGTTCTTCTTGAACGTAGCCCTGTTTTCTTTGTTTTCTTGAGTAGCCGGTCTCTTGTGTTCTTGCACGTAGCCCTGTCCTCTTTGGTTCTTGAACGCTAGCCCTGTTTCTTTGTGTTCTGACGTAGCCCTGTTTCTTTCTTTGTGTTTCTTGAACGTAGCCCTGTCTCTTTGTGTTCTTGAACGTAGCCCTGTTTTCTTTCTTTGTGTTCTTGAACGTAGCCTGTTTCTTCTTTGTGTTCTTGAAACGTAAGCCCTGTTTCTCCCTGTTCTATTTCTTCTTTGTGTGTTCTTGAACGTAGCCCCTGTTTCTTTGTGTTCTTGAACGTTAGCCGCCCTGTTTTCTTTGTGTTCTGAACGAGCCCTGTTTCTTTGTGTTCTTGAACAGTAGCCCTTTCTCTTGGTGTTCTTGAACTGTAGCCTGTTTCTTTGTGTTCTTGAACGTAGCCCTGTCTCGTGTGTCTTGAACGTAGCCCTGTCCCTCTTTGTGTTCTTGAACGTAGCCCTGTTTCTTTGTGTTCTTGAGGAGCGTACCCGGTTTCTTTGTGTTCTTGAACGAGCCCGTCGCTTTGTGTTCTGAACGTAGCCCCGTTTTTCTCTTTGTGTCTTGAACGTAGCCCTGTTTCTTTGTTTTCTTGAACGTAGCCCTGTTTCTTTCTTTGTGGTCTTGACGTAGCCCCTGTTTCTTTGTGTTCTTGACGTAGCCCTGTCTCTTGTGTTCTTGAACGTAGCCCTGTCCTCTTTGTGTTTTTGAACGTAGCCCTGTTTCTTTGTGTTCTTGAACCGTACCCCTTTTCTCTTGTGTTCTTGAACGTAGCCCTGTCTCTTGTGTTCTTGAAACGTAGCGCCCTGGTTTTCTTTTGTGTTTCTTTGAACGTAGCCGCCCTGTTTTTCTCTCTTTTGTTCTTTGAACGTAGCCTGTCTCTTTGTGTTCTTGAACGTAGCCCTGTTTCTTTGTGTTCTTTGAACGTATCCTGTTTTCTTGGTGTTCTTGAACGTAGCCCTGGTTTCTTCTTCTTGTGTTCTTGAAAACGTATCCCTGTTTCTTTGTGTTCTTGAACGTATCCCTGTGTGTCTTTGTGTTCTTGAACTTAGCCCTGTTTCTTTTGTTCTTGAACGCAGCCCTGTTTCTTCTTTGTGTTCTTGAAATGTCTCCCCCTGTTTTCTTTTGGTGTTCTTGAACTAGCCCTTTCTCTTTGTGTGCTTCTGAACGTAGCCCTAGTTTCTTTGTTTTCTTGAACGTAGCCCTGCTCTTTTGTTCTTGAACAGTAGCCCCTGTCTCTTTGTGTTCTTGAACGTAAGCCCTGTTTCTTCTTTGTGTTCTTGAACGTAGCCCTGTTTCTGTGTGTTCTTGAAACGTAGCCCTGTTTCTTCCTTGTGTTCTTGAACGTAGCCCTGTTTCTTTGTGTTCTTGAACGTAGCCCTGTTTCTTTCTTTGTGTTCTTGAACGTCGCCCCTGTTTCCTTTGTGTTCTTGAACGTAGCCCTGTTCTTGATGGTTCTTAACGTATTCCCTGTCTCTTTGTGTTCTTCTTGAACGTAGCCCTGTCCTTTTGTGTTCTTGAACGTAGCCCTCTTTCTTCTTTGTGTTCTTGAACGTAGCCCTGTCGCTTGGTGTTCTTTAACGTACCCTGTCTCTTTGTGTTCTTGAACGTTAGCCCTGTTTCGGTTGTCTTGAACGTACCCTGTTTCTTTGTTGTTCTTGAACGTAGCCCTGTCTCTTTTGTGTTCTTGAACGTAGCCCGTTTCTTTGTGTTCTTGAACGGAATCCCTGTTTCTTTGTGTTCTTTGAACGTAGCCCTGTTTCTTTGTGTTCCTTGAACGTATCCCTGTTTCTTCTTTTTGTGTTGAACGTAGGCCCTGTTTCTTCTTTGTGTTGTTGAACGTAGTCCCTGTTTCTTTGTTGTTTCTTGAACGTAGCCCCCTGTTTCTTTGTGTCTTGAACGTAGCCCGTTTCTTTGTGTTCTTGTTGACCCGTAGCCCTGTTTTCTTTGTGTCTTGAACGTAGGCCCGTTTCTTTTGTTGTTCTTGAACGTAGCCCTGTTTCTTCTTTGTTTCTTGAACGTAGCCCTGTTTCCTTCTTTGTGTTCTTGAACGTAGGCCCTGTTTCTTGTGTTCTGACACGTAGCCCTGTCTCTTTTTGTGTTCTTGAACGTAGCCCTGTTTCTTTGGTTCTTGGCACGTAGCCCTGTTTCTTTGTGTTATTGAACTTAGCCCTGTCTCTTTGTGTTCTTGAACGTACCCTGTTTCTTTGTGTCTTGAACGTAGCCGCCTGTTTCTTTGTGTTCTTGAACGTAGCCTGTTTCTTTGTGTTTCTTGAACGTAGCCCTGTTCTTTGGTTGTTGTTTGACGTACCCTGTTTCTTTGTGTTGTTGAACGTACCTGTTTTCTTTGTGTTCTCTTGAACGTAGCCCTGTTTCTTTGTGTTCTTGAACGAGCCCTGTTTTCTTCTTGTTTTCTTGAACGTAGCCCTGTTTCTTTGTTGTTTCTTGAACGTAGCCCTGTTTCTTTGTGTTCTGAAACGTGCCCGCCCTGTTTCTTTGGTTTCCCTTGAACGTAGCCCTGTTTCTTCTTGTGTTCTTGACGAGCCCCCCCTGTTTCTGTGTTTCTTGAAACGTAGCCCTGCCTCTTTTGTGTTCTTGATACCCTGTTTTCTTTGGTGTTCTTGAACGTAGCCCTTCCTCTTTGTGTTCTTGAACGTAGCCCTGTTTCTTTGTGTTCTTGAACGTAGCCCTGTTCTCTTGTGTTCTTGAACGTAGCCCTGTCTCTTTTGTGTTCTTGAACGTAGCCCTGTTTCTTTGTGTTCTTGAACGTACCCTGTTTCTTTGTGTTCTTGAACGTAGCCCTGTCTCTTTGTGTTCTTGAACGTAGCCCTGTTTCTTTGTGTTCTTGAACGTAGCCCTGTTTCTTTGGGCTTTGTGTTCTTGAACGTAGCCCTGTTTCTTTGTGTTCTTGAACGTAGCCCTGTTTCTTTGTGTTTTGAACGTAGCCCTGTTTCTTTGTTGTTCTTGAACGTAGCCCTGTTTTCTTTGTGTTCTTGACGTAGCCCTGTTTCTTTGTGTTCTTGCACGTACGCCCTGTCTTTGTGTTCTTGAACGTAGCCCTGTTTCTTTGTGTTCTTGAACGTAGCCCTGTCTCTTTGTGTTCTTGAACGTAGCCCTGTCTCTTTGTGTTCTTGAACGTGCCCGTTCTTTGTGTTCTTGAACGTAGCCCTGTTTCTTTTGTGTTCTTGCACGTTACCCTTTCTCTTTTTGTTTTCTTGAACGTAGAAGCCCTGTTTTCTTTGGTGTTCTTGAAAACGTGCCTGTTTCTTTTTGTTTCTTGAACGTTAGCCCTGTTTCTTCTTTGTGTTCTTTGAACTTAGCCCGGTTTCTCTTTGTGTTCTTGAACGTAGCCCTTCCTTTCTTTTGTGTTTCTTGACGTGCCCTGCTCTTTGTGTTCTTGAACGTAGCCCTGTTTTCTCCCTGTTTCTTTGTGTTCTTGAACGTAGCCCTTCCTCTGTGTGGTTCTTTGAACGTACCCTTCTCTTGTGGTTCTTGAACGTAGCCCTGTTTCTTTTCTTGTGTTCTGAACGTAGCCCTGTTTCTTTGGTGTTCTTGAACGTAGCCCTGTCTCTTTGTGTTCTTGACCGTAGCCCTGTTTCTGGTGTGGTTCTTGAACGAGCCAGCCCTGTTTGTTCTTTGTGTTCTTTGAACGTAGACCCTGTTCTGTTGTGTTCTGAACGTAGCCCTGTTTCTTTGTGTTCTTGACGTAGCCCTGTTCTTTGTGTTCTTGAACGTAGCCCTGTTTTCTTTGGTTCTTGAACGTAGCCCTGTTTCTTTGTGTTCTTGAACGTAGCCCTGTTTCTTTGTGTTCTTGAACGTAGCCCTGTTTCTTTCATGTTTGTTCATTGATTCCACCTGTGTTAGTTACTCACCTGGTCTCATCAGCTCCTTATTTAGTTCAGTTCATTCTGTTTGTTCCTTGTGAGGTATTGTTTGTTTTGACTCTACTAAGCCTTTTTCTAGCTCGTTTGTGAGAACCAGTTATAGCCTTCAGTCCTAGTTTTGATTCTCCTGCCTGTGTATGACCATTGCCTGCCTGTGACCACGATTCCTGTCTTCTGCGATGCGTAATAAACACCTGCCGTGCTTTGTCCGTGAATCTACACCTTTTTTCTCCCTGAGTATTCATTACAAGCATGTCTTGGGGCTGTGATATTTGTGCGTATTTAACTTCCTCGCTCACCATTGGTCACGATAACTTCCTGTTCACCATTGGTCACGATAACTTCCTGTTCACGATTCATTCATGACAGATCCTTAGTGATGTGGACACCAAGGAACTTGCAGCTCTCGACCCGCCCCTTCGATGAGAATGGGGGCGTGCTCAGCCCTCTGTTTCCTGTAGTCCACGATCAGCCCCTTCGATGTGCATGGGGGCGTGCTCAGCCCTCTGTTTCCTGTAGTCCACGACCCGCCCCTTCGATGTGCATGGGGGCGTGCTCAGCCCTCTGTTTCCTGTAGTCCACGATCAGCTCCTTTGTCTTGCTGACGTTGAGGGAGAGGTTGTTGTCCTGGAACCACACTGCCAGGTCTCTGACCTCCTCCCTATAGGCTGTCTCATCGTTGTCGGTGATCAGGCCTACCACTGTCGTGTCGTCGGCAAACTTAATGATGGTGTTGGAGTCGTGCCTGGCCATGCAGTCATGGGTGAACAGGGAGTACAGGAGGGGACTAAGCACGCACCCCTGAGGGGCCCCCGTGTTGAGGATCAGCGTGGCAGATGTGTTGTTACCTACCCTTACCACCTGGGGGCGGCCCGTCAGGAAGTCCAGGATCCAGTTGCAGAGGGAGGTGTTTAGTCCCAGGGTCCTTAGCTTAGTGATGAGCTTTGTGGGCACTATGATGTTGAACGCTGAGCTGTAGTCAATGAACAGCATTCACACATAGGTGTTCCTTTTGTCCAGGTGGGAAAGCTGGCATAGGTGTTCCTTTTGTCCTGGACTAGCTGGCGGGTAGCTACTGGCAACTATTAGCAACGGTATAGTTGTTTCACGCCTGAGAGTGCCTGTAATTACGCCAGCTGGCTGCCTACAATAATTACATATAATAATGCCTACCATTCAGCTGTTTTCTAACCTCATTGTCTGAAGCGTTAACGTTAGGTAGTAAGTGGCTACTGTGCTTGAAATTTAGCTAGCTTGTTGCTACCTGGATAGCTACTAGTAAACAATAGCTGGAACGACCTAGCGAACAGACGCGAACTGGCTGAGTCAATTCAGTGGCTAGCTAACAGTAGCTGCTAGGGGTAAGTTATAACCTACATTTGTGTTTTGTTTTTACATATTGGTAGCCAGAGTCGTTCAAGGAATTCGGGACATGGGTGACTAGTTAACGTTAGCTTGGCTCTCTCTGTGTGTTCGTGCCGTGAAAGGAGGGGTTTCTTCTTTGTCTGAAAGCAATGGCTAGCTAGTATGCTAACTATTCTAGCTAACTAACTGGCTGAATAAGTTGACGACGGACTCGCTCAAGCTGACGGGACTAACCCACAACGTTAGACACGGACACAAATGATCTGCTTGGCGTGTTGACACACTGGTGGTTTGTTGTGGCCGAGTATTGGTGCTAAACCGTGTTGTTGGAGGCCGGCATGCTAGCTGGCTGTGGCGTCTTATGACTAGGTGCCCTGGACGATTTTCACGGAAGAATACTGTACCAAGTTAGCTAGCTGAATAAACTAAGTTAGTCTATTCCTAGAAAACATTGAACCGCTGTAGTTTACAACAATTATAGTTTCTGAGGTGGAAGTTGGGAGAGTTATATTTGGGTGTTGTGGTGAGGGAGGCCCCGCTCTCTCCTTTCCCAGATGTTTAGTTAATTTCATTCCGATCTCCTTTGCATTATTGTAGCCATTTTCTGTAGCCTGTCAACTATGCCTCTGTCTATCCCTGTTCTCTCCTCTCCGCACGGGCTATGTTCTCTCTCGCTCTCCTCCAACACTACTCACTCTGCCCCTACTCAGATGGTAATGCGCCGTCGCAACCTTCGCTCTCTCTCTCCTCTTCCATCCTATCATCTCTTCCCTCTGCTCAATCCTTCTCCCTCCAATCTCCTGATTCTGCCTCCTCAACCCTCCTCTCCTCCCTTTCTGCATCCTTTGACTCTCTATGTCCCCTATCCTCCCGGCCGGCTCGGTCCTCCCCTCCAGCTCCGTGGCTTGATGACTCATTACGAGCTCACAGAACAGGGCTCCGGGCAGCCGAGCGGAAATTGAGGAAAACTAGACTCCCTGCGGACCTGGCATCTTTTCACTCCCTCCTCTCTACATTTTCTTAATCTGTTTCTGCTGCTAAGGCCACTTTCTACCACTCTAAATTCCAAGCATCTGCCTCTAACCCTAGGAAGCTCTTTGCCACCTTCTCCTCCCTGCTGAATCCTCCTCCCCCTCCCCCCTCCTCCCTCTCTGTGGATGACTTCGTCAACCATTTTGAAAAGAAGGTTGACGACATCCGATCCTCGTTCGTTAAGGCAAATGACACTGCTGGTCCTGCTCACACTGCCCTACCCTATGCTTTGACTTCTTTCTCCCCTCTCTCTCCAGATAAAATCTTGCGACTTGTGACGGCCGGCCGCCCAACAACCTGCCCGCTTGACCCTATCCCCTCCTCTCTTCTCCAGACCATCTCCGGTGACCTTCTCCCTTGCCTCACCTCGCTGATCAACTCATCCTTGACCGCTGGCTATGTCCCTTCCGTCTTCAAGAGAGCGAGAGTTGCACCCCTTCTCAAAAAACCAACACTCGATCCCTCTGATGTCAACAACTACAGACCAGTATCGCTTCTTTATTTTCTCTCCAAAACTCTTGAGCGTGCCGTCTTTAGCCAACTCTCTTGCTATCTCTCTCAGAATGACCTTCTTGATCCAAACCAGTCAGGTTTCAAGACTGGTCATTCAACTGAGACTGCTCTTCTCTGTGTCACGGAGGCTCTCCGCACTGCTAAAGCTAACTCTCTCTCCTCTGCTCTTGTCCTTCTAGACCTGTCTGCTGCCTTTGATACTGTGAACCATCAGATCCTCCTTTCCACCCTCTCCGAGCTGGGCATCTCCGGCGCGGCTCACTCTTGGATTGCGTCCTACCTGACCGGTCGCTCCTACCAAGTGGCGTGGCGAGAAGCTGTCTCCGCACCACGTGCTCTCACCACTGGTGTCCCCCAGGGCTCAGTTCTAGGCCCTCTCCTATTCTCGCTATACACCAAGTCACTTGGCTCTGTCATATCCTCACATGGCCTCTCCTATCATTGCTACGCAGACGACACAAAACTAATCTTCTCCTTTCCCCCTTCTGATAACCAGGTGGCGAATCGCATCTCTGCATGTCTGGCAGACATATCAGTGTGGATGACGGATCACCACCTCAAGCTGAACCTTGGCAAGACGGAGATGCTCTTCCTCCTGGGGAAGGACTGCCCGTTCCATGATCTCGCCATCACGGTTGACAACTCCGTTGTGTCCTCCTCCCAGAGTGTGAAGAGCCTTGGCGTGACCCTGGACAACACCCTGTCGTTCTCCGCTAACATCAAGGCAGTGACCCGATCCTGTAGGTTCATGCTCTACAACATTCGGAGAGTACAACCCTGCCTTACACAGGAAGAGGCACAGGTCCTAATCCAGGCACTTGTCATCTCCCGTCTGGATTACTGCAACTCGCTGTTGGCTGGGCTCCCTGCCTGTGCCATTAAACCCCTACAACTCATCCAGAATGCCGCAGCCCGTCTGGTGTTCAACCTTCCCAAGTTCTCTCACGTCACCCCGCTCCTCCGCACACTCCACTGGCTTCCAGTTGAAGCTCGCATCTGCTACAAGACCATGGTGCTTGCCTATGGAGCTGTGAGGGGAACGGCACCTCTGTACCTTCAGGCTCTGATCAGTCCCTACACCCAAACGAGGGCATTGCGTTCATCCACCTCTGGCCTGCTGGCTCCCCTACCTCTGCGGAAGCACAGTTCCCGCTCAGCCCAGTCAAAACTGTTCGCTGCTCTGGCACCCCAATGGTGGAACAAGCTCCCTCACGACGCCAGGACAGCGGAGTCACTCACCACCTTCCGGAGACATTTGAAACCCCACCTCTTTAAGGAATACCTGGGATAGGATAAAGTAATCCTTCTACCCCCCCAACCCCCCCCAAAAGAAAAAAAACTTTGTAAAGTGGTTATCCCACTAGCTATAAGGTGAATGCACCAATTTGTAAGTCGCTCTGGAGAGCGTCTGCTAAATGACGTAAATGGAAATGGAAAGGGCAGTGTGGAGTGCAATAGAGATTGCATCATCTGTGGATCTGTTGGGGCGGTATGCAAATTGAAGTGGGTCCAGGGTTTCCATGAGTTTTGCAAAGTTTGTATAATCTCCAGTTTAACTGTATAGTTAGGTAGGCCTGTCATAGTTTAATACACTATATATGCAAAAGTATGTGGACACCCCTTCAAATTAGAGGATTAGCCTATTTCAGCCACACCCGTTGCTGACAGGTGTATAAAACCGAGCACACAGCCATGCAATCTCCATAGACAAACATTGGCAGTAGAATGGCCTTATTGAAGAGCTCACTGACTTTCTATGTGGCACCATCATAGGATGCCAGGTAGCTTAGTGGGTAAGAGCATTGTGCCAGTAACCGAAAGGTCGCTGGTTCTAATCCCCGAGCCGACTCGGTGAAAAAACTGTCGATGTGCCCTTAAGCAAGGCACTTAACCCTAATTGCTCCTGTAAGTCGCTCTGGATAAGCGCGTCTGCTAAATGACGTAAATGTAAATGTAATGCCACCTTTCCAACAAGTCAGTTCATCAAATATCTGCCCTGCTAGAGCTGCCCTGTTCAACTGTAAGTGTTGTTATTGTGAAGTGGAAACGTCTAGGAGCAACAACGGCTCAGCCGTGAAGTGGTAGGCCGCACAAGCTCACAGAACGGGACCTCCGAGTGCTGAAGCGTGTAGCGCGTAAAAATCATCTGTCCTCGGTTGCAACACTCACTACCGAGTTCCAAACTGCCTCTGGAAGCAGTCAGCACAAGAACTGTTCGTCGGGAGCTTCATGAAATGGGTTTCCATGGCTGAGCAGCCGCACACAAGCCTGAGATCACCATGCGCAATGCCAAGCATCAGCTGGAGTGGTGTAAAGTTTGCGCGCCATTGGACTCTGAAACAGTGGAAACACGTTCTCTGGAGTGATGAATCACACTTCACCATCTGGCAGTCCGACGGACAAATCTGGGTTTGGCGGATGCCAGGAGTACGCTACCTGCCCCAATGCATAGTGCCAACTGTAAATTTTGGTGGTGGAGGAATAATGGTCTGGGGCTGTTTTTCATGGTTCAGGCTAGGCCCCTTAGTTCCAGTGAAGGGAAATCTTAACGCAACAGCACACAATGACATTCTAGATGATTCTGTGTTTCCAACTTTCTGACAAAGCCCGCACACTGTGCATTCGCAAAACTCAGCTTCAACTTGATTTCAGGCATGAGAGAGTCTATTATTTACCCTCCCATTCTAGCTACAATGTCAGTTCAGTCCATTGTTGGTTACAGACGGCATTGTCCCCTACAAAGCATGCTGTGTTTTCCACCGACAAGGTGCATGTGATGCAGGAACCCCTCTTTAAACTTCTATTGGTCCATTTTTTCGGGGGGGGAGGGGTTAAAGTAGGTGGCGATAATGTACCATAGCGTTGGATGCCAACCACGATAAACCCCACAGAAGAAGAAGAGGCCTACCCGCTTTTGGCCGTTCATGTCACGGGCCATAAACCGGTGCTACACCGGTCAGCATAATCAGCATAATCGAATTCATCCATTGTTTCCAGCAGGACGGCCGCTCCCCTTTCACTTCGGATTGGCTGCCGTGTCTTCACTCCTCTCTCTGTCACCTCCAAGTTCCGTGTTGCAGCGTTTTCATTCAGGACTCTTCAAACCCCATTCAGGACTCTTCTAACCCGCCGCTCTCTACAGTCATGTCGGACCGAGGCTCTTTTGATACCAACGTGGTGACTTTAACCCGGTTTGTGCTGGAGGAAGGGAGGAAAGCGAAGGGGACGGGGGAGCTCACTACCCTGCTCAACTCGATGTGCACGGCCGTCAAAGCCATCTCCACTGCTGTGAGGAAGGCTGGCATCGCCAACCTGTAAGTAATGATCATCACAGTTAACGAACAAACAAATAAACAAATTAGGAGTCTATCTCTCATTGGAGGGAGGGAGGGAGCGAGAGAGACGGAGACAGAGAAAGTTTGTTGTTCAACAAGTCATTGTACAAGTAGCAATTTGTTTACAGACTTCTTCATAGACTAATGTCTTAGGGCTGTTTTACACAATCTACACACTGAATTAAGTTTCAGCTGCAACATATCCACGTAAGGGTCACAGGAGGTTGGTGGCACCTTAATTGGGGAGGATGGGTTCGTGGTAATGGCTGGAATGGCATCAGTTGAATGAGAGAGAGAAAGCAAGCAGGGCATTCTATGCAATTAAAAAAACAAATTCAAATTGAAATAGCTATTAAAATTTGGCTAAAACTAATTGAATGTGTCATTGAACCAATTGTACTTTATGGCAGCGAGGTGTGGGGTCCACTTGCAAAACAAGATTTCACCCAATGGGATAAACACCCAATTGAAACCCTTCATGCAGAGTTCTGTAATATTCTCCTACATTATTATTCTGTCCAGAGGAAAACTACAAACAATGCATGCAGGGCAGAACTAGGCCAATATCCACTAATAATAGAAACTCAAAGAGCAATTAAGTTTTGGAAACATCTAAAATACAGTGACCCCCCTCTCATATCATTACCAAGCCCTGCAATGGCAAGAGCTGAGCAAAGAAAAGAGTCCCCTCATCCAGCTGGTCCTGGGGCTGAGTTCACAAACCTGTTCTACTAACACACTGAAGCCTCAGGACCAGAACATCCAATCAATCAGAATAAAACAAATGACAAGTCAAAAGAAAACTACATTGCTTATTGGGAAACACAAGCACAAAGTAAAATGCAGTGCTATCTGGCCCTAAATAGACATTACACCATGGCAAACTATTTCACCATGGTTACTGATGAAAACCTTAGAAAAACCTTGACAAAGTACAGGCTCAGTGAGCCCAGCCTTGCCATTGAGAAGGGTAGACACAGGAAAACCTGGCTCCCTGTAGAGGAAAGGCTGTGCAACCACTGCACCACAGCAGAACCTGAGACAGAGCTGCATTTCCTGACAAAATGTCAAAAAATATAGAACAATAAGTGTATTTTCTCCAAATTTGAAACCCTTATTCACGGTTTCAAAGACCTCTCTGATGAGAATAGGCTACCCGTCCTGTTGGGGGAGGACTCAGAGAGCTGTGGGTTGGCAGAGCACTACATTTCTGCCTGCCATAAGATGAGGGACAGTGTCTGACAGACCAACCAACCTGCACATGTCCTCTATATTGTTATTGTTCAATGATTATTTTGACCCGTGGTTATTGTTGTTACTGTTGTCCCGTTGACAAAATTGATTATAATGTTAATATTGTAAATCTCCAAAGTAAGCTTTGGCAATATGTACATTGTAGGATATTTGACCAATCATAATCGATTTAGCTCAACATAGGTCAAGTAAGTAGGTGGTACACACATAATACAGAATCACACTTCCTCATTTCAAAAATTGCAGTATCACGCTTGCTTGGCACATATTTCGTTATCTTTACATGTGGTAATGTGGACGTTTTTTTGTGAAAGAGCACTGGTCAACTGAAACCACCACATCCATCAACAGATTAGGACTAATAGAGAGGGGGGGGACATACACCTTTCAAACTAATGTTTTTTCCACAAACCTTAACATCCCACCAACATTTTTCCGCCTTTTCTTTATATCTGAAAGGTGTTGCTGTTATCAAAGCATAAACTTTTATTTATGCGAACCGACCTAGAGAGACACGTGATCGTATACAAAGGTACAGAATGTTATATATATACAGGTGTAGGTCTATAGGTCTATAGGTCTGTAGGTCTATAGGTCTGTAGGTCTGTAGGTCTATAGGTCTGTAGGTCTATATGTCTGTAGGTCTGTAGGTCTATAGGTCTGTAGGTCTGTAGGTCTATAGGTCTGTAGGTCTATAGGTCTATAGGTCTGTAGGTCTGTAGGTCTGTAGGTCTATAGGTCTGTAGGTCTATAGGTCTGTAGGTCTGTAGGTCTATAGGTCTGTAGGTCTATAGGTCTATAGGTCTGTAGGTCTGTAGGTCTGTAGGTCTATAGGTCTATAGGTCTGTAGGTCTATAGGTCTGTAGGTCTGTAGGTCTATAGGTCTGTAGGTCTATAGGTCTGTAGGTCTGTAGGTCTATAGGTCTGTAGGTCTGTAGGTCTGTAGGTCTATAGGTCTGTAGGTCTATAGGTCTGTAGGTCTGTAGGTCTATAGGTCTATAGGTCTATAGGTCTATAGGTCTGTAGGTCTATAGGTCTGTAGGTCTGTAGGTCTGTAGGTCTATAGGTCTATAGGTCTATGGGTCTATAGGTCTGTAGGTCTATAGGTCTATAGGTCTGTAGGTCTATAGGTCTGTAGGTCTATAGGTCTATAGGTCTATGGGTCTATAGGTCTGTAGGTCTATAGGTCTATGTTATATATATACAGCGCATTTGGAAAGTATTCAGACCGCTTGACTTTTTCCACATGTTGTTATGTTACAGCCTTATTCTAAAATGGATTAAATAGTTTTTTCCCCTCATCAGTCTAAACACAATACCCCATAATGACAAAGCAAAAACAGGTTTTTAGACATCGTCCGCATAGAGGTGGATCCGAGCATCACCAGCAGCAAGAGCGACATCATTGATATGCACAGAGAATAGTCGGCCCGAAAATTGAACCCTGTGGCACCCCCATAGAGACTGCCAGAGGTCCAGACAACAGGCCCTCCGATTTGACACATTGAACTCTATCTGAGAAGTAGTTGGTGAACCAGGCGAGGCAGTCATTTGAGAAACCAAGGCTATTTAGTCTGCCAATAAGAATGCGGTGGTTGACAGAGTCGAAAGCCTTGGCCAGGTCGATGAAGACGGCTGCACAGTACTGTCTTTTATCGATCGCGGTTATAATATATTTTAGGACCTTGAGCGTGGCTGAGGTGCACCCATGACCAGCTCGGAAACCGGATTGCATAGCGGAGAAGGTACGGTGGGATTCGAAATGGTCTGTGATATGTTTGTTAACTTGTCTTTCAAATACTTTCGAAAGGCAGGGCAGGATGGATATAGGTCTGTAACAGTTTGGATCTAGAGTGTCACCCCCTTTGAAGAGGGGGTTGACCGCGGCAGCTTTCCAATCTCTGGGGATCTCAGACGTTACGAAAGAGAGGTTGAACAGGCTAGTAATAGGGGTTGTGACAATTTCGGCGGCTAATTTTAGAAAGAAAGGGTCCAGATTGTCTAGCCCAGCTGATTTGTAGGGGTCCAGATTTTTCAGCTCTTTCAGAACATCAGCTGTCTGAATTTGTGTGAAGGAGAAGCGGGTGGGTCATTGGCAAGTTGCAGAGGAGGGTGCAGAGCTGGTGGCCGGGGTAGTGGTTGCCAGGTGGAAAGCATGGCCAGCCGTAGCAAAACGCTTGTTGAAATTCTCGATTTATTATAGATTTATCGGTGGTGACAGTGTTTCCTAGCCTCAGTGCAGTGGGCAGTTGGGAGGAGGTGCTCTTATTCTCCATGGACTTTACAGTGTCCCAAAACTTTTTGGAGTTAGTGCTACAGGATGCACATTTCTGTTTGAAAAAGTTAGCCTTTGCTTTCCTGACTGCTTGTGTATATTGGTTCCTAACTTCCCTGAAAAGTTGCATATCGCGGGGGCTATTTGATGCTAATGCAGTACGCCACAGGATGTTTTTGTGCTGGTCAAGGGCAGTCAAGTCTGAGGAGAACCAGGGGCTATATCTGTTCTTAGTTCTGAATTTTTTGAATGGGGCATGCTTATTTGAGATTGAGAGGAAAGCACTTTTAAAGAACAACCAGGCATCCTCTACTGACGGAATGAGGTCAATATCCATCCAGGATACCTGGGCCAGGTCAATTAGAAAGGCCTGCTCGCTGAAGTGTTTTAGGGAGCGTTTGACAGTGATGAGGGGTGGTCGTTTGACCGCGGACCCATTACGGACGCAGGTAATAAGGCAGTGATCGCTGAGATCCTGGTTGAAGACAGCGGAGGTGTATTTAGAGGGTAAATTTGTCAAGATGATATCTATGAGGGTACCCATGTTTACAGATTCAGGGTTGTACCTGGTAGGTTCCTTGAATATTTGTGTGAGATTGAGGGCATCTAGTTTGGATTGTAGGACGGCCGGGGTGTTAAGCATATCCCAGTTTAGGTCACCAAGCAGTACGAACTCTGAGGATAGATGGGGGGCAATCAGTTCACATATGGTGTCCAGGGCACAGCTGGGGGCTGAGGGGGGTCTGTAGCAAGCGGCAACAGTGAGATACTTATTTCTGGAAAGGTGGATTTTTAGAAGTAGAAGCTGAAACTGTTTGGGCACAGACCTGGATAGTATGATAGAGCTCTGCAGGCTATCTCTACAGTAGATTGCAACTCTGCCCCCTTTGGCAGTTCTATCTAGACGGAAAATGTTGTAGTTGGGGATGGACATTTCTGCATTTTTGGTGGCCTTCCTAAGCCAGGATTCAGACACTGCTAGAACATCAGGGTTGGCGCAGCACTAGAGGAACAGAGGAGGAGTAGAATACGGCCAAAGGCTTTAAAAACTGGTCTTCTAGTGCGTTGGGTACAGAGAATAAAGGGGGCAGATTTACGGGCGTTGTAGAATAGATTCAGGGCATTATGTACAGACAAGGATATGGAAGGATATGAGTACAGTGGAGGTAAACCTAAGCGTTGGGTAACGATGAAAGAGATAGCATCACTGGAGGCACCGATTGAGCCGGTCTCCACGTGTATGGGGGGTGGGACAAAGGAGCTGTCTAAGGCAGGTTGAGCTGGACTGGGGGCTCTACAGTGAAATAGTACGTCAACAAAACAAAGGAGCTGATCATGGACTTCAGGAAACAGCAGAGAGAGCACGCCCCTATCCACATTGACGGGACCGCAGTGGAGAAGGTGAAAAGCTTCAAGTTCCTTGGCGTACACGTCACTGACAATCTGAAATGGTCCACCCACACAGACAGTGTGGTGAAGGCGGCGCAACAGCGCCTCTTCAACCTCAGGAGGCTGAAGAAATTCGGCTTGGCCCCTAAGACCCTCACAGACTTTTACAGCTGCACAATTGAGAGCATCCTGTCGGGCTGTATCACCGCCTGGTACGGCAACTGCACTGCCGTACCATAATGACAGAAGTGAGTGCTACGGTGCGATAGTCATTTAGTTCAGTTACCTTTGCTTTCTTGGGTACAGGAACAATGGTGGACATCTTGAAGCATGTGGGGACAGCAGACTGGGATAGGGAGAGATTGAATATGTCCGTAAACACTCCAGCCAGCTGGTCTGCGCATGCTCTGAGGACGCGGCTAGGGATGCCGTCTGGGCCGGCAGCCTTGCGGGGGTTAACACGCTTAAATGTCTTACTCATGTCGATCACGAAGAACGAGGACCCACAATCCTTGGGAGCGGGCCGCGTCGGTGGCACTGTGTTATCCTCAAAGCGGGCGAAGAGGGTGTTTTTAGCTTGTCCGGGAGCAAGACGTCGGTGTCGGCAACGTGGCTGGTTTTCCCTTTAATCTGTGATTGTCTGTAGACCCCGTCTCCTCTCCTCTTCCCAGGTATGGCATAGCGGGCACAACCAATGTGACAGGGGACCAGGTGAAGAAGCTGGACATCCTGTCTAACAACCTGGTGATCAACATGATCAAATCCTCCTTCACATCCTGTGTCCTGGTGTCAGAGGAGGACGACACCGCCATCATAGTAGAACCAGACAGACAGGTAACTAACGCTGTTGTTGTCCTGGTGTCAGAGGAGGACGACACCATCATAGTAGAACCAGACGAAGGTTGGTTATTGGAGTAAGAGTTGTTCTGGCAGCATTGCTGTTTAGAGCAGGGGTGGCCATCCCTCTGCTCGGGGGGGGGGCACCAGATAGTCCACATTTTGGTTCTATCCCTGCACTGATAAACATAATACAAATATTTGTTCCACTGGTCTCCTCCAGGGTAAATACGTGGTGTGTTTTGACCCTCTGGATGGCTCCTCCAACATCGACTGCTTGGTTTCAATCGGCACCATCTTCGCCATCTACAGAAAGGTATGTATTCTATAGGTTTCCATACATTATCTTTAACCAAACCAGAACGTGAACCCAGCGGTCGGTGTGTTTGACAAGGCTGGGTTTCTATAGGTGTTCTATGAAGTGCTTCACTGAGACCTGATGTATTTAGCTTTTATATGCATTTTACTGATCAAATCAATCAAGCAAATCGTCTGGTGTGTCTTCCAGATCACAGAGGATGACCCCTGTGAGAACGACGCACTGCAGCCTGGTAGAAACATCGTTGCCGCTGGATACGCCCTCTATGGCAGCGCCACCATGATGGTACTGTCCGCTGGGCAGGGGGTCAACTGCTTCATGTTGGACCCGGTCAGTAACATAATAATATAATAATATAATATGCCATTTAGCAGACGCTTTTATCCAAAGCGACTTACAGTCACCCACTAACAGGCAGGGAGTCAACTACTGTCCCGGTGAGTACCGTCCTCTACCCACTACAGCTGCTATAAGTCTTACTGGATCATTCATGTTTATGGATCCATCTGTCTGTCAGGCCATAGGATCATTCATGTTTATGTATCCATCTGTCTGTCAGGCCATAGGATCATTCATGTTTATGTATCCATCTGTCTGTCAGGCCATAGGTGAGTTCATTCTGGTGGACAGGGATCTAAAGATCAAACCTAAAGGGAATATCTACAGTCTGAATGAAGGATATGCCAAATACTTTGACCCCGCTGTCACAGAGTACCTACAAAAGAAGAAGTTCCCCGAGGTACGCAAAACAAAGTAGTTCCCCGAGGTTGGGCTGGCGTTTAGCCATCATCATCAAATTCAAATAACTGCCAAAATAAAGGAAACACCAACATAGTGTCTTAATAGGGTGTTGGGCCACCACGAGCCAGAACAGCTTCAATGCACCTTGGCATAGATTCTACAAGCGTCTGGAACTCTATTGGAGGGATGTGATACCGTTCTTCCACCAGAAATTCCATCATTTGGTGTTTTGTTGATGGTGGTGGAAAACACTTCTATCCCTCATTTACTCACGTGTTTCCTTTATTCTGGCAGCTACCTGATAAAGTACTCTCTACTACATGGGTAGTACATCCTTACTGTAAAACCGGCAGTATACAGAACTGTTATAGGCTAACTATTTAGACTGTGTTTGTGGTTCAGGGCTAACCCTTACTCTGTGTCTCAGGATGGCAGTGCCCCGTACGGTGCCCGCTACGTGGGTTCTATGGTAGCAGACGTCCACAGGACCCTGGTCTACGGAGGAATCTTCCTCTACCCTGCTAATGTCAAGAGCCCCGAGGGAAAGGTGGGCCCTAACCCCTGACCTTTAACCCTCTCAAGGGAAAGATGGGAAGATGTTGCTCTCATGGTTCTGTGGCTAGTTTAGTTTCCTCATGTTGAGGGTAACAATGTGATCAATGTGTGTCCATCTCCTCTATTGCTTAAAGCAGAAGAGATGGAGCTGCTGGGGAAATAGGAAACGGCAGTGGTGTTCTACTCTTGGCATGTCACAAGAGTGATGTCTTCAGAACAGTGAAGGTTATGTGTAAGGATGTGGTTCTATTGAATAATATATTTTCCTTTATTTTCCCCTGACCCTACCATCCCTCCCCTAATTGGAGTAAACTAATGGACAACAACACTTAGGCTTCTACTTCCAGTTTATACATACTATACTGAACAAAAATGGGATGGTTGTATCAACCATGTACAGTGAGGGAAAAAAAGTATTTGATCCCCTGCTGATTTTGTACGTTTGCCCACTGACAAAGACATGATCAGTCTATAATTTTAATGGTAGGTTTATTTGAACAGTGAGAGACAGAATAACAACAGAAAAACGCATGTCAAAAGTTTTATAAATTGATTTGCATTTTATTGAGGGAAATAAGTATTTTGACACAGCTGTACATTCTTTGGTCGTTAAATGAAACTGGTATACTTTTTTTCATTTATCACAATTTTCTTTAACCAATTTTGGTCTTTAATGCAGGGCCAACAGACAAGTTCCCCCTTCCATTTGCAGTAATGTTGCAATCAGTTGGTTGTAATTTTGGATAGAGCAGACATTTCCATATTCTTTGATCAATTAGTAGATTTGAGTTTAACCATACTATTTGTTGGAATATTTGGTATTTTCTGGTTGATTAAACTGAAATTGCAACCAACTTTCTATGGCTTGTTTTAAAAATAGCGATATTCTGGAGATTATTTCATTTTCAAATAACCGAAAGTGAGAGGTTGTAATCTGAATAAAGGGAAAAAGGCCGTTCCTGAACATGGGTTGAGACATTCTTACTAATTTGCTGGAAAACCAGTTTGGATTTAAGTACAACTTTTTTTGTGTGACTGAGGCCTTTAGTGAGAGGTCTAACGCTTTAATATTTAATAATTTCAGCCCTCTGAATTCATATTCATTATATAAATAGGCAGTTTTTTTTAGTGATCCAATACGTAATATAGTACACTTATCGTAATTTGGTTGTAATCCAGAAAGATTATCTAGATCCTCTATGAGGCTGTGGAGGGATTCAAGTTGTGGATTTAAAAGAAGATGAATCATCAGCGTACAATGACCCTTGATATTATTGTTGGATCTGATTTTAATAGCTAACATTTCAATGGCCATAATAAATAGATATGCCGATAGTGGACAACCTTGTTTCACTCCTCTTGACAGTTTAAATGTTCCAGGCATTTATATATAAATTCCAGTCGTACTTCATCAAAGGCCTTTTCAAAGTCAGCTATGAATACCAGGCCATTATGAACACCTGCTCTTTCCATGATATAGACTATCCAGGTGAAAGCTTATTGATGTCACTTGTTAAATCCACTTCAATCAGTGTAGATGAAGGGGAGGAGACAGGTTAAAGGAGGATTTTTAAGCCTTGAGACAATTGAGACATGGATTGTGTATGTGTGCCATTCAGAGGGTGAATGGGTAAGGCAAAATATTTAAGTGCCTTTGAACAGGTTCTGGTAGTAGGTGCCAGGCGCACCGGTTTGTGTCAAGAACTGCAACGCTGCTGGGTTTTTCACAATCAACAGTTTCCTGTGTGTATCAAGAATGGTCCACCACCCAAAGGACATCCAGCCAACTTGACACAACCGTGGGTAGCATTGGAGTCAACATGGGCCAGCATCCCTGTGGAATGCTTTTGACACCTTGTAGAGTCCATGACCCAACAAATTGAATCTGTTCTGAGGGAAAAAAGGGGGTGCAACTCAATATTAGGAGGGTGTTCCTAATGTTTTGTCCACAGTGTATATGAACATGTATATAATAATATGAATCTGTGTTCTAGCTGCGTCTGCTGTATGAGTGCAACCCCATGGCGTTCATCATCGAGCAGGCGGGCGGCATGGCAACCACAGGAAGTCAGAACGTCCTGGACATCCAGCCAATCAACATCCACCAGAGAGTTCCCGTGGTGCTGGGGTCACCTAGCGACGTCCAGGAGTACCTGGAGATATACCAAAAACACCAGGCCAACAACGGCAACTAGGGACCCCACACACACACACACACACACACACACTCCCGAGTGAGATGACAAGCATACAGGTACACACTCCCTATGTGAAGACCAAAGACCATTATAAACCAATAGACCAAAGATCCACACATTCCCCTATCACTTATCCGAGACCCAATGGGATCAGCATGCTGTTGACCAAGAGACCAAAGATCCACACATTCCCCTATCACTTATCCGAGACCCAATGGGATCAGCATGCTGTTGACCAAGAGACCAAAGATCCACCGACACTCCATAACCATCAACCACTAGACCGAAGACCAAAGACACACCCCCAAGCCTCACCACCCAGACCAGAGACCAAAGAACAAGAAGAAAACCAAGATGGCCACCTATGACTTCCCATCCTGGACCAGGAACCGGAGGGGGAAGAGACCATTTCCCCTCATTTCTTCATTGTCATTTATTTTAAAGGAATTTGCAGACAACTTTGCAGTATCCTCTCGGACCACTATTGGCCCCCAGACCACAGGTTGGGAACCACTGCATTAAATATTACCATGAATATTTATCAGTACTACTAAATATCAGACAGACCTAATGTTACCTCTATGCAGTACATAAAATATGTGCCTTGACTCAGATATTGTTTGGGATGTTGAAGCATGTGATTAATAAACCGTGGGGACGACGTACCAAACAGAATGTTGTATCTTTAGAATTCCATTTCACCACCTATATACTACACCAGGGGCCTAGAAGGAAGAGAGCAGAGGGGAGAGAGTTAGGTTCAGCGGTTCCCTATATACACCAGGGGCCTAGAAGGATGAGAGCGGAGGGGAGAGAGTTAGGTTCAGCGGTTCCCTATATACACCAGGGGCCTAGAAGGATGAGAGCGGAGGGGAGAGAGTTAGGTTCAGCGGTTCCCTATATACAACACCAGGGGCCTAGAAGGATGAGAGCGGAGGGGAGAGAGTTAGGTTCAGCGGTTCCCTATATACATCACCAGGGGCCTAGAAGGATGAGAGCGGAGGGGAGAGAGTTAGGTTCAGCGGTTCCCTATATACAACACCAGGGGCCTAGAAGGATGAGGGCAGAGGGGAGAGAGTTAGGTTCAGCGGTTCCCTATATACAACACCAGGGGCCTAGAAGGATGAGAGCGGAGGGGAGAGAGTTAGGTTCAGCGGTTCCCTATATACATCACCAGGGGCCTAGAAGGATGAGAGCGGAGGGGAGAGAGTTAGGTTCAGCGGTTCCCTATATACATCACCAGGGGCCTAGAAGGATGAGAGCGGAGGGGAGAGAGTTAGGTTCAGCGGTTCCCTATATACATCACCAGGGGCCTAGAAGGATGAGAGCGGAGGGGAGAGAGTTAGGTTCAGCGGTTCCCTATATACATCACCAGGGGCCTAGAAGGATGAGAGAGTTAGGTTCAGCGGTTCCCTATATACATCACCAGGGGCCTAGAAGGATGAGAGCGGAGGGGAGAGAGTTAGGTTCAGCGGTTCCCTATATACAACACCAGGGGCCTAGAAGGATGAGAGCGGAGGGGAGAGAGTTAGGTTCAGCGGTTCCCTATATACAACACCAGGGGCCTAGAAGGATGAGAGCGGAGGGGAGAGAGTTAGGTTCAGCGGTTCCCTATATACAACACCAGGGGCACGTTCGCGACACGTTCATGGTCTGACATATAGAGGGTACCACGTCTGGTCTATTCATGGCATTTCTATCTGCGACGTTCGACAACGTTTGCCAACTGAAGTGGGCCCAGTAGCGGTCGGATGTTCTTAAATGAACAGCAAAGTTCAACCAGACTGATAGACAATCAATGGGCCACCTAACAACATATCACTGAGTATTATATTATTATTATCATGATGACTCGATATTTTCTCTGCAAACCAATGATTTTCACAACACTCATTTGGACAACTTTACTTTAGGTCAAATAAACGGAGACTCATCACAATAGTTTTCATGATGCCTCAGATGAGGACAGAGTGTACACTAGAGGACAGAGTGTACACTAGAGACAGGGTGCGGTCACTAATGAGGACAGAGTGTACACTAGAGACAGGGTGCGGTCACTAATGAGGACAGAGTGTACACTAGAGGACAGAGTGTACACTAGAGACAGGGTGCGGTCACTAATGAGGACAGAGTGTACACTAGAGGACAGAGTGTACACTAGAGACAGGGTGCGGTCACTAATGAGGACAGAGTGTACACTAGAGACAGGGTGCGGTCACTAGGAGCCGACCTTAACACTAAAGGTCAACTGAAGAGCAGGCAGACGCGGTGGCGGTTCCTTGAACTACTCCGGCATGAGTCTGCAGGATGAGTCAGCTGCTGTTCCTCCTGACAGTGAGTCAGCTGCTGCTCCTCCTGACAGTGAGTCGGCTGCTGTTCCAGTGAGTCGGCTGCTGTTCCAGTGAGTCGGCTGCTGTTCCAGTGAGTCGGCTGCTGTTCCAGTGAGTCTGCTGCTGTTCCAGTGAGTCGGCTGCTGTTCCAGTGAGTCGGCTGCTGTTCCAGTGAGTCGGCTGCTGTTCCAGTGAGTCTGCTGCTGTTCCAGTGAGTCGGCTGCTGTTCCAGTGAGTCTGCTGCTGTTCCAGTGAGTCTGCTGCTGTTCCAGTGAGTCTGCTGCTGTTCCAGTGAGTCTGCTGCTGTTCCAGTGAGTCGGCTGCTGTTCCAGTGAGTCAACTGCTGTTCCAGTGAGTCGGCTGCTGTTCCAGTGAGTCGGCTGCTGTTCCAGTGAGTCTGCTTCACTCTCAACCCCTTCAGTCAAACTTTCCTTTGTCTCGATGTGAGAGAATTGCATGATGGCATGCATGTTGAGGTTCTCTAACCGTAACATGTAATGTAATAACCATTCTGGGTGAATATCTACCCACTCATGTTTAGGAAGTTCTTACAAACCCCAAAAAGTCATGTCTAGTGAAAAGTTGAAATCTCAGAGAAAGTATTGAAGACAGACAGTCATCAAACAGACCCTACAGTCATAGACATCATGATTCAATGTGTCATATCTGGATGACATTACAATCCCTGGCCCTATTAAAGACCGGTTAACTGTGTGAAGGGTTGCTAGGTAACAGGGAGGTGTCTCTATAATCCAATAGCAGCCTACTTTACCTACACATCCTTCTGGCGTGGGCGTGTCTTATACATGGTAAACCCTAGCCCTGGGAACAGCTATTAAAGACCGGTTGCTAGGTAACAACCCTGGGAGCAGCTATTAAAGACTGGTTGCTAGGTAACGACCCTGGGAACAGCTATTAAAGACCGGTTGCTAGGTAACGACCCTGGGAACAGCTATTAAAGACCGGTTGCTAGGTAACGACCCTGGGAACAGCTATTAAAGACTGGTTGCTAGGTAATGACCCTGGGAACAGCTATTAAAGACCGGTTGCTAGGTAACGACCCTGGGAACAGCTATTAAAGACCGGTTGCTAGGTAACAACCCTGGGAACAGCTATGAAAGACCGGTTGCTAGGTAACGACCCTGGGAACAGCTATTAAAGACCGGTTGCTAGGTAACAACCCTGGGAACAGCTATTAAAGACCAGTTGCTAGGTAACGACCCTGGGAACAGCTAGATGTCTCAACCCCCTGATGTTATGGTGTGGTTTCCTGGACATCGATAAAGTCCTGGAGAAAATCATTTTCAATAGAGATTCTCCATTAAGCTTGTTTTTAAGTCCAGGGCTAGGCCTGTGTCTGGAAAACCGCCCCAAAATGTGTTGTTTTGCTTGCATCCAATAGCCAACACTGGTATGATGAAGGAATATTCTACTGACATAGGCCTATTCTACAGAAAAACACCTCAATGTTTGGGCAACAACTTGCGTGATAAGGAAGTGGTCTGTGTTTAACTTCTGTCTTAGAGAGACCACACACACACACACACACACACACACACACACACACGTCCGTCTGTCACAGAAGGTTTGCTGTCACTCGATCCCCCCTCTCTCCTCATCACAAATGTAACCCTGGTGTTCATCCATGCTGTGGGATATAAGAGGACCTTCTCTGTAACAGCCACACCTATCCTTGTGGAGACCTAAAATTGATTTCCATTCAAAATCCTATTTAGCCTAACCCTAATTCTAACCTTAAACCTAACCCCTAAGCCTAAAATAGCCTTTGTCCTTGTGGGGTCCTGGGAAATGTCCCCAGGAAGAGAATTTTCCTTGTTTAACTGTCCTTGTGGGGACTTTAGGGGATTACCAGTCCACACACGCTCTGTCTCTTCCCCGAACTCTGAGATCGACACGGATGTGTGGACCTAACCCGGTTTGTGATGGAGACAGGTCGCAGGTCGCCAGGTCAAGGGCTGGACAGTAGAGCTAACCCAGCTGATTTAACAGTCTGCTGTAACTCAGTTGATAGAGCATGGCGTTTGCAACGCCAGGGTTGTGGGTTCGATTCCCACAGGGGGGGCCAGTATGAAAAAAATAATGTATGCACTAACTGTAAGTCGCTCTGGATAAGAGCGTCTGCTAAATGACTAAAATGTAAAATGTAAATGTAATGCTGACATCCATCAAAGATTCCATTTGGAATCAACCAACGCTTGAAACCCTAGGCCTATATGTATTGTCTATTTCTAGTTGAACCCTGGGTTGAATTGAAACAATAGCTCTGTTTAGCGAGCTATTTAATTATTCAGTTTGTGGGCAATTAGACATTCAATAGATACAACTACTTATAATGCACATATGAAAATCAGAATTGGCACACAGATCGTTAGGAATGGCAGGATAAATAGTAAATTGGCACCCAAGCTCTGCTCTAGGGCACCTTTACTCCACACACAGAAACACTAACAAAGCCCTCCCTCATCCTCCCTTTGGCAAACCTGACCATAACTCTATACTCCTACTTCTTGTTTACAAGCAAAAACTCAAACAGGAAGTACCAGTGACACTGTCAATATGGAAGTGGTCAGATGAAGCGGATGCTAAGCTACAGGACTGTTTCTCTACCACAGACTGGAATATGTTCTGGGATTCATCCGATGACCTTGAGGAGTTTAACCGCATCAGTCACAGGCTTCATTAATAAGTGCATCGATGACGTCATCAGTGACTGTAGAACACACATTCAACAGGTTAATACGACAACACATTCATCACATTAGGCAAGTCTCACTTCAGCCCAAAGCACATGCACATACGTGCACGACAGCAATCAAATGGTATACACTAGCACAAATGGTATACACTAGTGGATCATTAATACATTCCTTATTTAAACAGAAGAGTCCAAGTGAATGTTGGACCTGACTGACACCTACACATGCCTGTTTACCTCTCGTTGTGGATATGATGTTGTTTTGACTCCAGAGAGAAGCATTACCTCTCGTTATGGATATGATGTTGTTTTGACTCCAGAGAGAAGCATTACCTCTCGTTATGGATATGATGTTGTTTTGACTCCAGAGAGAAGCATTACCTCTCGTTATGGATATGATGTTGTTTGACTCCAGAGAGAAGCATTACCTCTCGTTATGGATATGATGTTGTTTTGACTCCAGAGAGAAGCATTACCTCTCGTTATGGATATGATGTTGTTTTGACTCCAGAGAGAAGCATTACCTCTCGTTATGGATATGATGTTGTTTTGACTCCAGAGAGAAGCATTACCTCTCGTTATGGATATGATGTTGTTTGACTCCAGAGAGAAGCATTACCTCTCGTTATGGATATGATGTTGTTTTGACTCCAGAGAGAAGCATTACCTCTCGTTATGGATATGATGTTGTTTTGACTCCAGAGAGAAGCATTACCTCTCGTTATGGATATGATGTTGTTTTGACTCCAGAGAGAAGCATTACCTCTCGTTATGGATATGATGTTGTTTTGACTCCAGAGAGAAGCATTACCTCTCGTTGTGGATATGATGTTGTTTTGACTCCAGAGAGAAGCATTACCTCTCGTTGTGGATATGATGTTGTTTTGACTCCAGAGAGAAGCATTACCTCTCGTTGTGGATATGATGTTGTTTTGACTCCAGAGAGAAGCATTACCTCTCGTTGTGGATATGATGTTGTTTTGACTCCAGAGAGAAGCATTACCTCTCGTTGTGGATATGATGTTGTTTTGACTCCAGAGAGAAGCATTACCTCTCGTTATGGATATGATGTTGTTTTGACTCCAGAGAGAAGCATTACCTCTCGTTATGGATATGATGTTGTTTTGACTCCAGAGAGAAGCATTACCTCTCGTTATGGATATGATGTTGTTTTGACTCCAGAGAGAAGCATTACCTCTCGTTATGGATATGATGTTGTTTGACTCCAGAGAGAAGCATTACCTCTCGTTATGGATATGATGTTGTTTTGACTCCAGAGAGAAGCATTACCTCTCGTTATGGATATGATGTTGTTTTGACTCCAGAGAGAAGCATTACCTCTCGTTATGGATATGATGTTGTTTTGACTCCAGAGAGAAGCATTACCTCTCGTTATGGATATGATGTTGTTTTGACTCCAGAGAGAAGCATTACCTCTCGTTGTGGATATGATGTTGTTTTGACTCCAGAGAGAAGCATTACCTCTCGTTGTGGATATGATGTTGTTTTGACTCCAGAGAGAAGCATTACCTCTCGTTGTGGATATGATGTTGTTTTGACTCCAGAGAGAAGCATTACCTCTCGTTGTGGATATGATGTTGTTTTGACTCCAGAGAGAAGCATTACCTCTCGTTGTGGATATGATGTTGTTTTGACTCCAGAGAGAAGCATTACCTCTCGTTATGGATATGATGTTGTTTTGACTCCAGAGAGAAGCATTACCTCTCGTTATGGATATGATGTTGTTTTGACTCCAGAGAGAAGCATTACCTCTCGTTATGGATATGATGTTGTTTTGACTCCAGAGAGAAGCATTACCTCTCGTTATGATATGATGTTGTTTTGACTCCAGAGAGAAGCATTACCTCTCGTTGTGGATATGATGTTGTTTTGACTCCAGAGAGAAGCATTACCTCTCGTTGTGGATATGATGTTGTTTTGACTCCAGAGAGAAGCATTACCTCTCGTTATGGATATGATGTTGTTTTGACTCCAGAGAGAAGCATTACCTCTCGTTATGGATATGATGTTGTTTTGACTCCAGAGAGAAGCATTACCTCTCGTTGTGGATATGATGTTGTTTTGACTCCAGAGAGAAGCATTACCTCTCGTTGTGGATATGATGTTGTTTTGACTCCAGAGAGAAGCATTACCTCTCGTTATGGATATGATGTTGTTTTGACTCCAGAGTTTAAAGGCCCAGTGCAGTGATATACTGTATATAAAACATGTTCCTGTGAAATGGTGTAAATGATGATAATGATGATAATGATGATAATGCCCTTTTAGTATAAGAGCTGTTTGAAAAGACCGCCTGAAATTTCTGCCTGTTTTGGTGGGATGAAGTTTTGGCCTGATACTCAAACGAATACATTTACACTCACTCCCATGTAAACATGATCTAATGCATCTTTACATGTCTGTCTCCAAACACTTGATAACAAGACCACTGCAGCGTTCAATGTCAGCGGTGTGTGCCGGCCAGCTGCTGGGGGTCTTCTCGGACATCTTCAACCTGTCCCAGCCTGTAGTCCTCACCTGCTTTCAGGAGACCACCATCGTCCCCTTTATAATCAACCTGTCCCAGCCTGTAGTCCTCACCTGCTTTCAGGAGACCACCATCGTCCCCTTTATAATCAACCTGTCCCAGCCTGTAGTCCTCACCTGCTTTCAGGAGACCACCATCGTCCCCTTTATAATCAACCTGTCCCAGCCTGTAGTCCTCACCTGCTTTCAGGAGACCACCATCGTCCCCTTTATAATCAACCTGTCCCAGCCTGTAGTCCTCACCTGCTTTCAGGAGACCACCATCGTCCCCTTTATAATCAACCTGTCCCAGCCTGTAGTTGTCAGGTTCGAGCGTGGATGTGGTGTGGAATCAAGCGCAGGACAACAGAGGCTTCGTACAACAGTCTTTAGTGAAGACACGAAAACAAGACACACGGCTAAATCCAAGCCGGAAGGCAAGCGAACTTTACGCACACTGAGTACAGTTCAAAATACAAAACAAAATGCGCACACTGTGCGGACACTCTCTCCAAACAATCACGAGAGAGAGAGAAAAACTAGCAGCCCTTGCTGACATAAGAAACAATTACACACAACACATGACAAAACCCAAGAGAACTTATAGGACACATAATTAACACTAACAATGAACAGGTGTACAAAACAGACCAAACCAAACAAACATCGAAACATAGAACGGTGGCAGCTAGTACTCCGGAGACGACGACCGCCGAAGCCTGCCCGAACAAGGAGGAGGAGCAGCCTCGGCCGAAACCGTGACAGTAGTCCTCACCTGCTTTCAGGAGACCACCATCGTCCCCTTTATAATCAATTTATAACATTTTTAACATGCGTTTTTCTGGATTTTGTTGTTGTTATTCTGTCTCTCACTGTTAAAATAAACCTACCATTAAAATTATAGACTGATCATGTCTTTGTCAGTGGGCAAACGTACAAAATCAGCAGGGGATCAAATACTTTTTTCCCTCACTGTAGGTGTGGTAAAGAGGTCAATGGAATGCAGGCCGTGGAGGAGAGAAGGATGCTGGATTGGCTCACATTCAACAAATCTGATCTAACAAAGTGGATATTTTTGTCAAATCCGTCATGATTGATGGATTGTAACAGGCCCACAGTGTGGTTATTCAAATCCGTCATGATTGGTGGATTGTAACAGGCCCACAGTGTGGTTATTCAAATCCGTCATGATTGATGGATTGTAACAGGCCCACAGTGTGGTTATTCAAATCCGTCATGATTGGTGTATTGTCACAGGCCCACAATGTGATTATTAAAATCTGATTTGGATATATTTGGCTGTTTTCGCTGCATAACATTTAGAAGTTGTCCTTTTTCACTGTGGTCAAGTGGTCCGACATTACGGTCAAATGAGCCAACACTAGGAAAACTTGTGTCAAGCCATCCGCTCTTCAGTTCCCTCCTGAATTTGCGTAACTCCACTATAAAAAGCAACTAGACATTATCTCTTCAAACACAATCACTTCAAACTGAAGCTGGAAAGACTGCAAACTAGCTGCACTTCATTTAGTTTGACCTTTTTTCAATTGACATTTCTTTGTATATATCCATAAAAATGATGCCAGCTGATTCATGATTTCGACTGGCTAAGAAACGCTGCCTGCCTGTCTGTCTCGTCCCGACTCCCGACACGTTCATTACTATGGGACAGCTGGAGATAGAATTTGAATATTGAAACAATGTTGCAAATGACGGAGAAGCAAGCTTTATACAAATCTCTGTTGAAAACTAAATGTTAGTCTAAATGAAATGGGAGATAATGTCTAGATGCTTTTTATAGTGGAGATCAAGTTTATAAATTGCCTGGCTGGGCTGATGAGACAGTGGATTGGGCAGCCAGATGGAAAAGAGTAAATAGGCATTTTAATGTCATAGATGTAGCCGGTGGTAACTTGTGGAATAGACACCGGCTGGAAAGCGGTTTTAACCAATCAGCATAGCATTCAGGATTAGACCTACCCGTTGTATAATTTACATTATAAACTGGGTGGTTCGAGCCCTGAATGCTGATTGGCTGACAGACGTGGTATACCACAAGTATGACAAAACAGTTATTTTTACTGCTCTAATTATGTTGGTAACCAGTTCATAATAGCAATAAGGCACCTCAGGGGTTTGTGGTATATGGCCAATATACCACGGCTAAGGGCTGTGTCCAGGCACTCCGGGTTGCGTTGTGCATAAGAACAGCCCTTAGCCGGGGTATATTGCCGATATACCACACCTCCTCGGGCCTTATTGCCTAAATAAAGTACCATTTGTAAGGGTTTGTAATTATGTTATTAACGGTTATTTAATCATTTGTAAATGTGTCGTATCGCGTCGATGCTGGTAATTATTGCTGTCAAACAAAGAGTCCGCTTAGGCTGTACTTTGATTATAAGTTTTATTTATATCACAAGATGTCAGCATAAGTTTACAGACCCTGCAGGGCTGGAGAACAGTTTCCAAAGATAATCTGTCTGTTCTAACCTCTTCTTCGCTTTTACCCAGTATATATAATCTTCCCAAGATATGGGTGGCTCCCTCTACTGTCCAATCCCCTGTCTACAACACACTTCCTGTCGGTTGTATGTGGCGTCACACTAAAACATTCCCTCTGACACTAAATAAACATCCCTTCAGTTCCACTTAAAAAACTTTAACAAAGACATAATCCTAATACACTACAAATGCATTATAAACATTCATAAATGGATAATAACAAATTGGTCAAAATAGTGCTATAGCTATTATGAACTTGCCAAATAGTGAGCCACTATTTACCTCCAGCTATTAACCATTTATAAATGCACTTATAAATGCATATAATATTGAACCCTTATGTATCATCATGCAACCTTATTTTCAATGGTTGCACAGTTAAACAATAGTTATTTTCTCACTTTTGGGTGTGAGTCATTGTAGCTCTGGGAGAAATTCCCCCGATGTTGTGAGATCTGCCGATCCATTATACGACCTGGAACGTGGCCAGAATGTTGTGTTGTCTCTGACATCATGTCGTGAAGAATCAGGATGGACGTGGCTCTGAAAAGTGTGCAAAGGCCAGACAGAAGAGATTGCGCAAAAATAAACTTTCACAAAATAAAAATGTTGTCAGAGGAGAGAGGGTAAATTCCCTATGCGATGTGTTTAAATTTTGGAGACAGCAGTTCTGCTAGATGATTTGGCAGGCTGCTGAGCACCTCTGTGCTACCTAGCTAGCTAGGAAACGTTAGCTAGCTAGTATTAGGTAAAATATTGCTAGACGATTAAGCACGACATAATCATTGGCATGATATAGTTAGCTAGCTAAGTAGATCACGTTTAATGGCTAGTTAGCTTCGCAAGCTAGTTAGCAAGCTAAATAGTTAACATCGACATGACAGAATTTCCATGCAATTTGTTGAGCTAGCTTTTTTGGATTAGCACATTAGCTAGCTAGTTATCTAACCTTTGAAGGTAGCTGGTAAGTTAGCTAGCTAGCGTCCTTTGTCAACACACTAGTGGTTCCAATTTTAAGACAAAGGGATGGTTAGAAATTCACATAATGGGGACATGGAGGAAAATGGGGGAGGGTCATGCTTTTTCAATTTCAGTCAGGGGGAGGGTTTTAGTATTTTTGAAAAATCTTGTCCATGGGAGGATCATGTAATACTATATTTATCAGTGTTTTAGAGTTGCTTATTAGCCTTGTTGCAGGCTTTGGTTTTTCCATTTCTGTTTTGAGATTGGACTTTAGCGCGCCACGGTTGGTGTCACCTTGTTAGTCAGGTGTTTCACCTGTGCTGGTTTGTCATCTCGTTAGTGGGAAGGTGTTTCACCTGTGCTGGTTTGTCATCTCGTTAGTGGGAAGGTGTTTCCCACTATTTGATTTCTAGACAAACAATCCTTTATCTGATCTTCCCTGTTTTCATTATGCTCAAATTGTTGGTTTGCTTCCTGCCTTTGGGTTTTTCTTTAGTTTGCCTCTTCTTGGCCAAATTTAGTGGGTCTCATGGTGGTGTCTTTTAGGGCCCAGGTGTTGTTGCTAGTCAACCAGTGGACCCCCCCATGAGTGTCTTTCAGAACCCATCCTAAAACCCCACCTGTTTTGGTTGTTGTCAGTGACTCTGTTAGTTCCCCTTTCTGTTTGAGCGACAAGTTTAGAATTTCTTGCTGGGGAACTTAACAGGCTGTGCTGTACTGTATGTGGATGTGATGCCACCCCTCATCTCTGATGCTCCGCTGGGCGCGCAATATCAAGTGTGCTTACAGGCTATTTAGTGTGTTCTCAATCAAATGATCCATAGCCTATAGGCTAGGCTATAAGAAGTGCATGCTCGTAGAAGCACAGAGAACTCACTTTCTTCCCTAGTCTTAAGCGCTGCTGGGATGGTGTAAATAGAACTAGGCTGCATTACACACTGCAATGGATATTCCAACCCTGAGCCCCGGCCTGCTCTGCGCTTGCTGATCAAAACCTTTTGTGCTGTGTAGGCCTACGGTGGCAGATCAGGAGAAAAGTCAAAGGCTTCTGATTTTGTTGTTGTTGATCTACATGGTCTGTTCAGTTTGAGAAGGAGGACCGGAGGTCAACTTTGATAGTTTGTTACTACTATAATTGATCTGAATAAAAACAATGTTTCTCGACCATTAAGTACTTATCAGAGTTATTGACCTCACAATAAGCCAGATTCAAGTAACCTGGTGATGAAACTTCAGCTGTGGCACAATCAGAAATGGACAGCTCATAAGCTGAAAGGAGGCAAATTTGAGTAGGCATCATTCATTACTAACAACAAGAGGGGCTTTGTGTTGGAGCCTATTTCTTCCTATTTAAGAAATAAGAGGTAGGCCTTCCTGTTTGACAGAAGAAATTAGGTGATAGGCTGCTATCCATTGATTTTTCGGCCAATTCCTCCACCCACCATGCACTCTTTAAATAGCCTGCCTCCGTGTCAATTAAGGACTGTTAAGTTAAAACCAGGACTCAAATTGAGAGGGTATGCCAAAGGCCTACCTTTTATTAAAGAAAATGGCAAAAGCATACGCCTTGATTTAAGAAAATAAAACAGATCTGATTAAAGTGATCTATAAACATTGATTTGGTCCGTGATGCTTTATGCTAGAAACAAGCTGTAAAATACCGGGGAAAGACGTGACTTCGATGCATCTGGGGATGTCATTGTTTCGTTTCTATGACATTCGTTAGCTGAGCTACAACCTTCTATAGCCGAGGAGACAAAACATTTACTTTGCTTGGGAAGTAATCTAATTCTGTCACTATCAATTAAGCTATTCACTTTATGTCCAATAGATGTTTATACCCAGACAGCTTTTAGGGAAACACTTGTGACCTTCTCTGATTGGGTTAAGCCACGGAAGAAGAGTAGCCAGCAGTTAAATCTGAACATGTTCTGCGTCGGTAGGTCTACTCTGTCTGGGGTGGAAAGGTAGGCCTAACTTTTGAAAGTACCATGCTCAGATTCCTAATGACGTCTCAGATAAAATTATTTGCTAACAGGGACAGTTTTGTTGCAAACAAGACACACTGATTTGGCATTGTACATTTACATTTTAGTCATTTAGCAGACGCTCTTATCCAGAGCGACTTACAGTTAGTGCATACATTATTATTTTTCATACCCCCTGTGGGAATCGAACCCACAACCCTGGCGTTGCAAACGCCATGCTCTATCAACTGAGCTACATCCCTGCCGGCCATTCCCTCCCCTACCCTGGACGACGCTGGGCCAATTGCACGCTGCCCCATGGGTCTCCCGGTCGCGGCCGGCTACGACAGAGCCTGGATTCGAACCAGGATCTCTAGTGGCACAGCTAGCACTGCGATTCAGTGCCTTAGACCACTGCGCCAATATAATAGGATGAACGCATAATCCTCTCTCTCTGTCCATTCTTAACCTGTAATTTCTGTGGTATTAAAAAAGATACTAAGGTCTCCAGTCATTTAAAATAACGTAGAATTGCATGACATTTTCCAGGTGCGACAAAACTAGGACCTGTAGGACCTGCCTTGTTGATAGTGTTAAGAAGGCAGAGCAGCACTTTAGTACGGACATACTTCTCCCCATCTTAGCTACTGTTGTATCAATATGTTTTGACCATGACAGTTTACAATCCAGGGTTACTCCAAGCAGTTTAGTCTCCTCAACTTGCTCAATTTCCACATTATTCATTACGAGATGTAGTTGAGGTTTAGGGTTTACTTAATGATTTGTCCCAAATACAATGCTTTTAGGTTTTGAAATATTCAGGACTAACTTATTCCTTGCCACCCATTCCGAAACTAACAGCAACTCTTTGTTAAGTGTTGCAGTCATTTCAGTTGCTGTAGTAGCTGACGTGTATAGTGTTGAGTCATCCGCATACAAAGACACCCTCTGTGTTCTGTTAGACAAGTAACTCTTTATCCACAATATAACATGGGGTGTAAAGTCATAACACATATGTTTTTCCAGCAGCAGACTATGATAGATAATGTCAAAAGCCACACTGAAGTCTAACAAAACAGCCCCAACAATCTTTTTATCATCAATTTCTCTCAGCCAATCATCAGTCATTTGTGTAAGTGCTGTGCTTGTTGAATGTCCTTCCCTATAAGCATGCTGAAAGTTTGTTGTCAATTTGTTCACTGTAAAATAGCATTGTATCTGGTCGAACACCATTTTTCCCAATAGTTTACTAAGGGTTGGTAACAGGCTGATTGGTCGGCTATTTGAGCCAGTAAGGAGGGCTTTACTATTTTTAGGTAGCAGAATGACTTTTGCTTCCCTTCAGGCCTGGGGGCACACACTTTCTATTAGGCTTAAATTGAAGATATGGCAAATAGGAGTGGCAATATCGTCCATTATTATCCTCAGTAATTTTCCATCCAAGTTGTCAGACCCCGGTGGCTTGTCATTGTCAATAGACAACAATAATTGTTTCACCTCTTCTACACTTACTTTACAGAATTCAAAATTACTTTGTTTGTCTTTCATAATTTGGTCAGATATACTTGGATGTGTAATGTCAGCGTTTGTTGCTGGCATGTCATGCCTAAGTTTGCTAATCTTGCCAATGAAAAAAATCATTAAAGTAGTTGGCAATATCAGTTGTTTTTGTGATGAATGAGCCATCTGATTCAATGAATGATGGAGCTGAGTTTGCCTTTTTTCCCAAAATGTCATTTAAGGTGCTCCAAAGCTTTTTACTATCATTCTTTATGTCATTTATCTTTGTTTCATAGTTTAGTTTCTTATTTTTATTCAGTTTAGTCACATGATTTCTCAATTTGCAGTACGTTTGCCAATCGGTTGTGCAGCCAGACCTATTTGCCCTCTCTTTTGCCTCATCCCTCTCAACCATACAATGTTTCAATTCCTCATCAATCCACGGGGATTTAACTGTTTTTACAGTCATTTTCTTAATGGGTGCATGCTTATTAGTAACTGGAATAAGCAATTTCATAAATGTGTCGAGTGCAGTGTCTGTTTGCTCCTCATTACACACCACGGACCAACAAATATTATTTACATCAACAACATAGGAATCACTACAAAACTTACACTATATTAGGCCCAGCCTTTGGAACTTTGGTTTTCCTAGATATGGCTACTATATTGTGATCACTACATTCAATGGATTTGGATACTGCTTTCAAACAAATCTCTGCAGCATTAGTAAAGATATGATCAATACATGTTGATGATTTAATTCCTGTACTGTTTGTAACTACCCTGGTAGGTTGACTGATAACCTGAACCAGGTTGCAGGCACTGGTTACAGTTTTAAGCTTTTTTTTTTAGTTGGCAGCCTGATGAAAGCCAGTCAATATTTAAATTTAAATCACCCAGAAAGTATACCCCTCTATTGATATTACATACATTATCAAGCATTTCACACGTTATCCAGATACTGACTGTTAGCACTTGGTGGTCTATAGCAGCTTCCCACCAGAATGGGCTTTAGGTGAGGCAGATGAACCTGTAGCCATATTACTTCAACAGTATTTAACATGAGATCCTCTCTAATCTTTACAGGAATGTGGTTCTGAATATAGACCGAAACACCTCCACCATTGGCATTTCTGTCTTTTCTGTAGATGTTATAACCATGTATTGCTACCACTGTATCATCAAAGGTATTTTCTAAGTGAGTTTCAGAGATAGTCAGAATATGAATGTCATCTGTTACTAGCAAGTTATTGATTTCATGAACCTTGTTAACGTGGGCTATTATTAACACTTTTCTGGGATGCTTGATTATTTTTCTTGCTTTACTGGGAAGCTTAGCAGAGGTAGACATGCTCAGGTTATTTATGTTAGTGCAGGGTGAGCTGCACACAGTGGACATCTGTCACGGATTCAGCCGAGGCTGCTCCTCCGCATTACACTGACATTCGTGACAGAATCACACACCAAGACATGGAGGAGCGCGTAACACAACAAGCGGCCATGATCCAGGCTCTCGGCACCGCCATGGAACGGGTGATGAACACCTTGGAGCGATGGGAAAGAGGAGGTTTGCCCACACCTCCTCCGACGATACCACCACCATCAGCTATGCCCATCGCTTCACCTCGGGGGTCCAGTGGGATTCGGCTCTCGCTCCCGAGGGCTTATGATGGCACCGCGGCCGGGTGTCAGGGTTTCCTGCTCCAAGTGGAACTCTACCTGGCAACCGTCCACCCGGTGCCCTCGGGATACGGCGTTGGCCCACTCCGGCAAGGCGCTGGAGTGGGCCAACGCCGAGTGGGGGGGAATAGACGCCGCTACAGTCAACTATGCAGAGTTCACCCGCCGCTTCAGGGCGGTGTTCGATCATCCCCCAGAGGGGAAGGCGGCGGGTGAGCGTCTGTTCCACCTCAGACAGGGGAAGAGGAGCGCGCAGGAGTTCACACTGGACTTCCGGACTCTGGCTGCCAATGCGGGATGGAATGAGAGGGCCCTCATCGACCACTACAGGTGCAGCCTGAGGGAGGACGTGCGTCTGGAATTGGCCTGCAGGGACACCATCCTAAGCTTCGATCAGCTGGTGGACATGTCGATTCGCCTAGATACCCTGTTGGCTACCCGCGGACGTCCGGAGTCGGGGCCATCCATTCCATCCCCCAGCACTTCCGAGCCGAGCCCTATGGAGCTCGGGGGTGCTGGTGCTAGGGAGACTAGGAGAGAGACCAGGAGAGAGGCCGTCCCCTGCACCAACTGTGGCCACAGAGGACACACTGCGGGTCGGTGCTGGGGAGGGTCTCCTAGGAATCGAGGCAGTAGGCAGCGCACTGATGAGTCATTCCAGGTGAGTAGGCACCCAACTCACCCAGAGCTCTCTGTTGTTCATATGTGTATTAAAGTGGTGTTTCCCGAGGTTTCTCCTCACTCCCAGCATAAGGCGCTAGTAGATTCAGGCGCAGCTGGGAATTTTATCGATCGCCGGTTCACATAGAAGTTAGGGATTCCTATTGTACCAGTTGATGTGCCCTTCCCCATCCATGCCCTAGATAGCCGCCCTTTGGGGTCGGGATTGATTAGGGAGGTCACAGCGCCACTTAAGATGAAGACGCAGGAGGGCCATGAGGAGATTATACGGTTGTATTTGATTGACTCTCCTGCGTTTCCCGTGGTGTTGGGGCTTCCCTGGTTAACATCTCATGACCCCAACCTTTCATGGCAACAGAGGGCTCTCAAGGGATGGTCTGATCAGTGTGTCGTGCGGTGTGTAGGTGTTTCCGTAGGGGCAACGACGGTGGAAAGTCCTAACCAAATTCCCACCATGCACATTCCTCCTGAGTATGCCGATTTGGCACTCACTTCTGTAAAAAGAAGGCAACTCAATTACCACCTCATTGACAGGGGGATTGTGCGATAGACCTCCAGGTAGGCGCTGCGCTTCCACGTAGTCATGTATATCCTCTGTCTCAGGAGGAGACGGCGGCTATGGAGACATACGTCACCGAATCTCTGAGACAGGGATACATACGATTGTCCACTTCCCCTGCGTCCTCAAGTTTCTTTTTTGTGAAGAAGAAGGATGGGGGTTTACGCCCGTGTATTGATTACCGTGGTCTCAATCAGATTACAATCAAATACAGCTATCCGCTCCCTCTGATTGCTAGTATGACGGAGTCATTACACGGGGCGCGATTCTTCACAAAATTGCGCCCCGATCTCAGGACCTGGTGCGCATTAGGGAGGGAGATGAGTGGAAGACAGCATTCAGTACCACCTTGGGTCACTATGAGTACCTCGTCATGCCATATGGTTTAATGAATGCTCCTTCAGTCTTCCAATCGTTTGTGGACGAGATTTTCCGGGATTTGCATGGACAGGGTGTAGTGGTGTATATTGATGACATTCTAATATACTCCGCTACCCGAGCAGAGCATGTGTCCCTGGTGCGTCGGGTGCTTGGTAGACTGTTAGAGCATGACCTGTATTTGAAGGCTGAGAAATGTCTGTTCTTCCAGGAGTCCATCTCCTTCCTGGGACATCGGTTGTCCGCGTCAGGGGTGGAGATGGAGATTGACCGCGTTTCAGCCGTGCGTAATTGGCAGACTCCCACCACGGTGAAGGAGGTGCAGTGGTTTTTGGGTTTTGCCAATTACTACCGGAGGTTTATCCGGGGTTTTGGACAGGTAGCAGCTCCCATCACCTCCCTGCTAAGGGGGGGCCCGGTGTGTTTGCAGTGGTTGGCTGAGGCGGACAGGGCGTTTAGTCATTTGAAGGACCTGTTCACCTCGGCTCCGGTGCTGGCACATCCGGATCCCTCTTTGGCGTTCCAAGTTGAGGTAGATGCGTCCGAGGCGGGGATCGGTGCTATACTGTCTCAGCGCTCGGGCACGCCTCCAAAACTCCGCCCCTGTGCTTTCTATTCTTAGAAGCTCAGTCCGGCGGAGCGCAATTATGACGTGGGGGACAGGGAGCTGCTAGCAGTGGTTAAAGCCCTGAAGGTGTGGAGGTATTGGCTTGAGGGGGCTAAACACCCTTTTCTCATTCTGACTGACCATCGTAACCTGGAGTACATCCGGGCAGCGAGGAGACTGAACCCTCGTCAGGCTAGGTGGGCCATGTTTCTTACCCGATTTGTATTTAAGCTCACTTATAGACCAGGGTCACAGAACGCTAAGGCAGATGCCCTGTTCCGACGATATGACACAGAGGAGAGGTCCATTGAGCCCACTCCCATACTTCCGGAGTCTTGTCTGGTGGCACCGGTAGTGTGGGAGGTCGATGCGGACATCGAACGGGCGTTACGTGCCGACCCTACTCCTCCACAGTGTCCAGAGGGACGGAAGTACGTGCCGCTCGAGGTCCGTGATCGACTGATATATTGGGCTCACACGTCACCCTCCTCTGGTCATCCTGGTATTGGTCGGACAGTGCACTGCCTTAGTGGGAAGTACTGGTGGCCCACCTTAGCTAGGGACGTGAGGGTTTACGTTTCTTCCTGCTCGGTGTGCGCCCAGTGTAAGGCGCCTAGACACCTGCCCAGAGGGAAGTTACAACCCCTACCCGTTCCACAACGGCCATGGTCTCACCTATCGGTGGATTTTGTCACGGACCTTCCCCCCTCCCAGGGGAACACCGCAATCTTGGTCGTTGTGGATCAGTTTTCTAAGGCCTGCCGTCTCATTCCTATGCCAGGTCTCCCTACAGCCCTACAAACTGCTGAGGCCCTGTTTACACACGTCTTCCGGCACTACGGGGTGCCTGAGGATATAGTGTCTGATCGGGGTCCCCAGTTCACCTCTAGAGTCTGGAGGGCGTTTATGGAACGTTTGGGGGTCTCGATTAGCCTTACCTCGGGTTTTCACCCTGAGAGTAATGGGCAGGTGGAGAGAGTAAACCAGGATGTGGGTAGGTTTCTGAGGTCCTATTGCCAGGACCGGCAGGAGGAGTGGTCGGGGTATATCCCCTGGGCAGAGATAGCCCAAAACTCACTCCGCCACTCCTCCACTAATCTTACGCCTTTTCAGTGTGTGCTGGGTTATCAGCCGGTCCTGGCACCCTGGCATCAGAGCCAGATCGAAGCCCCTGCGGTGGATGAGTGGTTTCGGCGCTCGGAGGAAACATGGAACGCTGCGCATGTCCATCTGCAGCGGGCTATCAGGCGGCAAAAGGCGAGCGCCGATCGCCACCGCAGTGAGGCTCCAGTGTATGCACCGGGAGATCGGGTCTGGCTCTCGACCCGAAACCTGCCCCTTCGCCTGCCCTGCCGGAAGCTGGGTCGGCGGTTTGTGGGGCCATTTAAAGTCCTGAGGAGATTGACCGAGGTATGTTATAGGTTACAACTGCCCATTAATTACCGCATTAACCCCTCGTTCCATGTGTCTCTCCTCAGGCCGGTGGTAGCTGGTCCACTCCAGGAGAATGAGATACGAGAGGCTCCTCCGCCCCCACTAGACATCGAGGGGGCTCCGGCGTACTCAGTCCGTTCCATCGTGGATTCGAGGCGTTGGATGGGGGGTCTGCAGTATCTTGTGGAGTGGGAGGGGTACGGTCCGGAGGAACGGTGCTGGGTCCCTAGGAGGGACATCCTAGATCCCTCCCTGTTGAGGGATTTCCACCGGAGTCATCCGACTCGCCCTGCTCCGCGTCCTCCTGGCCGTCCCCGAGGCCGGGGTCGGCGCACGGCTAGGCCGCGCGTCAAGGGGGGGTACTGTCACGGATTCAACCGAGGCTGCTCCTCATCCTTGCTCGGGCAGGCTTCAGCGTTCGTCGTCCCCGGAGTACTAGCTACTGCCGATCGATGTTTCTGTGTTTGTCTAGTTTGGTCTTTATTGTTTACACCTGTTTCCCATTATGTTGGATTGTATTCCCTAGATTACCCCCTGTCTCTCATTGGTTATTTTGTGTGTGATTGTTCGTTGTCATTTCGGCAGTTGCTTTGTGTTACGGGTATTTGTGTTTTCCTCCCTGTTTGGAGGTTTGTTGTTTTGAACGTTTATTACTGTGTTCAGTAAAGTACGTTGCCAGCCGCTCTGTGTCCTGCGTTTGACTTCGCTGACCGCATACACGTCGCGTGACAACTTCCTGCTAGGGCACACCACCTCAGTGCTCCCGAGTGGTGCAGCGGTCTAAGGCACTGCATCTCAGTGCTTGAGGCATCACTACAGACCCCCTGGTTCGATTCCAGGCTGTATCACAACCGGCCGTGATTGGGTGTGCCATAGGGTGGCGCACAATTGGACCAGCGTCGTCTGGGTTTGGCTGGTGTAGGCCGTCATTGTAAATAAGAATTTGTTCTTAACTGACTTGCCTAGTTAAATAAAGGTAAAATAAAAATAAAAATAACTCTGGTTCATAGGCACATGATTACTGCATACAATAGCTGCAGAGGCATTCCGGGCAGTTAGAGGGACATAAATTAGGTTACATTGTGTCTTCCAACGCCCCTAGGATAATGTACATTTGGTGAAGCATTATGACAATTTAGCGACACAATGGTAGGGCTTAACTGAGCTGGGCTTGGGTCATTGATAAGTCATTGTCTCAATGCAGCCTTATAATGCTGTGAAAGGATCAGGAACCCAAATGATTTGGGTGGATCCCATCCTCCTTATAATACGAGCATTGTTTCCAGAAGGTATCAAAATTGTCAATAAATGTTACACCTGCCAATGTGGAGATTATATACTTTTATAAATGTTTGAGGAGATTATATACTGTTATTAATGTTTGAGGAGATTATATACTTTTATAAATGTTTGAGGAGATTATATACTTTTATAAATGTTTGAGGAGATTATATACTGTTATTAATGTTTGAGGAGATTATATACTGTTATTAATGTTTGAGGAGATTATATACTGTTATTAATGTTTGAGGAGATTATATACTGTTATTAATGTTTGCAACTCATTAATAAATGGCCAGTAGGTTTCCACTTTCTTTAAAGGTATCTAAAAAAAATTATGTTGGTAACTCATTTGTTAATGGTCAGTGAATTGTCATTTTAAAATAAGGTATCATTTTAACAGTTATAAATGTTGATTACTCAGTTATAAATGTTCATAGGTCTGTCACTTTAAAATAAGGTATGCTTTTAGCAGTTATACGTTATATGGTATATATATACAGTTATACGTACAAATCATTTATAGATGAGTTCACTCAGAGCTTAGACACACTTCTAGACAGTATTGGGTACTCATCACTACATACATGACAGTATTGGGTACTCATCACTACATACATGACAGTATTGGGTACTCATCACTACATACATGACAGTATTGGGTACTCATCACTACATACATGACAGTATTGGGTACTCATCACTACATACATGACAGTATTGGGTACTCATCACTACATACATGACAGTATTGGGTACTCATCACTACATACATGACAGTATTGGGTACTCATCACTACATACATGAGAGAAAATTAAACACTTTGTTAAACATGTTCAGTCAATGAATGGTGGGTAAGACGACCAAAACATTCAACGTTGTGAGCGGATACCTCCTGCACTGTTTTTATTTTTATTTTTTAGGGGGTAGATCAGCTTTAATATTGCAGATAGATTGTAACTTCCATCAATGTAATTGTCTGCATCACTTCCAATCCCCCATATGTTTTTTTTCTCGCAAAGAAAAAGTATATATATATACATTTACATTTTACATTTTAGTCATTTAGCAGACGCTCTTATCCAGAGCGACTTACAGGAGCAATTAGGGTTAAGTGCCTTGCTCAAGGGCACATTTACGTCATTTAGCAGACGCTCTTATCCAGAGCGACTACAAATTGGTGCATTCAGCCTATAGCCAGTGGGATAACCACTTTACAATTATACTATTTTTTATTTTTTTTATTATTTTTTTTGGGGGGGGGGGGGGGGGGGGGGAGGGGTAGAAGGATTACTTTATCCTATCCCAGGTGTTCCTTAAAGAGGTGGGGTTTCAAATGTCTCCGGAAGGTGGTGAGTGACTCCGCTGTCCTGGCGTCGTGAGGGAGCTTGTTCCACCATTGGGGTGCCAGAGCAGCGAACAGCTTTGACTGGGCTGAGCGGGAACTATGCTTCCGCAGAGGAAGGGGAGCCAGCAGGCCAGAGGTGGATGAACGCAATGCCCTCGTTTGGGTGTAGGGACTGATCAGAGCCTGAAGGTACGGAGGTGCCGTTCCCCTCACTGCTCCATAGGCAAGCACCATGGTCTTGTAACGGATGCGAGCTTCAACTGGAAGCCAGTGGAGTGTGCGGAGGAGGGGGGTGACGTGAGAGAACTTGGGAAGGTTGAACACCAGACGGGCTGCGGCATTCTGGATGAGTTGTAGGGGTTTAATGGCACAGGCAGGGAGCCCAGCCAACAGCGAGTTGCAGTAATCCAGACGGGAGATGACAAGTGCCTGGATTAGGACCTGTGCCGCTTCCTGTGTAAGGCAGGGTCGTACTCTCCGAATGTTGTAGAGCATGAACCTGCAGGATCGGGTCACCGCCTTGATGTTAGCGGAGAACGACAGGGTGTTGTCCAGGGTCACGCCAAGGCTCTTCGCACTCTGGGAGGAGGACACAACGGAGTTGTCAACCGTGATGGCGAGATCATGGAACGGGCAGTCCTTCCCCGGGAGGAAGAGCAGCTCCGTCTTGCCAGGGTTCAGCTTGAGGTGGTGATCCGTGATCCGTCATCCATACTGATATGTCGGCCAGACATGCAGAGATGGGATTCGCCACCTGGTTATCAGAAGGGGGAAAGGAGAAGATTAGTTGTGTATCGTCAGCGTAGCAATGATAGGAGAGGCCATGTGAGGATATGACAGAGCCAAGTGACTTGGTGTATAGGGAGAAAAGGAGAGGGCCTAGAACTGAGCCCTGGGGTACACCAGTGGTGAGAGCACGTGGTGCGGAGACAGCTTCTCGCCACGCCACTTGGTAGGAGCGACCGGTCAGGTAGGACACAATCCAGGAGTGAGCCGCGCCGGAGATGCCCAGCTCGGAGAGGGTGGAGAGGAGGATCTGATGGTTCACTGTATCAAAGGCAGCAGACAGGTCTAGAAGGACAAGAGCAGAGGAGAGAGAGTTAGCTTTAGCAGTGCGGAGAGCCTCCGTGACACAGAGAAGAGCAGTCTCAGTTGAATGACCAGTCCTGAAACCTGACTGGTTTGGATCAAGAAGGTCATTCTGAGAGAGATAGCAAGAGAGTTGGCTAAAGACGGCACGCTCAATAGTTTTGGAAAGAAAAGAAAGAAGGGATACTGGTCTGTAGTTGTTGACATCAGTGGGATCGAGTGTTGGTTTTTTGAGAAGGGGTGCAACTCTCGCTCTATATATATATATATATATACACACTACCGTTCAAAAGTTTGAGGTCACTTAGAACTGTCCTTGTTTTCGAAAGAAAAACTATTTTTTGTACATTAATATAGAAAAAGCCATATCTCAGACTGGCCAATAAAAAGAAAAGATTAAGATGGGCAGTCTAAGATATGGCTTTTTCTTTGCAACTCTGCCTAGAAGGTCAGCATCCCTGAGTCGCCTCTTCACTGTTGACGTTGAGACTGGTGTTTTGCGGGTACTATTTAATGAAGCTGCCAGTTGAGGACCTGTGAGGCGTCTGTTTGTCAAACTAGACACTCTAATGTGTTTGTCCTCTTGCTCAGTTGTGCACCGGGGCCTCCCACTCCTCTTTCTATTCTGGTTAGAGCCAGTTTGCGCTGTTCTGTGAAGGGATTAGTACACAGCGTTGTACGAGATCTTCAGTTTCTTGACAATTTCTCGCATGGAATAGCCTTCATTTCTCAGAACATGAATAGACTGACGAGTTTCAGAAGAAAGTTATTTGTTTCTGGCCATTTTGAGACTGTAATCGAACCCACAATTGCTGATGCTCCAGATACTCAACTAGTCTCACGAAGGCCAGTTTTATTGCTTCTTTAAATCAGCACAACAGTTTTTGCTGTGCTAACAGAATTGCAAAAGGCTTTTCTACTGATCAATTAGCCTTTTAAAATGATAAACTTGGATTAGCAAACACAACGTGCCATTGGAACACAGGACTGATGGTTGCTGATAATGGGCCTCTGTACGCCTATGTAGATATTCCATAACAAATCTGCCGTTTCCAGCTACAATAGCCATTTACAACATTAACAATATCTACACTGTATTTCTGATCAATTTGATCTTATTTTAATGGACAAAAAAATTGCTTTTCTTTCGAAAACAAGGACATTTCTAAGTGACCCCAAACTTTTGAACGGTAGTGTATATACACATACATACATATATATATACACACATATCCTGTAAAAAATATATATTTCCCTTTATTACTTTCCAACCCCACCACCCCTTCCCTAATTGGAGTAAACTAGTGAACAACAAAGCTTAGGCCTCTACTTCCAGCTTATACATACTATATACATTTTATGGACACAGTCAATTTTACAATCATTCTATTTTGTTTGTTTTTACTCCTGAACTTCCTCTACCCTCAACCTCTCCGATCATTTTCATGACGTCCATCCGGTTTGCTTCTATATGCCATATCTTTCTAACTGTGCTCTTTCACAAAAGCTCTCAACCTATAACCTATATACTTATTATGGACACAGTATGCTTTACATTATTAGTTATCTTGTTGTTATTAGTTTTTGTCAGTTGTTATTAGTCCCATCCTTCAGCTCCATTCATGTCACGACTTCCTCCGAAGCTGCCTCCTCTCCTTGTTCGGGCAGGCTTCGGCGTTCGTCGTCACCGGCCTTCTAGTCACTGCCGCTCCTCATCTCATCATTCCATTTGTTTTGTCTTGTTTATTACACACACCTGGTTCATATACCCTCATCAGTACCTGTATAAGTGCCCCCTTGTCTTTGTGTGTGATTGTTTATTGTGAGGTTAGTGAAGCTCGGTGGAGCTCCTAGTATTTTTTTATCGCCGGGATATTTCCCGTGTGCCTTGTTGCTTCCAGTGCGCCTGTTTTGCGCACTAGAGTGTTTTGATGCATTACTGCGTAACTCTGTGCTCCGGAATAAATCCTGTTATTCTGTGATTTACCCTCCTGTGCCTGACTCTTTCGAAATCACACATCACAATTTAACACCATCCATATAGGATTTCTATTCGCCATATATTTTTTCAACTGTACTGTGATGTTTCACAAAAGTTCTGAACCCTTCTATTCTCATTGTTTCTACAGATCGTAAATTGAAAATAAACATGTTTGGTAAAAGTATTATTATATTATTGATCGATTGACTATGACTTTTCAGATCACCCAGTAATGCTATCTGCAGAGTTAGCTCCAGGTAAATATTGCAATCCTTTAGCCATTCCTGGACCTGTGACCAAAAACAAGCTACAAATGGACAGTAGCAAAACAAATGATCTAATGATTCTGTCTCTTCGCAGCAAAATCTGCAGTGCTGGGAAGATTGTATCCCCCATATAAATAACATTCTATTGGTAGCAAGAATTTTGTATAATAATTTAAATTGAAAGATTTGAAGTTTTGAATCCGGCATCGTTTTGCGTATCAGTTCATAAACACTATGCCATTCCTCCTCCACTGTTTCACCAACCAATGGTATTACGGTTACCATTTCACACCAGAGTTCACCATACTTGTGTAACAGATGTATATCGTACTGTCCTTGCGTTGTGTTTTCTCTTAATAAATCACATCAGGCAGTGGTCCCAGTTGAGCATCATTTATTTCTATTGTTAAATGGGAAACAGCACGTTACTTGTGCAGAGCTTAACAATATGGATGGCTGTCGATGGCAAAATCCGTAGCATGAAGGCAACTGTGTTAGCAGTGGGCTCATGTGACCATTACGTCGGTGTATGCTAGCTAACACACTTATCTACAGCAATCATATGCCAAAGCACATCCCAGAAAGCCCCTCAATCCCTAACAGGTACCATAGACCCACACATGTATGAATCAGTAACGTACAGCAACCTTGTACACATTGTAATATATTAAACAGTATTCAGAACATGACCTCCCCCTTGCATTACATTATCATACTGGGGAGACCTGACGTTCACGATCTCCCCCTAGCTGCAAGCGGGGCCAATCACAACACGCCTTATTGTCATCAGAGTTGAACCAACCAATAAGAATGCTTGAACATTAAATACACATTTCTTTAGAGGCAAGTGGAAACATAACCAAGCCTGTTACACTTGGACTATCATAGAGTGGTACGTTTTTTCATATAATCTGGTAAAGGGTAATATGTTAGGGTTGACGATTCAATAATGTCCTGGATGAACATTTGGCATCAGGGCATCAGGGTTTCAAAGCTGCGTCAAGACATCATGAAAAGCAACCTCTTCTGATCCTGGGACAAAGCAACCTCTTCTGATCCTGGGACAAAGCACCAATGCATCACACCCAAAATTGAGAAAATAACTATTGTTCAACTGTGCAACTATTTACAAATGATTAAATAATCGTTAACGTAATTATAACCCCTTTATAACCCATTTATAATGTGAAGTGTACCCTCACATTAACACCTATTTAACAAGACCAGTTGTTGCTCACATTAATACCTCTTTAACAAGACCAGTTGTTCCTCACATTAATACCTCTTTAACAAGACCAGTTGTTCCTCACATTAATAGCTCTTTAACAAGACCAGTTGTTCCTCACATTAATACCTCTTTAACAAGACCAGTTGTTGCTCACATTAATACCTCTTTAACAAGACCAGTTGTTCCTCACATTAATACCTCTTTAACAAGACCAGTTGTTCCTCACATTAATAGCTCTTTAACAAGACCAGTTGTTCCTCACATTAATAGCTCTTTAACAAGACCAGTTGTTCCTCACATTAATAGCTCTTTAACAAGACCAGTTGTTCCTCACATTAATAGCTCTTTAACAATTTTCCATAGCCAGCCTGACAACAGCTCAGGAATCTGAATAGATTAGACTCTTCTTACTAAACACAGTGAAGTCAATACGTTGAACTACATTGATCTGGTATGACTGCAGACCCTTCGCTTTGGCTCCCCCTCTTGTCCAGCTCAGGCGTTGGGCGCTTGCCGGCCTTCTAGCTGCTGCCGAACCTGCTGCTGGCAAACGCCCTTCACTCATCAACCCCCCGGACTCGTCTCGTCATCATTACACACGCCTGGTTCCAATCCCCGCTCTATCACTGTATACATACTCCCTCTGTCATTTGTCTTTGTCGGTCATTGTATATGTTGCTTGTTTTCCTGAGAGGAATCTCTCCTACTATTTCCTGAGTACTTTATTTTTATTTTTTATTTCACCTTTATTTAACCAGGTAAGCCAGTTGAGAACAGGTTCTCATTTACAACTGCGACCTGGCCAAGATAAAGCAAAGTAGTGCAATAAAAACAACAGAGTTACATATGGGGTAAAAAAAAACATGAAGTCAGAAATACAACAGAAAATATATATACAGTGTGTGCAAATGTAGCAAGTTATGGAGGTAAGGCAATAAATAGGCTATAGTGCAGAATAATTACAATAGTATTAACACTGGAATGCTAGATGTGCAAGAGATTATGTGCAAATAGAGATACTGGGGTGCAAAAGAGCAAAATAAATAACAATATAGGGATGAGGTAGTTGGGTGGGCTAATTTCGGATGGGCTGTGTACAGGTGCAGTGATCGGTAAGGTGCTCTGACAACTGATGCTTAAAGTTATTGAGGGAGATAAGAGTCTCCAGCTTCAGAGATTTTTGCAATTCGTTCCAGTCATTGGCAGCAGAGAACTGGAAGGAATGGCGGCCAAAGGAGGTGTTGGCTTTGGGAATGACCAGTGAGATATACCTGCTGGAGCGCAGACTACGGGTGGGTGCTGCTATGGTGACCAATGAGCTAAGATAAGGCGGGGATTTACCTAGCAGTGATTTATAGATGGCCTGGAGCCAGTGGGTTTGACGACGAACATGTAGTGAGGACCAGCCAACAAGAGCGTACAGGTCACAGTGGTGAGTAGTGTATGGGGCTTTGGAGACAAAATGGATGGCACTGTGATAGACTACATCCAATTTGCTGAGTAGAGTGTTGGAGGCTATTTTGTAAATTACATCGCCGAAGTCAAGGATCGGTAGGATAGTCAGTTTTACGAGGGCATGTTTGGCAGCATGAGTGAAGGAGGCTTTATTGCGAAATAGGAAGCCGATTCTAGATTTAACTTTGGATTGGAGATTCTTTATGTGAGTCTGGAAGTTGAGTTTACAGTCTAACCAGACACCTAGGTATTTGTAGTTGTCCACATACTCTAGGTCAGACCCGTCGAGAGTGGTGATTCTAGTCGGGTGGGCGGGTGCCAGCAGCGTTCGATTGAAAAGCATGCATTTAGTTTTACTAGTGTTTAAGAGCAGTTGGAGGCTACTGAAGGATTGTTGTATGGCATTGAAGCTCGTTTGGAGGTTTGTTAACACAGTGTCCAATGAAGGGCCAGATGTATACAAAATGGTGTCGTCTGCGTAGAGGTGGATCTGAGAGTCACCAGCAGCAAGAGCGACATCATTGATATACACGGAGAAAAGTGTCGGCCCAAGAATTGAACCCTGTGGCACCCCCATAGAGACTGCCATAGGTCCAGACAACAGGCCCTCCGATTTGACACACTGAACTCTATCTGAGAAGTAGTTGGTGAACCAGGCGAGGCAGTCATTTGAGAAACCAAGGCTATTTAGTCTGCCAATAAGAATGCGGTGGTTGACAGAGTCGAAAGCCTTGGCCAGGTCGATGAAGACGGCTGCACAGTACTGTCTATTATCAATCGCGGTTATAATATCGTTTAGGACCTTGAGCGTGGCTGAAGTGCACCCGTGACCAGCTCGGAAACCGGATTGCATAGCGGAGAAGGTACGGTGGTATTCGAAATGGTCGATGATCTGTTTGTTAACTTGGCTTTCGAATACTTTCGAAAGGCAGGGCAGGATGGATATAGGTCTGTAGCAGTTTGGATCTAGAGTGTCACCCCCTTTGAAGAGGGGGATGACCGCGGCAGCTTTCCAATCTCTGGGGATCTCAGACGTTATGAAAGAGAGGTTAAACAGACTAGTAATAGGGGTAGCGACAATTTCAGCGGCTAGTTTTAGAAAGAAAGGGTCCAGATTGTCTAGCCCAGCTGATTTGTAGGGGTCCAGATTTTGCAGCGCTTTCAAAACATCAGCTGTCTGAATTTGTGTGAAGGAGAAGCGGGGGGGGCATGGGCAAGTTGCAGCAGAGGGTGCAGAGTTGGTGGCCGGGTTAGTGGTAGCCAGATGGAAAGCATGGCCAGCTGTAGCAAAATGCTTGTTGAAATTCTCGATTATTGTAGATTTATCGGTGGTGATAGTGTTTCCTAGCCTCAGTGCAGTGGGCAGCTGGGAGGAAGTGCTCTTATTCTCCATGGACTTTACAGTGTCCCAAAACTTTTTGGAGTTAGTGCTACAGGATGCAAATTTCTGTTTGAAAAAGTTAGCCTTTGCTTTCCTGACTGCTTGTGTATATTGGTTCCTAACTTCCCTGAAAAGTTGCATATCGCGGGGGCTATTTGATGCTAATGCTGTACGCCACAGGATGTTTTTGTGCTGGTCAAGGGCAGTCAAGTCTGAGGAGAACCAGGGGCTATATCGGTTCTTAGTTCTGTATTTTTTGAATGGGGCATGTTTATTTAAGATTGAGAGGAAATTACTTTTAAGGAACAACCAGGCATCCTCTACTGACGGAATGAGATCTATATCCATCCAGGATACCTGGGCCAGGTCAATTAGGAAGGCCTCCTCGCTAAAGTGTTTTAGGGAGCGTTTGACAGTGATGAGGGGTGGTCGTTTGACCGCGGACCCGTTACGGACGCAGGCAATAAGGCAGTGATCGCTGAGATCCTGGTTGAAGACAGCTGAGGTGTATTTAGAGGGTATGTTAGTCAGGATGATATCTATGAGGGTACCCATGTTTACGGATTTAGGGTTGTACCTGGTAGGTTCGTTGATAATTTGCGTGAGGTTGAGGGCATCTAGCTTGGATTGTAGGATGGCTGGGGTATTAAGCATATCCCAATTTAGGTCACCAAGCAGTACAAACTCTGAGGATAAATGGGGGGCAATCAATTCACATATGGTGTCCAGGGCACAGCTGGGGGCTGAGGGGGGTCTGTAGCAAGCGGCAACAGTGAGAGACTTATTTCTGGAAAGGTGGATTTTTAGAAGTAGAAGCTCAAACTGTTTGGGCACAGACCTGGATAGTATGATAGAGCTCTGCAGGCTATCTCTACAGTAGATTGCAACTCCACCCCCTTTGGCAGTTCTATCTAGACGGAAAATGTTATAGTTGGGGATGGAAATTTCAGAATTTTTGGTGGCCTTCCTGAGCCAGGATTCAGACACTGCTAGAACATCAGGGTTGGCAGAGTGTGCTAACGCAGTGAATAACTCAAACTTAGGAAGTAGACTTCTGATATTTATGTGCAAGAAACCAAGACTTTTGCGATTACAGAAGTCATCAAATGATAGCGCCTGGGGAGTAGGAGTGATACTGAGGGCTGCAGGGCCTGGGTTAGCCTCTACATCACCAGAGGAACAGAGGAGGACTAGAATAAGGATACGGCTAAAGGCTTTAAGAACTGGTCTTCTAGTGCGTTGGGTACATAGAATAAAGGGGGCAGATTTCCGGGTGTTATAGAAAAGATTCAGGGCATTATGTACAGACAAGGATATGGAAGGATATGAGTAAAGTGGAGGTAAACCTAAGCGTTGGGTAACGATGAAAGAGATAGCATCGCTGGAGGCATCAATTGAGTCGGTCTCCGCGTGTATTGGGGGAGGTGCAAAGGAGCTATCTAAGGCAGGTTTAGCTAGGCTGGGGGGTCTACAGTGATATAGTACAATTAGAAATAACCGAAACAACAATAAACTAACCATGTTTGGGCTGAGGCTAAACATAAACAGGATGTAGTACCGTAAAAAGGAACAGTCCAGCAGATATCAGCTGTATAGCTGAGTTATCATAAGGTCCGGTGGTGAAGTACTAGTGAGTAAGAGGCTACAGCTAGCGGGCCAGGGCTAGCAGATGGATGGAATCTTCGTGGTTAACGTCGTAACCACATCAGACGATTTCGTCGGCAGACCAGTCGTGTAGGATCGGCGGGGCTCCGTGTCAATACTAGGTGGTCCCGTCCGGTTGACAGAGAGGTAGATAGCCGGGAGATGGGCCTAGCTCAGGATAATTAGCTAGACCACAGCGTCCGTTTTGTTGTAGCTAGCTGGTAGCGACGAATCCGGAGTTAAAGGTCCAGTGATTCAGTGATTCCAGCGGAAAAACTGATATGTTCTGGGTCGATAACGCGCTGTGCAGACTGGCCGAATATCCGGTGATCAATGTCCAGTGATTAAAATTTATCCCGCAGAAAAAAATCCAATGTTCTGGGTGAAACACCGCTAGCTAAGGCTAATAGCAAGTAGCTAGTTAGCTGGCTAGCTGGCTAGCTAGTTTCACTGGAGATTCTAGATAAAAGGTAAGTCAATAATAGAATCCGTTCCACATTGAGTGAGGCGGGTTGCAGGAAAGTATATTTTGTAGAAGGATGAAAAGTCTGATAGGGAAATAGGTACGAAAAATAAAAATAAAACAAGTTATTTACAGGCTATTTACAGGCACACGACAGAAACAGGACTGCACTACTTCGCCATCTTGGATAATTCATTATATTTTGCACTGTGGGTTTCGTCCCGCTTTAAGCTATGATGCTTTAATAAATTCAGTAGTTCTAAACCTGCGACTCCTCTATGCTTGTGAAAGGAAGACATCCTACTACTCTGGAATAACATTAATACATTTACAACATTATACATTACACATTACATGGATCCTCAGTCTAAATAACACCTCTGACATTGATCTGGGCTGCAACCCCTGGATGAGATCAGATCTCTCCTTTCTTTCTTCCTTCTGTCTGTTGGGGTCAAACATCACAATCAGCCATAACTGTTGTAATGATTTGTCTTCACCCTGGGGATGTGCAGTGGAGGCAGTCGGACTGGTGATCACTATCCATCACTGTCTTAACCTGTCACTCTAACTTTCAACACAACATCGTTACTGATTGACCATCAATACAAAACAATTCAATCCGGTTCAGGTCATTCTTGCATCAATATAAAGTGCCTGTTTATCTGATGGGTGAGGAAACAACCAAACTATGAAAAGGAGCTGGACAAAAAGATGAGTTACAAAGACAAAAGAGAGGGAAGGAAATGTTACTATGCATTTAATAAATCACAGTACACAATGTTCTCAGGTAAACAATTTATTATCAAATGTAACTACTACACTATAAATGTTCAGGACATATTCAGGACATTATCCCAGTCTGTGGGAACAATCTCATCAGAAATACAAACAAGGCTGTTGTGCAAAGAGAGAGAGAGACGTCTTTCTGTTGTTGCACAAAGTCTTAAGTCCAACTGTCTCCATCCGCTCAGACAGACAGATACAGAGCGCGCTCAACAAATGGCACCCTATTCCCTATGTAGTGCACTATGGGCCCTGGTCAAAAGCAGTGCACTACATAGGGAATAGGGTGCCATTTGGGATACACTAGGGTCCATGTAAAATCCAAGGAAACAGTGAACGCCACTCACCATCAGAATCAAGAAACAAAAACTTTTCAATGTTCATTATAAGATTTTAAAAGCTCAGTAATACACTACTAGTAACTCACTACTAGTAATTGACTGCTAGTAACTCACCTCCCTTTCACAAACAGAGTTCTTCAGCTCGGCTTTACAAGGCAACAGTAGGAGAGCTGAGAGGAACTGGGTGGGTGTGTGTGTGTGTGTGTGTGTGTGTGTGTGTGTGTGTGTGTGTGTGTGTGTGTGTCTCTGTGTGTGTGTGTGTGTGTGTGTGTGTGTGTGTGTGTGTGTGTGTGTGTGTGTGTGTCTCTGTGTTGTGTGTGTGTGTGTGTGTGTGTGTGTGTGTGTGTGTGTGTGTGTGTGTGTGTCTCTGTGTGTGTGTGTGTGTGTGTGTGTCTGTGTGTGTGTGTGTGTGTGTGTGTGTGTGTGTGTGGTGTGTGTGTGGTGTGTGTGTGTGTGTGTGTGTGTGTGTGTGTGTGGTGGTGTGTGTAGTGTGTGTGTGTGTCTCTGTGTGTGTGTGTGTGTGTGTCTGTGTGTGTGGTTGTGTGTGTGTCTCTGTGTGGGTGTGTGTGTGGTGGTGTGGTGTGTGTGTGTGTGTGTGGTGGTGTGTGTCTTCTGGTTGTGTGTGTGTTCGTGTGTCTCTCTGGTGTGTGTGTGTGGTCCCTGGTGGTGTGTGTGTGTGTGTGTGTTCCTCTGTGTGTGGGTTGTGTGTGGTGGTGTCTCTCTGGTGTGTGTGTGGTGTGGTCCTCTGTGTGTGTGTTGTGGGTTGTGGTGTGTGTGGTCTCTGTGTTGGTTGGTGTGTGAGTTGTCTCTGTGTGTGTGTGTGTGTGTCTCGTTGTGTTGTGTGTGTGTGTGTGTGTGTGTGTCTCTGTGTGTGTGTGTGTGGGTGTTCTCTCCTGTGTGGTGTGTGGTGTGGTGTCTCTGTGTGTTGTGGGTGTGTCTCTGTGTGTGTGGGGTGGTGTGTGTGTGTGTGTGTGTGTCTGTGTGCTAAAAGAAACCCACAAAAAAACTTCACATGGGAATATTTGTTGCTGTTCAGGAGAAGATGCGTATTGTGGTGAGAAGCAACGTGTTGTCTCTGATACCACTCCTATGTTCTGTCTTCCACCGTCTAAGATGTTTCCTTTTACAACATGTATGGATGGTTCATTCAGCTGAGTCCAACACCGGGAGCAACACTGTAGAGAAGAGTTCGACAATGGACTGACTGACAGACTTCTTCATATCTTTACTGCATGCCAGTAGTCTAACCCCACAGACACAGACCTGTAGCGGACAGACAGAGTAGACTGTGAAGTGAAGGCCTCTGGGTATTTACATCATAGTAATGGACATGTTGTTTCTACTCGGAAGGTCCTGTCATGGTAGCTAGGTCTCTGTCTGGGTTTAAACCAGGGTCACAACACTAGACTGTGTTAGCCTGCTGATCTAAAGCCTAGACATTAGCTCAGGCAACGGTACTAATGTTGCTTCCCAGAGTAAGATTAAGATCCTGCTGGACTAATGCAAAGTGTTTATTTGCTCCAGGCTTAATCTGAGACCGGGAAACCAGCCCTAAGAGTTAGATGTTCCGTTAGGTTGTGGATCTCTCAACACGTTGGTAGTCTCCAACTGCCGTGCTGAATCGCTGTTACTGACCCTAACCCTTAGCCAGGGTCGATGGGCTGTTCAGGGGTCCGTCACTACATAGTGCTGACCAGGGCTCTGTGGTACTACGTAAGGTCGACACCAGGACTAGAAAAGCCCCTAGACAGGGTTGTTGGACCATTGTGCTTTTTTAGGAGAGGTAGAAGGTCAGAAAGATCTCACTGTCGTTGGAACTAGTCAAGCATTGAACTCCTTATATCATGTTATACAGAGATTAACTGGGACTTCATCTGCTATCAAAAATGTAATCTCAGAATATAAAAGGAGCCCAGATTGATATCAAATCCTCCAGAGTGCTGAGGAGGACTTCTTTCTTTTCCTTTGTGAACACCAGCTGTGTTGCTGACATGTACAGTACCAGTCAAAAGTTTGGACACACCTACTCATTCAAGGGTTTTTCTTTATTTTTACTATTTTCTACATTGTAGAATAATAGTGAAGACATCAAAACTATTAAATAGCACATATGGAATCATGTAATAACCAAAAAAAAGTGTTAAACAAATCAAAATATATTTTAGATTTTAGATTCTTCAAATAGCCACCATTTGCCTTGATGACAGCTTTGCACACTCTTGGCATTCTCTCAACCAGCTTCACCTGGAATGCTTTTCCAACAGTCTTGAAGGAGTTCCCACATATGCTGAGCACTTGATGGCTGCTTTTCCTTCACTCTGCCGTCCGACTCATCCCAAACCATCTCAATTGGGTTGAGGTCAGGTGATTGTGGAGGCCAGGTCATCTGATGCAGCACTCCATCACTCTCCTTCTTGGTAAAATAGCCCTCACACAGCCTGGAGGTGTGTTGGGCCATTGTCCTGTTGAAAAACAAATGATAGTCCCACTAAGCCCAAACCAGATGGGATGGCGTATCGCTGCAGAATGCTGTGGTAGCCATGCTGGTTAAGTGTGCCTTGAATTCTAAATAAATCACAGACAGTGTCAGCAGCAAAGCACCCCCACACCATCACACCTCCTCCTCCATTCTTCACGGTGGGAACCACACATGCGGAGATCATCCGTTCACCTACTCTACGTCTCAAAGACACGGCGGTTGGAAACAAACATCTCCAATGTGGACTCATCAGACCAAAGGACAGATCTCCACCAGTCTAATGTCCATTGCTCGTGTTTCTTGGCCCAAGCAAGTCTCTTCTTATTATTGGTGTCCTTTAGTAGTGGTTTCATTGCAGCAATTCGACCATGAAGGCCTGATTCACACAGTCTCCTCTGAACAGTTGATGTTGAGATGTGTCTGTTACCTGAACTCCGTGAAGCATTTATTTGGGCTGTAATCTGAGGCTGGTAATGAACTTATCCTCTGCAGCAGAGGTAACTCTGGGTCTTCCTTTCCTGTGGCGGTCCTCAAGAGAGCCAGTTTCATCATAGCGCTTGATGGTTTTTGTGACTGCACTTGAAGAAACCTTCAACATTTTTGAAATGTTCCTAATTGACTGACCTTCATGTCTTAAAGTAATGATGGACTGTCATTTCTCTTTGCTTATTTGAGCTGTTCTTGCCATAAAATGGACTTGGTCTTTTACCAAATAGGGCTATCTTCTGTATACCACCCCTACCTTGTCACAACACAACTGATTGGCTCAAACGCATTATGAAGGAAATAAATTCCACAAATTAACTTTTAAGAAGGCACACCTGTTAATTGAAATACATTCCAGGTGACTACCTCATGAAGCTGGTTGAGAGAATGCCAAGAGTGTGCATCAAGGCAAAGTGTGGCCATTTGAAGAATCTCAAATCTCAAATATATTTTGATTTGTTTAACACTTTTTTGGTTACTACATGATTCCATAGGTGTTATTTCATAGTTTTGATGTCTTCACTATTATTTTACAATGTAGAAAATAGTAAAAATAAAGAAAAACCCTTGAATGAGTAGGTGTGTCCAAACATTTGACTGGTAGTGTACTTCTAGTGTTGTGTTGGAGTTGAGATGTACTGACCAACTGACAAGCAGGGAAGCAGGGCAGACAGAGTCAAGTAAGTTTAGTACAGTGCCACTTCTGTAGGGAACAGGGTTCCATTTGGGACCCTACATTGATCCTCTTTGGAGTTCAAGACAGCCAGTTAATTTCAACATTCATATAGGGGGATGGTGAGGAGAGGAGAGGAGAGGAGGAGAGAGGATAAGAGGAGGAGAGAGGAGAGGAGGAGGAGGAGGAGAGAAGGGAGGAGGAGGAAGAGGAGGAGAGAGGAGAGGAGGAGAGAAGGGAGGAGGAGTAGGAGGAGGGAAGGGTAAGGAGAGAGGAGAGGAGTAGAGCAGGGAGAGGAGAGGAGCTATATGGACCCTGGACGTGCACAGAGCATCAGTCTCACAGAGCGACCCCAGCTCTCCAAGGTGACCTAGGGGCTAACAGGAGAGAACTAACACTAAACCCCCGGGAAAGAATAGATTGCACATGGTGTTGGTTGGTTCGTCAGCCCTAGTTAGCCCTGACACACTCCGGGGACAGGACACAGTTCCCCAGTCAGGACTCTGATCTAGGATCAGTTTCTAGTCTCCTCCCCTGGTGGGACAGATCAGGATGAGGGGAGGCTGTTCTGATCCAGGACCTGGTGTGTATTCAATAGTGCACACTGAAGCAAAAGGTTTTGCAACGGAAAAAGAAAACCAGGTTCAGGTAGGTCAGTCTCTGTTTCTCTACCCGCTTGCTTCCGTTTGGTTCCTAGTGAATACACCCGTCTCACCGGGAGATGACGGAGCTGATGGAGTTGTAGGATGTGCCTCCGTTACAGGTGTGGGCGTATCCCTCAGAGGCTCTGCCCCTTCCGCCAGCCACACCCTCTATGTTGACCCTGAAGACAGGCGAGGTCTTTAACAGAAAGTCAGCCGCGTCCCGCCTCCCCAGCTCACGCAGCTTCCACATCAACACTCCCACCGTGCTGTCTGGACGGACTGACCAATCCTGGAGCAGCGCTGCTGTGGGGCTGGCCAGGAGGGCTGGGTCAGGGTCATTGTCCGGGGCAGGGCCCACATTGGTTGGAGTGCCGTTGGGGGTGGAGCTGTGTTTGGCCACCAGGTGGGTGAGGCCCAGGTTCATAGCCAGCAGACACCAGTCCTTTCCCAAGGCTTCAGGAGGGTCTAACAAACGACACAGCTTCCTCCTGGCCAGCAGGCTGATCTCTGAGATGTGGACGTCTGCAGACAGACTACCCTGACTATAGACCTCAGCACAGCCCAAGGCCAGGATACTGCTGAAGCTCTCCCTGTACCCCCCCATGGTGTTGGTGAGGCTGGTTTCTCTCTGGGTCTGGGCTTTCAGGAAGTCTTTGGGCTGGTAGATCATGATGGGACCGTGGTGCTCTCTGAGCTGCTGGGGGCTGAGGTAGTATCGGGCGGTGAGGAGGCCAGGGAGGGTGGAGGACAGGAGCGACTCTGTGATGGTGACCATGGTGTCCAGGAGGGTGTAGCACTTGGCCCGTTCGCTGTCGTGACCTCTGACCTGGATCTCCACCCCCTGGCCGTGGTTGACCAATAGGATCATGGCCTCCGCTCCGCCTTGGCTCACCTTTGCCCCATTGGTCCAGAGGCGGATGTCTCCGTCAGGCTCCTCCCCCGTGCCGTCCTCAGGGCGCTGCTGGTGACTCCAGCGACACAGGTTCACCTGGAGGTCAAAGGTCAGAGGTCAGGAAACATGACAACAACATCCTTAACATACTATTCACTACTTTTGGGAGAGGAAACATACTATGGAGCATCCCAAATGGCAGCATATTGAATAGTGTACTTGATAGGGACTGGGGTGTCATTCAGAGTAGTGTACTTGATAGGGACTGGGGTGTCATTCAGAGTAGTGTACTTGATAGGGACTGGGGTGTCATTCAGAGTAGTGTACTCGATAGGGACTGGGGTGTCATTCAGAGTAGTGTACTTGATAAGGACTAGGTGTCATTCAGAGTAGTGTACTTGATAGGGACTGGGGTGTCATTCAGAGTAGTGTACTTGATAAGGACTAGGTGTCATTCAGAGTAGTGTACTTGATAGGGACTGGGGTGTCATTCAGAGTAGTGTACTTGATAAGGACTAGGTGTCATTCAGAGTAGTGTACTTGATAGGGACTGGGGGTGTCATTCAGAGTAGTGTACTTGATAAGGACTAGGTGTCATTCAGAGTAGTGTACTTGATAGGGACTAGGTGTCATTCAGAGTAGTGTACTTGATAGGGACTGGGGTGTCATTCAGAGTAGTGTACTTGATAGGGACTGGGGTGTCATTCAGAGTAGTGTACTTGATAGGGACTAGGTGTCATTCAGAGTAGTGTACTTGATAGGGACTGGGGTGTCATTCAGAGTAGTGTACTTGATAAGGACTAGGTGTCATTCAGAGTAGTGTACTTGATAGGGACTAGGTGTCATTCAGAGTAGTGTACTTGATAGGGACTAGGTGTCATTCAGAGTAGTGTACTTGATAGGGACTGGGGTGTCATTCAGAGTAGTGTACTTGATAGGGACTGGGGTGTCATTCAGAGTAGTGTACTTGATAAGGACTGGGGTGTCATTCAGAGTAGTGTACTTGATAGGGACTAGGTGTCATTCAGAGTAGTGTACTTGATAGGGACTAGGTGTCATTCAGAGTAGTGTACTTGATAGGGACTGGGGTGTCATTCAGAGTAGTGTACTTGATAGGGACTGGGGTGTCATTCAGAGTAGTGTACTTGATAGGGACTAGGTGTCATTCAGAGTAGTGTACTTGATAGGGACTAGGTGTCATTCAGAGTAGTGTACTTGATAAGGACTGGGGTGTCATTCAGAGTAGTGTACTTGATAGGGACTGGGGTGTCATTCAGAGTAGTGTACTTGATAGGGACTAGGTGTCATTCAGAGTAGTGTACTTGATAGGGACTGGGGTGTCATTCATTCAGATGAGTGTACTTGATAGGGATTGGGGTGTCATTCAGACAGTCTTGGTGAATCAAAGCATGTACCTGTAGCTTGTGGAATAGTCCACAGGGGAAAGGTGTGATGTGTTCAGCAGGAACCAGCCTGACCCCTCCGTAGATCAGAACATCTTCCTCCTCCTCTTCCTCCGTCCAGGAGTGGTGGAGGCTGTTGGTCTTGATCAGGGCGGGGACATCCACCATGCCAGGGTTGGTCAGGTCACGGGCACACACGTCCATGGCATCCAGAACCTGTAGTTAGCATGGACTCTAATGGTGACATGTTTTCCTATGGGAGATGCTAACATGTTGCATTGTGGTATCCTTGACGGTATACAACTATGCATGCCCAGCTAGTGTTAGCATGGTTGCTAAGTGTGACATGTTTTCCTATGGGAGATGCTAACAGTTCCCCGTCTTGGTAATGATGACTGTCTCTGACCTGTAGCAGCTCGTCCACGTCGCTCTCTGGGGCCAGAGCCTGTATCTCCTCCAGTCTGTAGCGCCCCCTGTAGTGGTGGATGGCTTTAGGCATGTCCACAGAGAGGAGGCGGGCTAACACCCCACTACACAGCCAGCGAGGATCCAACACCACCACATCTTGCACCGTCTCACTCTGCATCAGGTTGATCTGTTAGGAGGGGGAAGAGAGAGAGATGGATAGAGAGGGAGAGAGAGAGAGATAATCCATATATTTAAAAAAATAATCCATAGTGAAGGGTGTCATGTAAAAATCTTCCCAGTGTGAAACAGTTCCCAATCGTTCTGAATGTGTTGTGATTGTGACGTCATGTTGTAAAATTTCTCACAGCGTGAAAATGTCCCCAGTTCAATAATTGCTTGTGCGTCTCTTTGATGATCCCCCTGGCGGATATCAGACCTAAAGTATGTAAAACCTGCATAAACACATCTCAGCAATCTGCTGTCTTATAGCAGGTGTTTATGACACATTAAAAAGCACATCAAATTAGTAGATCGATGACCCTGACCCCCATGCTGACCAACAAAAATAGTAACACATTCTGTAATCTGTAGACTTCCAACCATGTAGGGTAATAGAAATACCCAAGGTTCAGCACCATGTAGGGTAATACCCAAGGTTCAGCACCATGTAGGGTAATAACCAAGAGGAAGTGTTAACAAAGTAACAAGAAGCAGACCCCTAAACAGTAACAGGACAATAAGAAATATAGGCTCTTTAAGAAAACAAAACAGTTATGAAATCCTATGTGCAACTATAACACATTGATGAGATTTCCTTGCCGTGATGAGCGAGACGGACTGTTAGAACGGTGCGCTGGTGTTACAATATGATAGCATTGCATACATACACAATAAAAAGCAGACATTTTAATAGGGATGTGCATCTTTCCCTTTCAAGACGATTCGATACGTATCTAGATATATGGGCTTCGATACGATACAGGAACTATACGTTTTAGGTTGAACCTACCTAGTGGTGTAAAGTACTTAAGTAAAAATACTTTAAAGTACTACTTAAGTAGTTTTTTGGGGTATCTGTACTTAACTCTTTTTTATTTTTGACATCTTTTACTTTTACTTCACTACATTCCTAAAGAAAATAATGTACTTTTTACTCCATACATTTTCCCCTGACACCCAAAAGTACTTGTGACATTTTGAATGCTTAGCAGGACAGGACCATGGTCCAATTCACACATTTATCAAGAGAACATCCCTGGTCATCCCTACTGCCTCTGATCACTAAACACAAAATGGTTTGTTTGTAAATTATGTCTGCATGTTGTACTGTGCCCCTGGCTATCCGTAAATTTAAAAAACAAGAAAATTGTGCCATCTGGTTTGCTTAATATTAGCAATTTCAAACTATTTATAATTTTACTTTTGATACTTAAGTATATTTTTGAAATTACATTTACTTTTGATACTTACGTATATTTAAAACCAAATACTTTTAGACTTTTACTCAAGTAGTATTTTACTGGTAGACTTTCACTTTTACTTGAGTCATTTTCTACTAAGGTATCTTTACTTTTACTCAAGTATGACAATTGGGTACTTTCCCCACCACTGACAACTACGACAACATAACCAACAAAAACGGGTCACAACTCCTGCAGCTCTGTCGCACGCTGGGTCTGTACATAGTCAATGGTAGGCTTCGAGGAGACTCCTACGGTAGGTACACCTATAGCTCATCTCTTGGCAGTAGTACTGTAGACTACTTTATCACTGACCTCAACCCAGAGTCTCTCAGAGCGTTCACAGTCAGCCCACTGACACCCCTATCAGATCACAGCAAAATCACAATCTACTTAAACAGAGCAATAATCAACCATGAGGCATTGAAGCTGAACTATTAAGAAATGCTATAGATGGAAGGAGGGTAGTGTAGAAACCTACCAATAAACTATTGGCCAACAATAAATCCAATCCCTCCTAGACAACTTCCTGGACAAAATGATTTCCTGCAATAGTCTGGATAAGAGCGTCTGCTAAATGACGTAAATGTAAATGTAAATGTAATGAAGGTGTAAACTTAAAAGTAGGAAGCCTGAACAATGTATTTGACCTAACAGCTAACATATCAAATTTAAATTCCGGCAGAAATCCTAAGACAACTAACAACAACGAGAAATGGTTTGATGAAGAATATAAAAACCTTACAAATAAATTTAGAAACCTATCCAACAAAAAACACAGAACCAGAAAACCTTAGCTTACGCCTTCACTATGGTGAATCACTAAAACAATACAGAAATACACTATGGAAAAAGAAGGAACAGCACGTCAGAAATCAGCTCAATGTAATTGAAGAATCCATAGAATCAAATCACTTCTGGGAAAATTGGAAAACACTAAACAAACAATAACATGAAGAGTTATCTATCCAAAACAGAGATGTATGGATAAACCACTTCTCCAATCTTTTTGGCTCTATAACAAAGAACAAACCGCAAAAACATATACATGATCAAATGAAAATCTTAGAATCAGCTATTAAAGACTACCAGAACCCACTGGATTCTCCAATTACATTGAATGAACTACAGGACAAAATACAAACCCTCCAACCCAAAAAGGCCTGTGGTGTTGTTATCCTAAATAATATGATAAAATATACAGAGCACAAATTCAAATAGGCTATTCTTAAACTCTTCAACATTATTCTCAGCTCTGGCATCTTCCCTAATATTTGGAACCAAGGTCTGATCACCCCAATCCAAAAAGTGGAGACAAATATGATGCCAATAATTACTGTGGAATATGCATCAACAGAAATCTCTGAAAAATCCTCTGCAGTATCATCAACAGCAGACTCCAACATTTCCTCAGTCAAAACAATGTCCTGAACAAATGTCAAATTGGCTTCTTACCAAAATACCGTACGACAGACCACGTATTCACCCTGAACACCCTAATTGGTCACTTTAACTCTACCCACATGTACATATTACCTCAACTAACCGGGACCCCCGCACATTGACTCTGCAACAGTACCCCCCTGTATATATAGCCTCCCTACTGTTATTTTATTTTACTTCTGCTCTTTTTTTTCTCAACACTTTTTTTGTTGTTGTTTTATTTTTACTTTTTTGTTAAAAATAAATGCACTGTTGGTTAAGGGCTGTAAGTAAGCATTTCACTGTGATGTCTGCACCTGTTGTATTCGGCGCATGTGACCAATAACATTTGATTTGATTTGATTTGGAATTGACAAACAAACAAACCAAAATAAAAGCAAAATCTTCTCAGGCTTTGTTAATTTCAAAAAAGCTTTTGACTCAATTTGGCCTGAGGGTCTGCTACTCAAATTAATGGAAAGAGGTGTTGGGGGAAAAACCTACGACATTATAAAATCCATGTACACAAACAACAAGTTTGCAGTTAAAATTGGCAGAAAACACACACATTTCTTTCCACAGGGCCGTGGGGTGAGACAGGGATACAGTTTAAGCCCCACCCTCTTCAACATATATATCAACAAATTGGCGAGGGCACTAGAACAGTCTGCAGCACCCGGCCTCACCCTACTAGAATCTGATGTCTACTGTCTACTGTTTGCTGATGATCTGGTGCTTCTGTCACCAACCATGGAGGGCCTACAGCAGCACCTAGATATTCTGCACAGATTCTGTCAGACCTGGGCCCTGACAGTAAATCTCAATAAGACAAAAATAATGGTGTTCCAAAAAAGGTACTGTTGCCCGGACCACAAATACAAATTCCATCTAGACACTGTTGCCCTAGAGCACACAAAGAACAATACATACCTCAGCCCAAACATCAGCGCCTCAGGTAAATTCCACAAAGCTGTGAACGATCTGAGAGACAAGGCAAGAAGGGCCTTCTATGCAATCAAAAGGGACATAAAACTCAACATCCCAATTAGGATCTGGCTAAAAATTGTTCAATCAGTTATCGAACCCATTGCTCTCTATGGTTGTGAGGTCTGGGGTCCACTCACCAACCAATAATTCACAAAATGGGACAAACACGCAAAAGACTCCGCATGCAGAATTCTGCAAAAAATATACTTTGTGTACAACGCAAAACCAAATTGGAATGCTATCTGGCCCTAAACAGAGTACACAGTGGCAGAATACCTGACCACTGTGACTGACCCCAAATTAAGAAAATCCTAGACTATGTACAGACTCAGTGAGCATAGCCTTGCTATTGAGAGAGGCCACCAAAGGCAGACCTGGTTTTCTCGAGAAGACAGGCTATGTGCACACTGCCCACAAAATGAGGTGGAAACTGAGCTGCACTTCCTAACCTCCTGCCAAATGCATGACCACATTAGAGACACATATTTGAAAACAAAGCAAACATTGATAAACTCCCAATGTTTGCAATCACAACAGCAAGATTTGTGGCCTGTTCCCATGAGAAAAGGGCAACCAGTGGAACAACATTGTAAATAAAACCTATATTTTATCTGTTCATTTATTTTCCCTTTCATACTTCAACTATTTGCACATTGTTACAACACTGTACATAACCAATAATATAACATTTGAACAATGTCTGTAATCATTTAAAACTTTTGTGAGTGTAATGATTGTTTATTTCCCTTGTGTTTATTATCTATTTCACTTGCTTTGGCAATGTTAACATGTGTTTCCCATGACAATAAAGCCCTTACATTAAATTCAATTGAGAGAGAGAGAGAGAGAGAGAGAGAGAGAGAGAGGGCGAGAGATGGATAATGAGGGAGAGAGAGAGAGAGATTGATGGATAGAGAGAGAGAGAGAAAGAGAGAGAGAGGGAGAGAGCTCAAAGACATTGCTCCTGCATTTTCCAGCATGTTTTTACAAAAAATATAGATTTAGAATTTAGAACTGAGTGAGTAATGTTTAGTCTGAAGCTACTTTTTACTTTCAAAAACCAAGAAGGAAAATACAGTAAAATTATATATTTTACTTTATAAGGACTGAATGCTAAGGCTACCAAGCTTGCTAGTACAAAGAGATACAACTTAAATTAGCACTGACGTGTGAAGTGAGAGGTGTCAAAGCCCTTGAGCCCAACAATGGCAGGAGAGTCGCACAGTCTACCCCAACCAAATGGAGAGGCCTTAGAAGCACCCTCCCGCTGTTCAGAGGTCATTAAAATATAGTACCCTCTGAATGTAAAGAATGATAAGACACGAAAAGAGTACAAAATGAAGCTCCTTATGGGAAATCAAGAGACACTTTTTGCTGACTTTTATAAAAATAGGAACATAAGCATCCTTATCTTCCACACAGACCATCCCCTGGCATGGCACAGTGCTATACTAGCACACTACCCCTCTGTTAATAGGGGGGATGTTAGCGATGGCTACGAAATTCAGGATACTAGACAACGAGGACTCTGAGTCAGCTAATATAAATCTCTATAAATCTGGAACAGTATTGGTACAGGGCAAACCCAAACAGTTCCAGCTGGACATTCACCTAATCAAAGAAATAGCTCAGCAGGAGAAGCTCTCCCTTGAGAAAGATACCCCCACCCCGAGCGGGTCAGACCAGACCTCTTCATTAAATAACCCCACAGAGGAGCAACCCCAAGCGGAAAGTCGACTTCCCAGCACAGAGTCCTACTCTCTCATTGAAATGAAGAATAAATTCACCCAGCTGGAGGTAAGGCAGGTGGAGCTGGACCAGCAGGTGAACACACTCCAGTCAACACAGACCCAGACAACAGTCCAGCACAACAACACCCCCTTAACTAGACCTGGAGAGCTGGAGGTGGAGAGAGACGTGTCTGCACTCTGGACTGTGGTGAGACAACATCAACAGGAGAAAGAGCAGGAGCAGGAGAAGAACAGAGCACTAGAGGAGAGGATCAGAGTGCTGGAGGAGAATGTGAGAATGATGACGGGTGACAGAGAACAACCCATTAGAGAGCTGGCCACCCCCGCAGAGAAGCCAGCAGAACAGCCCACCTCAGATCCTGGCCAAAGTCTCGACACCGCAGCAGAACAGTACACCCCAGACCCTGACCATAGCCTCGACATCACAGCCGGACAAACAAATGAAGAACCCCAAGCCCAGGGGACCCCAACCCCTCTGAGCAACCCCCCTGTCAGCCACCCTGATAGCCCTCCTGACGACCCCCCCACACCCACTGAGGACATACACAAGCCACAGATTGTACTCCTTATGGACTTAAATGGGAAATACATACGAGAAAATAAACTTTTTCCCAAACACACAGTGTCTAAACTCTGGTGTCCAAACACCCAGCGCGCCCTAGACCTTCTGTCTGAGGACCGACTATGATCACCCAGCCCATAATAATACACACAGGCACAAACGACCTGAGAACACAGCAGGAAAGGGTGGCCACAGCACTCAAGGGAGTGATAGAAAAAGCTTATTCTACTTTCCCCAATGCACAAGTGGTTATCTCCCCCCTGCTACCATGAAAATACTTCCACCCTGCTACCATACAGCAGGTAAACGCAAGTATTTCCCGTGACTGTGCCTCAAAACCAAATGTCTACCTGGCCCACCACTCCACCCTGGACGTGAACAGCCTTTAGGACCAGGTCCACCTATACAAGGCAGCAGTGCCCACCTTTTCACGGACCCTAAAGGATATCGCCCTCAACCGCAGACCCAACACCTCACACAGGAGCAACAGATCAACAGACACCCCGCCCAGACCAGCGACACACTCTTCCAGACCTGTGGGACCTGTGCTGCCCTGTTCTGAGCCAACTGCAATTTTCCCAAGTCCCTCTTTGTGGCACCTGACCACACGACTGAACAGTAGTCCAGGTGCAACAAAACTAGGGCCTGTAGGACCTGCCTTGTTGATAGTGTTGTTAAGAAGGCAGAGCAGCGCTTAATTACGGACATACTTCTCCCCATCTTAGCTACTGTTGTATCAACATGCTTTGACCATGACAGTCTACAATCCAGGGTTACTCCAAGCAGTTTAGTCACCTCAACTTGCTAAATGTCCACATTATTCATTACGAGATGTAGTTGAGGTTTAGGGTTTAGTGAATGATTTGACCCAAATACAATAATTTTAGTTTTGGAAATATTCAGAACTAACTTATTCCTTGCCACCCATTCTGAAACTAACTGCAACTCTTTGTTAAGTGTTGCAGTTATTTCAGTTGCTGTAGTAGCTGACGTGTATAGTGTTGAGTCATCCGCATACATAGACACACTGGCTTTACTCAAAGCCAGTGGCATGTCGTTAGTAAAGATGGAAAAAAGCAAGGGGCCTAGACAACTGCCCTGGGGAATTCCTGATTCTACCTGGATTTTGTTGGAGAGGCTTCTATAAAGAACACCCTATGTGTTCTGTTAGACCGGTAACTCTCTATCCACAATATAGCAGGGGGTGTAAAGCCAAAACACATACGTTTTTCCAGCAGCAGACTGTGATCGATAATGTCAAAAGCCGCACTGAAGTCTAACAAAACAGCCCCCACAATCTTTTTATCATCAATTTCTCTCAGCCAATCATCAGTCATTTGTGTAAGTGCTGTGCTTGTTGAATGTCCTTCTCTATAAGCATGCTGGAAGTTTGTTGTCAATTTGTTTACTGTAAAATAGCATTGTATCTGGTCAAACACCATTGTTTCCATAGTTTACTAAGGGTTGGTAACAGGCTGATTGGTCGGCTATTTGAGCCAGTAAAGGGGGCTTTACTATTCTTAGGTAGGGGAATGACTTTTGCTTCCCTCTAAGCCTGGGGGCACACACTTTCTAGTAGGCTTAAATTGAAAATATGGCAAATAGGAGTGGCAATATCGTCCGCTATTATCCTCAGCAATTTTCCATCCAAGTTGTCAGACCCCGGTGGCTTGTCATTGTTAATAGACAACAATAATTTGTTCACCTCTTTCACACTCATTCAAAATTACAATGCTTGTCTTTCATAATTTGGTCAGATATACTTGGATGTGTAGCATGTCATGCCTAAGTTTGCTAATCTTGCCAATGAAAAAAGTATTTAAATAGTTGGCAATATCAGTTGGTTATGTGATGAATGAGCCATCTGATTCAATGAATGATGGAGCGGAGTTTGCCTTTTTCCACAAAATGTCATTTAAGGCGCTCCAAAGCTTTTTACTATCATTCTTTATGTCATTTATCTTTGTTTCATAGTGTTGTTTCTTCATCTTTTTATTCAGTTTAGTCACATGATTTCTCAATTTGCAATACGTTTGCCAATCGGTTGTGCAGCCAGACTTATTTGCCATACCTTTTGCCTCATCCCTCTCAACCATACAATTTTTCAATTCCTAATCAATCCACGGGGATTGAACCGTTTTTACAGTCATTTCCTTAAATGGGTGCATGCTTATTAGTAACTGGAATAAGCAATTTCATAAATGTGTCAAGTGCAGTGTCTGTTTGCTTCTCATTACACACCACGGACCAACATATATTCTTTACATCAAGTAAAGATATGATCAATACATGTTGATGATTTCATTCCTGTGCTGTTTGTAACTACCCTGGTAGGTTGACTGATAACCTGAACCAGGTTGCAGGCACTGGTTACAGTTTGAAGCTTTTTCTTGAGTGGGCAGCTTGATGAAAGCCAGTCAATATTTAAAATCACCCAGAAAATATACCTCTCTGTTGATATGACATACATTATCAAGCATTTCACACATGTTATCCAGATACTGTTATCACTTGGTGGTCTATAGCAGCTTCCCACCAGAATGGGCTTTAGGTGAGGCAGATGAACCTGTAGCCATATTACCACCAGAATGGGCTTTAGGTGAGGCAGGTGAACCTGTAGCCATATTACTTCAACAGCATTTAACATGAGATCCTCTCTAAGTTTTACAGGAATGTGGTTCTGAATATAAACAGCAACACCTCCACCATTGGCATTTCTGTATTTTCTGTATAATCAAAGGTATTATCTAAGTGAGTTTCAGAGATAGTCAGAATATGAATGTGATCTGTTACTAGCAAATTAATTAAGCTACATATGTTGAATACAGATCCTTGAACCTTTTTGAGGTGCACTCGATTTACGTTGGAGTTTGGACTTTTGTGTAATAGGGTGTATGTATACCTCTCCCATGATGTGGAGCTGCTGTGAGTGTATACCTCTCCCATGATGTGGAGCTGCTGTGAGTGTATACCTCTCCCATGATGTGGAGCGGCTGTGAGTGTATACCTCTCCCATGCTGTGGAGCGGCTGTGAGTGTGTACCTCTCCCATGCTGTGGAGCTGCTGTGAGTGTGTACCTCTCCCATGCTGTGGAGCGGCTGTGAGTGTATACCTCTCCCATGATGTGGAGAGGCTGTGAGTGTATACCTCTCCCATGCTGTGGAGCGGCTGTGAGTGTATACCTCTCCCATGCTGTGGAGCGGCTGTGAGTGTATACCTCTCCCATGATGTGGAGCGGCTGTGAGTGTATACCTCTCCCATGATGTGGAGCGGCTGTGAGTGTATACCTCTCCCATGATGTGGAGCGGCTGTGAGTGTATACCTCTCCCATGCTGTGGAGCGGCTGTGAGTGTGTACCTCTCCCATGCTGTGGAGCTGCTGTGAGTGTATACCTCTCCCATGCTGTGGAGCGGCTGTGAGTGTGTACCTCTCCCATGCTGTGGAGCTGCTGTGAGTGTATACCTCTCCCATGCTGTGGAGCGGCTGTCAGTGTATACCTCTCCCATGCTGTGGAGCGGCTGTGAGTGTGTACCTCTCCCATGATGTGGAGCTGCTGTGAGTGTGTACCTCTCCCATGCTGTGGAGCGGCTGTCAGTGTATACCTCTCCCATGCTGTGGAGCGGCTGTGAGTGTATACCTCTCCCATGCTGTGGAGCGGCTGTGAGTGTGTACCTCTCCCATGCTGTGGAGCTGCTGTGAGTGTGTACCTCTCCCATGCTGTGGAGCGGCTGTGAGTGTGTACCTCTCCCATGATGTGGAGCGGCTGTGAGTGTATACCTCTCCCATGCTGTGGAGAGGCTGTGAGTGTGTACCTCTCCCATGCTGTGGAGAGGCTGTGAGTGTGTACCTCTCCCATGCTGTGGAGCTGCTGTGAGTGTGTACCTCTCCCATGCTGTGGAGCTGCTGTGAGTGTGTACCTCTCCCATGCTGTGGAGCGGCTGTGAGTGTGTACCTCTCCCATGATGTGGAGCGGCTGTGAGTGTATACCTCTCCCATGCTGTGGAGAGGCTGTGAGTGTGTACCTCTCCCATGCTGTGGAGAGGCTGTGAGTGTGTACCTCTCCCATGCTGTGGAGCGGCTGTGAGTGTGTACCTCTCCCATGCTGTGGAGCGGCTGTGAGTGTATACCTCTCCCATGCTGTGGAGCGGCTGTGAGTGTGTACCTCTCCCATGCTGTGGAGCGGCTGTGAGTGTATACCTCCCCCATGCTGTGGAGCGGCTGTGAGTGTATACCTCTCCCATGCTGTGGAGCGGCTGTGGAGCGGCTGTGAGTGTATACCTCTCCCATGCTGTGGAGCTGCTGTGAGTGTGTACCTCTCCCATGCTGTGGAGCTGCTGTGCGTGTATACCTCTCCCATGCTGTGGAGGTGCTGTGAGTGTGTACCTCTCCCATGCTGTGGAGCTGCTGTGCGACCCCTCGGAGGTGCTCCTCGCTGACCAGCGGATTGATGTGTTCCTGGACGTCAGAGACAAACTGTTGCCATGACGTCAGCTGGTTAGGACCACTCATCTTCCTCCAGGACGGCAGGGTCGAGACCAGACACTCTGAAAGGGCCGACATGGGACTACAGGTCTGTATTAACAGAGAGAGGAGGAGAGAGGAGAGAGAGAGAGAGAGGAGGGAGAGAGGAGAGATGGGAGAGAGAGAGGAGGCGCGGGGAGAGAGGAGAGAGAGAGATGAGGGCGGAGGAGTAGAGATGAAGGGGAGAGGAAGGGAGCGGAGAGTAGAGGTGAGAGTGAGGAGGAGGGAGAGAGAAGAGGGGAGAGAGGGATGGGGAACGTGAGGTGGGGAGGGCGGGGAGGAAAGACGAGCGCGAGTCGGGGCCGCGGAGAAGGAGCGAGCGCGCCGTCCTTCTCCTTCGAGCTGACTCTCGCGCTCTCTCGCTCTCTCTACTCAGAAGCGAGTACAGTCGTCTACGTACCTCCTGATACTACTGCATCTCTGGAGCGCTCTCTTCGTCTCCTGCTAGGCAGTGTCTGCACGCGGGATAGCTCGTTACGGACGGCTACTCGGGCGGCCGTGGACTGCTTCTGATGGCTGGAGGTCTTCTGCGGTCGTGGGGTCTCGATCTGAGTTGACTGTGTGCGCTTTCGTGCCTGACTCTCACGTTCTCTGTAGTGTCGCTTCTCTCTTCGCGACGCTCGTGCTGTATTCGCTCTCATTCGACTCTCTCTGGCTTGCTGCGATAGCCTCTGGTCGTCTATCTGTGTTTTCTCTCTCGTGGTGGAGGCTCGTTCGTGTTGTGCGGCTTTTCGTGGCTCTCGTGTGCCTCGTGAGCGTTCGCGAGTCGAGTGCTTTTGTGTGGTTATTCTGCGTCGTGCACTTGTGTCACATACCTCCTTAAATTATAGACTGATCATGTCTTTGTCAGTGGGCAAACGTACAAAATCAGCAGGGGATCAAATACTTTTTTCCCTCACTGTATTTCATTAACATGTGTACATGTCTAGACAATAGTAACCCATCCACGCTAGATGTGGCTGTTATAGCATTTCCTTTTGTGGAAAAGTGTGTCGGGTAAGCGTTATCTAATAATGATAAAATATTTATAAAATATTTTTATCTGGACACTTTCTGTTTTTGATATTGCTACTATGCAAGTAACCACTTCACTGTACCGTTTACACCTTCTGTATCCTGTGTATGTGACAAATAAACTTAGATTTTAGCGTGTGTTTAGCCTCATGGCTTAACATGTGAATCCTTAAAGATATGGGTGGGGCTAAGGCTTAAGAGGGTGTGGACGATGCTGAATGGGTGGAGACAAAGAAGAGCTCTCCAGTAGGTACCAAAACATTCAAGGGACATTTTCTCAAAAGTGGAGTTACAAGTTTATCAACTTTCAAACCAGAATTAGTTTCCCATTGTTCCTCAACTGTAGTGTATGATATACCATTTTCTAGCTCTGAGTCTCTACTTTTATCCAATGTAAAAAACACAATTTCAAATTTTGCTACATAAGACCGAATCGAGGCGGTCGGTCACATTCTGGTTATAGAAATTCCAGAATTTCTTTTAAAAAATCAAGGGACAGGACATCATAATCCTTCTAGAAACATGGTATTGTGGAGACATTGATACTCAGTGTCCCTCAAGCTATAGAGAACGTTTACTACCATTAATTAAATGCACAGAATGAAATGAAAAAAGATACTAACCACATTTGGCTAATATTTAACAAAGTTACAATCTATTGTGACAATGATGTATACATATGTGCAGCTTATGCTCCTCCTTCAGATTCATCATATTATGATGATCAGTTTTTTAACAATCTCCATACAGAAATCATTCAATTTCAGGCAGAGGGTAAAGTGCTTCTTTGTGGAGATTTCAATGAGAGAACAGGTTCTGAGCCTGACTACACTGATGCGGGAGGTAACCACCACATATTTGGACACCCCTCCTTGTACAGTAGCCCTATTATAAATAATAGAAACAGTCCTGATAAATACTGAACAAAAAAGGGAAGGAGTTAGTGCATCTCTGTCGAGCCTTAGGCCTGTACATGGAGCCCTTCTCCATTAGTGCATTCACTTTCAGACCACAGACACCATTGTCAGATCACAGTCAGATTAACGTGTTTCTGAAGAAAGTAACCAGCAATATTCATGAAAAAAAAACATTCCAATAAACTCTACAACATGAATCAATCGTACAGATGGGCTCCAAACAGTGCAGAGAAATTCATTGAAACATTAAACTCAAATGAAATGATGAACTCTACACAGGTCTTCAATAACTCACAATACCGAAACAATAAAGAAGGTGTCAATTCAGAAAATCTGGGAAAACTAAAGAAATGCAACATCAGAAAACAAAAAAGAAAACGTTTCTGAAAAATGGTTTGATAAAGAGTGTAAAACACTTAGAAAACATAAGCAGCAAAACAACCCAGAGCTACGCTATGAATACTTTGAAACTCTGAAACAGTAGAAACATTCACTGAAACGTAAGAAATTGAATTATACCAATAAGACACTTGATTAAATTAAAAACGCAATTTACCAAAAATCTGGGACATGTAGAACAATTTAAGCATGACAAAGCCACAATAATTAGCCATTCAAGATGGAGGAATTTGTAAAACTTATTTTGATAATCTATTCAAAAATATCCCACAAAAAGACTTACCACATAAACAATTAGAAATGCAAGAAAATTTTAACATCCTTCAATCAGTCATTAAAAACAACCAAAATCCATTAGATCACCAAATAACCTAACAGGAACTACATGAAAAGCTCAAATCTATAAAACCAAAGAAGGCTTGTGGTCTAAATAACATCAGAAATGAAATGCTGAAAAACAGCACACCTGAGTTGCAAAATTATGTGCTTAAATTGTTAATTGTATGACTTCATAAAATGTATGTACACAGAAAACAAGTGTGCAATAAATATAAAAAAAACAAAGAACACAATTATTTTCACACGGCCGTGGTGTGAGACAAGGCTGCAGTTTGAGTCCAAACCTTTTCAACATTTACAGTATTGATATTACGTCTTTTATACTGGATTTGTTAATATTTGATATTGTGAGCTGCATGGGATTTTGAGGATGAGGACATTCCATGTATTTCTTTCTGTCTCTGATGGGTGCCAGAAGGTATGCGTGCCAAGATAGCTTGGGGGCCACTGGTGCTAATCTTAGAAGGAGTATGTGATGGAATTTCCTGACTAGGGTGCAACACGATCCCATATAGGGTGATACTATTGTGGTGAGGAGTGACACTCAATAATGGTTGGCAACTGTTGGATAGAATTAGCTTGCAAAGCAGTATATAAACTGAGATATTTTGTATGCCTTTCATTCAGATAATATATGGCAGTGAATGCACTCACAGAAAAAGCCTACAGAACATTGTATGCAATAAAAATGTGCCACTCAAACTGGACTTTAAAATGTGGGACAAACATCCAATGTAGAATTATGTCGGAAAATTTTACAAGTCCAAAGAAATACACCAAATAATGCATGTAGGGCAGAATTAGGCCTCTTTCCATTGGTAATGAAAATACAAAAAACATAATTTGCTACACCTAAATTCAAGTCCAAATTCAAGTCTCCAATTTTAAGCACTTCAAACCCAAGAGCTGAGCCCAGATACGAGCCCTCTCAGTCAGCTGGTGTTGGACCTAACCAACCAAGCTGACACCAGCACTTCTTCAAAATAAATAATTAAAATAAACAAAATCATGAACCAATCAAAGGACTCATATTTACTACATTGGAAAAACGAAACAAAATCCCAAGGCAGACTAAATTGCTATCTGGCCCTAAACAGAGAATATGAATTGGCTGATTATCTCTACTCTGTCAGAGATATGAAGTAGAGACAGATCCTTACCAAGTACAGGCTGAGTGACCACCAATTGGCAATAGAAACCGGCAGACATAAAATTACATAGCTACCCAAAGAGGAGCGTCTATGTGGTCACCGCACGACAGGGGAGACAGAGATGCACTTTTTCCTTTACTGTGAGAAATATTCCTCACCAAGAGATTAATTATTCGCAGAAGTTATTACATTTATTCCAAATTTGATCTTATTAAACCCAGAGGGAATAAAAACAAATACTCATGGGTGAAGGAGCAACAGCTCCTCTTGCAGCCAAATACAGTGCCTTGCAAAAGTATTCATCCCCCTTGGCGTTTTTCCTATTTTGTTGCATTACACCTTGTAATTTAAATGGATTTTTATTTGGATTTCATGTAATGGACATACACAAAATAGTCCAAATTGGTGAAGTGAAATGAAAAAAATAACTTGGAAAATGGAAAGAATATGGCACCACAACAAACCTGCCAAGAGAGGGCTGCCCACCAAAACTCACGGACCAGGCAAGGAGGGCATTAATCAGAGAGGCAACAAAGAGACCAAAGATAACCCTGAAGGAGCTACAAAGCTCCACAGCAGAGATTGGAGTATCTGTCCATATGACCACTTTAAGCCATACACTCCACAGAGCTGGGTTTTACGGAAGAGTGGCCAGAAAAAAGCCATTGCTTAAAGAAATAAATAAGCAAACACGTGTGGGAGACTCCCCAAACATATGGAAGAAGGTACTCTGGTCAGATGAGACTAAAATTGAGCTTTTTGGCCATCAAGGAATACGCTATGTCTGGCGCAAACCCAACACCTCTCATCACCCCGAGAACACCATCCCCACAGTGAAGCATGGTGGGGGCAGCATCATGCTGTGGAGATGTTTTTCATCGGCAGGGACTGGGAAACTGGTCAGAATTGAAGGAATGATGGATGGCGCTAAACACTGTGAAATTCTTGAGGGAAACCTGTTTCAGTCTTCCAGAGATTTGAGACTGGGACGGAGGTTCACCTTCCAGCAGGACAATGACCCTAAGCATACTGCTAAAGCAACACTTGAGTGGTTTAAGGGGAAACATTTAAATGTATTGGAATGGCCTAGTCAAAGCCCAGACCTCAATACAATTGAGAATCTGTGGTATGACGTAAAGATTGCTGTACACCAGCGGAACACATCCAACTTGAAGGAGCTGGAGCAGTTTTGCCTTGAAGAATGGGCAAAAATCCCAGTGGCTAGATGTGCCAAGCTTACTAAGACACACCCCAAGAGACTTGCAGCTGTAATTGCTGAAAAAGGTGGCTCTACAAAGTATTGACTTTGAGGGGGTGAATAGTTATGCACGCTCAAGTTTTCTGATTTTTTGTCTTATTTCTTGTTTGTTTCACAATAAAAAATATTTTGCATCTTCAAAGTGGTAGGCATGTTGTGTAAATCAAATGATACAAACCCCCCAAAAATCCATTTTAATTCCAGGTTGTAAGGCAACAAAATAAGAAAAATGCCAAGGGGGGTGAATACTTTCGCAAGCCACTGTATTATGGTCTTGCCTACGCCTAGCGTACAGTTTTTAAAATTATATGAGAAAGAAATATTCAATTTGATTTGGAACGGCAAGCCAGACAAAATTAAATGGGCCCATTTATATAATAATATGAATTCGGAGGACAGAAATTATTAAACATTAAAGCATTAGACCGATCACAAAATTTTAAATCACTTCAATTTAATCATCCAGAAACGACAGAACAAATAATGCAAAAAATATTGTGGTTAAACTCAAATATACAGTACTAATTGATAAAAAAACACTAAAATAAATGTTTAAAAAAGGTATAATCTTCGTAAATGATAAACAAAAAATTATCATGGGCGATGGAGCCTGCCATAGCCTGAGGGACACTGAATAATAACATCTGCATAGTAACCAGTAACTTACTTATTATTGGTATCATTATTACTACTATTATTATTATTATTATTATTATTGTGATTATTATTCTAAATAGTCGTGGTACGGTAGTAGGGGTGATGGTAATGATAGCAGTTTAATGATGGTGGTGGTAGTAGTAGTAGTAGTAATGATGATGGTAGTAGGGGTGATGGTAATGATAGCAGTTTAATGATGGTGGTGGTAGTAGTAGTAGTAGTAGTAGTAATGATGATGGTAGTAGGGGTGATGGTATGATAGCAGTTAATGATGGTGGTGGTAGGTAGTAGTAATGAGATGGTAGTAGGGGTGATGGTAATGATATCAGTTTAATGATGTAGTAGGTAGGTGAGTAGTAGGGGTTTTTGGGGAAAAAAGGCCTTTCCAAAAGGGGGGGAGGGTTTCCTTAAAAAAAAAGGTTTTTTCCAAACCCCCCCCAAAAAAAAAAGGGGGGAAAAAAAAAAAAAAATTTTTTAGGGGTTTTTTTAAAAAAAACCCCCGGGGGTTTTTTTTGGGGGGAAAAAAAGGGGAAATTTTGGGGGCCAAAGTTAAACCCCCCAAAACCCCCCAAGGGGTTTAAAAAAAAAAAAAAAAAAAGGGGGGGTTTTTAAAATTTTTTTTTTTTTTTCCAATTTTTTTTTTTAAAAAAAAATATTTTTTTTGGGGGAAAGGGGGGAAAAAAAAAAAAAAAAAATTTTTTTTTTTTTAAAAAAAAAAAACCAAAGGGGGTTTTTTTCCCCCTTTTTTTTTCCCCCCCCCCAAAAAATTTTTAAAAAAAAAGGGAAAATTTAAAAAAAAAAAAAAAAAACCAAAAAATTTAAAAAAAAAAATTTAAAAAAAAAATTTTTTCAAAAAACCCCCCCAAAAAAAAAATAAAAATTTTTCCAAAACCTTTTTAAAAAAAAAAAAAAATTTAAAAAAATTTTTTTTAAAAAAAAAAAAATTTTTTAAAAAAAAAAAAGGGTTTTTTTAAAAAAAGGGGGGGTTTTTTTTAAAAAAAAAAATTTTTTTGGGGGGGGGGGGGGGGGGGTTTTTTTTTTTTTTTGGTAAATTTGGGGGTTAAAAATTTTAATTTTTTTTATTAAAAATTTTTAAATTTTTTTTTTAAAGGGGGGGGTTTTAAAGATGGGGTTTTTGGGGGGGGTTTGGGGGAAGGTAAGGTTTTTTTGGGGGGGGGGGAAAAATTTTTGGGGGGGGGAAAATTTTTGGGGGTTTGGGGGGGAAAAAAAAATTTTTTTTTTTTGGGGTTTTGGGTTTTAAAGATGGGGGGGGGGGAAAAAAGGAAAAAGGGGGGGGGGAATGGGGGGGGGGGTTGGTAATTTTTAAAAGGGGGGTTAAAAATTTTTTTTGGGGGGGGGTTAAAATTTTTAAAGAAGGGGGTTTTTTTTTTTTTTTAAAAAAGATGATGGGGGGGGGGGGAAAAAAAATTTTTTTGGGGTTTGGGGGAATAGTAGTAATTTTTAAGGGGTTTTGGGGGGAAAAATTTTTTTTGGGGGGGGGGTTGGGAATTTTAAAGGGGGGGGGGGGGGAAAAAAAAATTTGGGGGGGGGGGGGGTTAAGGGGGGTGGGGAAAGGGGGAATGATTTTGGGGGTTTTAAAAAAAATTTTTTTTTTTTTTTGGTTTTTTAAATTTTAAAAAAGGGGGGGGAAAAAAGGGGGGTTTTTTTGGGGGGGGGGGTTAAAAAGGTTTTTTGGGGTTTTTTTTTTTGGGGGGGGGGTGGTTGGGTTAAAAATTTTTTTTTTTTGTGTTGGGGAAAAAAAATGGTTGGGGGAAGGGGAAGGAAAAATTTAAAGGGGGGGAGTAAAAAAATTTTTTTTTTAAGGGGGGGGGGGTTTTAAAAAATTTTTTTTTTTTTTTGGGGGAATTTTTGGGGGGTTTAGGGTTTTTTGGGGGGGGGGGTTGTTTGGGGGGAAAAAAAGGGGGGGGGGGGGGTTTGGGGGTTTTTTTTTGGGGGGAAAGGGTTTTTTTTGGGGGGTTTTGGGGGGGAAAAAAATTTTTTTTTTTTTTTTTTTTTTTAAATTTTTTTTTTTTTTTTTTTTTTGGGGTTTTTTGGGGATTTTTTTTAAAAAAGGGGGGGGGTTTTTTTTTTTTTTTTTAAGGGGGTTTTGGGTTTTTTTTTTTTTTTGGGTTTTTTTAAAATTTTAAAATTTTTTTGGGTTTTTTTTTTTTTTTTTTGGGGTTTTTTTTCCCCCCCTTTTTTTTTTTTTTAATAGAGTTTTTTTGGGGGGGGGGGAAAAAGGGGGGAAAGGGGGGGGTTTTGGGGGGGGGGGGGGGTTTGGGAATGGGGAAGGTTTTTTAAATTTTTTGGGGGGGAAATTTTGGGGGGGGGAATTTTTTGGGGAAAAAAAGGGGGGGTGGGAGTAAATTTTAAAGGTGGTGGGAGGGGGGGGTTTTTAAAAAGGGGGGGGGTTTTAGTTTAAAAAAATTTGGGGGGTTTTGGGGGGGGGTTTTTTTTTTTTTTTTGGGGGGGGGGGGGGGAAAAAGGGGTTTTTGGGGGGGGGGGGAAAAAAAAGGTTTTGGGGGGTTGGGGAATTGGGAAAATTTGGGTGGGAAAGGGGGGGGAAAAAGGGGTTTTTTGGGGGGGGGTTTTGGGGTTTTTAAAAGGGGGGGGGGTTTGGGTTTTTGGGGGGGGGGGGGGTTTTTTTTTTGGGGGTGGGGTTTTTTGGGGAAAAAAATTTTTTTTAAAAAGATTAAAGGGGGGGGGGTTTTTTTTGGGGGTGGTGGTTTTTAAATTTTTTAAAGGGAA
>LR778270.1:50669338-50679338 GCA_902810595.1 Coregonus sp. 'balchen'
GGTGGGTTTTAAAAGGGTGGGGGGGGGGGGGCCAAAAGGGGGGTAAAATTTTTTGGTTTTTTTGGGGGGGTTTTTTGAAAGGGGGTTTAAAAAGGGGGGGGGGGGGGGAAAAGGGGTTTTTGGGGGGGGGGTTTTTGGGGGGAAAAAAAAGGGAAAAGGGGAAAAATTTTTTTGGGGGGTTTTTTTAATTTTTTTGGGATTTTTTTAAAAAAAAAGGGGGGGGGGGGGGGGGAAAAGGGGGGGAAAATTGGGAGTAAAGGGGGGGGGGGGTTGGTTTAAATTTTTGGGGGGGGTTTTTTTAAAAAATTAAATTTTTTGGGTTTTGGGGGGGGTGGTTTTTAATTAGGTTTTTGATGGTGGGGGGTTTGGGGGATTTTTAAATTAATTTTGGGGGGTTTTTTAAAAAAAAAAGGGGGGGGGGTTTTTTTTGGGGGTTGGGGGGAAAAAAAGGGGAAAAAGGGGGGGGTTTTTAAAATTTTTTTTGTTTTTTTGGGGGAAAAAAAAATTTTAAAAAAAAGGGGGGGTGGTTAAAGGGGGGTTTTTTTGGGGTTTTGGGGGGGTTTTTGGTATTTTTGATGTTTAAAAAAATTTTTTTAATGGTTTGGGGGGGGTTGGGGTTTAAAAAAGGGGGAATTTTTGGGGGTTTTGGGGGGGGTTTTTTGGTTTTTTGGGGGTTTTGGGAAAGGTTTAAAAGGGGGGGTGGTGGGAATTATTAATTTTTTTTGGGGGGGGGGGGAAAAAAAAGGGGGGGGGGTTTGGGAATAAAAAAGAAGGTTTAAATTTTTTAAAAAGTTTTGGGGGGAAAAGGGGGGGGGGGGTTTTTGGGGGGGGAAAATAAATTTTTAAAGGGGGGGAAATAATAAAAAAATTGGGGGGGGTTTTAAATTTAAATTTTTTGGGGGGGTTTTTAAAATTTTGGGAGTAAGGGGTGGTTTAAGGGGTTTTAAAGGGGGGGTTTTTAAAAGGGGGTTTTGGGGGGGTTTTTTTTTAAAAAAAATTTTTTAAAATTATTTGGGGGGGGGGTTTTTTTTTGGGGGGGGGTAAAATTTTTTGGGGGGGGGGTTTTGAAAAGGGGGGGGGGAAAGGGTTTTAAAAGGGGGTTGGGGGGAAAAAAAAAAAAAAAGGGGGGGGGAAAAAAAGGGTTTTTTGGGGGGGTTTTTTAAAAAGGGAAAAAATTTTTTTTTGGGGGAGGGGTTTGGGGGGTTTTTTTTGGGGTTTTAAAATTTTGAATTTAAATTTTTTTTTATTTTCCGGTTTTTTTTTTGGGTTTTTTTGGGTTTTTTTTTAAAAGGGGAATTTTTTTTTTTTTTTTTTTTTTTTTTTTTGGGGGGGGGGTGATTGGTTTAAAGATTTTAAAGGGGGGGGGGGAAAAAAAGATGTTTTGGGGGGGTAAAGGTAAATTTAATTTTGGGGGTGGGGGGTTTTTTTTGGGAATTGGGGGGGTTTAAGGGGGGTTTAATTGGGGGGTTTTTGGGGGGAAAATTTTTAAGGGGGGGTGGAAAAGGGGTTTTTAAAAAGGTTTTTAATTTTTGGTTGGGAATTTTTTGGGTTTTTAAAATTTTGGGGGAAAATTTTTTTTTTTTTTAGTTTTTTTTTAATTTTTTTTTGGGGGGTTTTTTTGGGGGGGTTTTTTTTTTTTGGGGGGGGTTTTTTTTTTAAAATTTTTTTTTTTTTTTTTTAAAAAAAATTGGAAAAATTTTTTTTTTTTTTTGGGGGGTTTTTTTCCCCCCCCCCCCCCAAAAAAAAAAAAAAAAACCCCCCAAAAAAAAAAAACCCCCCCCCCCAAAAATGGGAAAAAAAAGGGGGGGGGGAAAAAAAAAAAAGGGGGGGGGGTTTTTGGGGGAAGGGGGGTTTTTTTTTTTGGGGGGGTTTTTTGGGGGAAAGGGGTTTTTTGGGGGGGAAAAAAAGGGGGGGGGGTTTTTTTTGGGGGGGGAATTTTTTTGGGGGAAAAAGGGGGGGTTTTTGGGGGGGGGAAAGGTTTTTTTTTGGGGGGGGGGTTTTTTTTTTAAAAAAATTTTTTTGGGGAAAAAGGGGGGTAAAAAATTTTGGGGGGGTTTTAAGGGTTTTTTTTGGGGGGGGGGTTTTTTTTTTGGGGGGGGGGTTTATTGGGGTGGGGGGGTTTTTAAAAGGAATTTTTGGGGGGGGGTTATTGGGGGGGAAAAAAAAAGGAAATTTTTTTGAAGGGGTTTTTGGGGGAAAAAAATTTTTTTGGGGGGGGGGAAGGGGGGTTTTGGGGGTTTTAAAAAAGGGTTTTTTGGGGGGGGGGGGGGTTTTTAAAAAAAATTTTTTTTTGGGGGGGGGGAAAAAAAAAAAATTTTGGGGGGGGGTTTTTTTTAAAGGGGGGGGGTTTTAAAAAGGTTTTTGGTTGGGGGAAAATGGGGGGTTAAAAGGGGAATAAAAAATTTTTTTTGGGGGGTTTTTTTTTGGGGAAAGGGGGGGGAAAAAAAAAACCCCTTTGGGGTTTTTTTTAAAATTTTTAAAAAAAACCTGTTTTGGGTTTTGGGGGGGGGTTTTTTTTTTTTTTTTTTTTAAAAAATTTTTAAAAATTTTTTAAAAAAAATTTTTTTTGGGGGGGGAAAAAAAAGGGGAAAAAAATTTTTTTTAAAAAAAAACCCCCCCCCAAAAAAAAACCAAAAAAACCCCCCCCAAAAAAAAAAACCAAAAAACCCTTTTTTTTTGGGGGGGGGGGGGTTTAAAAAAAGGGGGGGGGGGAAAAAAAAAAACAGGGGGGGGGGAAAAAAATTTTTTAAAAAACCTTTTTTGGGGGGGGAAAAAAGGGGGGTAAGGGGTTTTTAGGGGGAAAAAAAAAAAGGGGGGGGGGGGTATTTAAAAAAGGGGGAAAGGGGGGGTTTTTAAAAAAATTTTTGGGGGGGGTTTAATTTGGGGGGGGAAAGGGGGTGGAAAAACCGGAAAAGGGGGGGGGGGAAAAAAAAAGGAAATTTTTTGGGGGGAAAAAAGGGGTTGGGGGGGAAATTTTTGGGGGGGGTTTTTTTTGGGGGGGGGGAAAAAAAACCCCCGGGGGGGGGTTTAAAAAAAAAAGGGGGGGGGGTTTAAAAAAAAAAAGGGGGGTTTTTTTTTTTTTTTTAAAAAAAGGGAAAATTTTTTGGGGGGGAAAAATTTTGGGGGTTTTTTTTTTTTTGGGGGGGGGGAAAAAAGGGGGGGGGGGGGGAAAAAAGAACCTTTTTGGGGGGGGGTTTAAAAGGGGGGCCAAAAATTTTTGGGGTTTTTAAGGAAAAAGGGTTTTTTTTTTAAAAAAAAAACCGGTTTTTTTTTTTGGGGGGGGGGGGGGAAAAAAACCAAAAAAAAATTTTTTTTTGGGGGAAACCCTGTTTGGGGGAAAGGGGGTTTTGGGGGGAAATTTTTTGGGGTTTTGGAAAAAGGGGGGGGGGGGAAATTTTTTTTTCCCCCCCCAAAAAAAATTTGAATTTTTTGGGGGGGGGGGATTTTGAGGGGCCCCGGCCCCTTTTTGGGGGGGGGGGGCCCCCCCCCCCCAAAAAAAAAAAAAAGGGGGGGGGGGGGGAAAAAAAAAACCCCGGGGTTTTTTTGGGGGGTTTTGGCCCCCCAAAAATTTTTTTTTTAAAAAAAAAAAATTTTTTGGGGTTTCCCTTTTTCCCCCAAAATTTGTGAGAGGTATGAACTAACAAGACCATGTTATTGGGTTGTGAGAGAGTTATGAACTAACATAGACCATGTTATTGGGTGTGAGAGAGTATGAACTAACAGAGACCATGTTATTGGGTGTGAGAGAGTATGAACTAACAGAGACCATGTTATTGGGTGTGAGAGAGTATGAACTAACAGAGACCATGTTATTGGGTGTGAGAGAGTATGAACTAACAGAGACCATGTTATTGGGTGTGAACTAAACAAGGACACATTTCTATTGGGTGTGAGAGAGTCATGAACTAACAGAGACCATGTTATTGTGGTGTGAAGAGTGTATGAACTAACATAGACCATTTATTGGGTGTGAGAGTGTATGGGAACCTAACAGAGACCATGTTATTTGGATGTGAAAGAGTAGTGAACTGAACGAACATGAACCCATGTTATTGGGTGTGAGAGAGTAAGGAAACTAACGAGAACCATGTTATTGGGTTGGTGAGAGAGTATGAACTAACAGAGGACCATTGTTATTGGGTGTGAGAGAAGTAATGAACTAACAGAGACCATGTTATTAGGGTTGCGAGGAGTATGAACTAACAAGACCATGTTATTGGGTGTGAGAGAGTATGAAACTAACAGAAAGAACTCATGTTATTGGGTGTGAGAGTGTATAATAACAAGACCATTTATTGGGTTTGAGAGGTTGAAGCTAAAGGACCATGTTATTGGGTGTGAGAGAGTAGGAACTAACAGAGACCAATGTTTATTGTGTGTGAGAGTGTATGAACTGAACATAGACCATGGTACTTTGGGTGTGCAGAGTGTAATGAACTAACAGAGACTCATGTATTGGGTGTGAGAGTGAATGAACGACCAGAGACCAAGTGTATTGGGTTGAGAGTGTATGAACTAACGAGAACCATGTTATTGGGTGTGAGAGAGTATGAACTAACAGAGACCATGTTATTGGGTGTGAGAGTGTATGAACTAACAGAGACCATGTTATTGGGTGTGAGAGTGTATGAACTTACGGAGACCATGTTATTTCGTAGCTCCAGCAGGTGGTTCCGGAGCAGTTTGACATCTTTCGAGGTGGAGGCTCCAGCGTCCATCACAAACAGCCTCTCTGAGATCTGCAGGTCGTTGCCAAACCTGTTCCGGAGCTCCTTGAGTAGAGGCCTCTCCTTGTCGTATTCAAACTCCCCTCCAGCCCCCCGAGGCAGGCTAGCCACGTCAGCATGAGTCCCCACGAGGACCACCATCAGCGGGCTATGGATGCGACCTCCAAACGCTGGGGACGGACAGACACACTGTGTTACTGGTCAGCTCAACATTCCACTACAGCTAGATCTACTCCTAGCCCCCTACATTAATAGCTAAACTCCTACACCTGCATTCATATTTCTAACAAACTCATTCAAATCATTCTACTGTATGGATGCAGTCACTACTCTACTAACGGCAATACTGAACTGTCTGTCATGTGATGTTAAGACAGGCTGGAACCATGACAACATAGGAGAGAGGAGATGAGGACGAAGCGAGAGGTCAAGGGTTAGAGAGGAGGAGGGAAATATGACAAGACAAAGTAGACAGATACAGGATGATTATTTTCTACTTAAGGGTATTCCTTAGGACTTGATGAATGACTTAGTGGAGTCTGTCCTGAGCTGTGTGACTGGCTCTCAGATGTTACCCTGAGAGACTTTAACATGTTGAACCAGTATGTGGTCTGGCTGAGGGTCAGGGTCAGGGGAAGAAGGGTCAGGGTCAGGAGAAGAAGGGTCAGGGTCAGGAGAAGAAGGGTCAGGGTCAGGAGAAGAAGGGTCAGGGTCAGGAGAAGAAGGGTCAGGGTCAGGAGAAGGGTCAGGAGAAGGGTCAGGTTCAGGAGAAGAAGGGTCAGGGTCAGGAGAAGGGTCAGGGTCAGGAGAAGAAGGGTCAGGGTCAGGAGAAGAAGGGTCAGGGTCAGGAGAAGGGTCAGGGTCAGGGGAAGAAGGGTCAGGGTCAGGAGAAGAAGGGTCAGGGTCAGGAGAAGAAGGGTCAGGGTCAGGAGAAGAAGGGTCAGGGTCAGGGGAAGAAGGGTCAGGGTCAGGGGAAGAAGGGTCAGAGTCAGGGGAAGAAGGGTCAGGGGAAGAAGGGTCAGGGTCAGGAGAAGAAGGGTCAGGGTCAGGAGAAGGGTCAGGAGAAGGGTCAGGTTCAGGAGAAGAAGGGTCAGGGTCAGGAGAAGGGTCAGGGTCAGGAGAAGGGTCAGGGTCAGGAGAAGAAGGGTCAGGGTCAGGAGAAGGGTCAGGGTCAGGGGAAGAAGGGTCAGGGTCAGGAGAAGAAGGGTCAGGGTCAGGAGAAGAAGGGTCAGGGTCAGGAGAAGGGTCAGGAGAAGGGTCAGGTTCAGGAGAAGAAGGGTCAGGGTCAGGAGAAGGGTCAGGGTCAGGAGAAGGGTCAGGGTCAGGAGAAGAAGGGTCAGGGTCAGGAGAAGGGTCAGGGTCAGGGGAAGAAGGGTCAGGGTCAGGAGAAGAAGGGTCAGGGTCAGGAGAAGAAGGGTCAGGGTCAGGAGAAGAAGGGTCAGGGTCAGGAGAAGAAGGGTCAGAGTCAGGGGAAGAAGGGTCAGGGTCAGGGGAAGAAGGGTCAGAGTCAGGGGAAGAAGGGTCAGGGTCAGGGGAAGAAGGGTCAGGGTCAGGAGAAGAAGGGTCAGGGTCAGGAGAAGGGTCAGGGTCAGGAGAAGAAGGGTCAGCTAGTGGTTGTATTAATTTGGGATCTATCGCATCCCACAACTGTCCCAGACTATGTTTGGAATATTTATTTATTGCACAGAATAGAATAGGTCAACTGTTGTACTATGGGGGATAGTAGATTGACATAGGCTAGTGCTTTTGCTGTTCGTTAGGTCTACTCATCTTGTTGGCTGACGAAAAGTAAATGTGGACAGTTCTTCCAATATCTTCAATATGCACCTCGGAATTGGATAAGGACGCGCGCAGTTTCGTCCTTGATGTGTCTGCCTTCACTTGTAGCCTGTGAGAAAGACCCGATCAAGTGATGGAGAGCCATGTGAGTGAGAGGCGCTTCGGAGCAGGCAGCACTCCGGGAGAAGGGCACAACGCAGCACTCCGGGAGAAGCGCACAACGGCCACTGGCCGCAAAATAATATAATAATAATATAATATGCCATTTAGCAGCCGCTTTTATCCAAAGCGACTTACAGTCGTGCGTGCATAATTTTTTTTTTTGTGTATGGGTGGTCCCGGGGATCGAACCCACTACCTTGGCGTTACAAGTGCAGTGCTCTACCAGCTGAGCTACAGAGGACCAAAAGGCATGGATTTCTTTTGGGTGCATTACGGCCACACAAAGGTAATGCCGCTGGGAAATTAGAGGCAGTAGCAAGTTCTTGTCAAATTGTTAATGAGAGACTGATGAAGTGTATAACCTGAAAAAAACAAAACAAAGCAGAGCTCATGCCTTTCAAGCGACTTTTTTCAAATCATCATTAGTCGCATCATGCAGCCTTACAGGCTGACCAGACCAACGATCTGACCAGACCAACGATCCGACCAGACCAACGATCCGACCAGACCAACGATCCGACCAGACCAACGATCCGACCAGACCAACGATCCGACCAGACCAACGATTTGACCAGACCAACGATCTGACCAGACCAACGCGTTGCAAAATAAATGAACACATACATGTTAGTCTACTGTATGGATGCATCATTGCGCCCACACTGCTCGCGAGCGTCTACGTCTACGTAGCAAGGCGCTAAAACAGAACTTGGTTCTATTTGTGACGCTCGACGCGCTGCAAGTCCCCCATCTCCCATCTCCTCATTGGTTTTTAGGAGCTTATACCCACGTGGGTGATCGAAAGATGAACAGAGGTCCACACTCCAGTCCAGTTGGTGGTGGTAATGCACCTTAAAGTTGGTTGCCAACCGCCATATAAAGTCCAAAGAAGAAGAAGAAGAAGCCTGAAGGAAGAGAGAACCAGAAACTCACTCGGGTTACCCTTTTATCTGTGGATTAATTGCCGGAGTAGAGGACCTTGTGCATTTCAGGTAAAGTAACAACGCAATGTTTATATCCCAGGACAAATTAGCTAGCAACAGCAAGCTAGCTAGCTAAATTGCCATACATGTTTAATGGTTTTCAACCTGTCCCGAAGTTAATATACACTGCTCAAAAAAATAAAGGGAACACTAAAATAACACATCCTAGATCTGAATGAATGAAATAATCTTATTAAATACTTTTTTCTTTACATAGTTGAATGTGCTGACAACAAAATCACACAAAAATTATCAATGGAAATCAAATTTATCAACGCATGGAGGTCTGGATTTGGAGTCACCCTCAAAATTAAAGTGGAAAACCACACTACAGGCTGATCCAACTTTGATGTAATGTCCTTAAAACAATTCAAAATGAGGCTCAGTAGTGTGTGTGGCCTCCACGTGCCTGTACGACCTCCCTACAATGCCTGGGCATGCTCCTGATGAGGTGGCGGATGGTCTCCTGAGGGATCTCCTCCCAGACCTGGACTAAAGCATCCGCCAACTCCTGGACAGTCTGTGGTGCAACGTGGCGTTGGTGGACGGGCCAGTCCATAGCATCAATGCCTTCCTCTTGCAGGAACTGCTGACACACTCCAGCCACATGAGGTCTAGCATTGTCTTGCATTAGGAGGAACCCAGGGCCAACCGCACCAGCATATGGTCTCACAAGGGGTCTGAGGATCTCATCTCGGTACCTAATGGCAGTCAGGCTACCTCTACCGCTGTGCGGCCCCCCAAAGAAATGCCACCCCACACCATGACTGACCCACCGCCAAACCGGTCATGCTGGAGGATGTTGCAGGCAGCAGAACGTTCTCCACGGCGTCTCCAGACTCTGTCACGTCTGTCACATGCGCTCAGTGTGAACCTGCTTTCATCTGTGAAGAGCACAGGGCGCCAGTGGCGAATTTGCCAATCTTGGTGTTCTCTGGCAAATGCCAAACGTCCTGCACGGTGTTGGACTGTAAGCACAACCCCCACCTGTGGACGTCGGGCCCTCATACCACCCTCATGGAGTCTGTTTCTGACCATTTGAGCAGACAAATGCACATTTGTGGCCTGCTGGAGGTCATTTTGCAGGGCTCTGGCAGTGCTCCTCCTACTCCTCCTTGCACAAAGGCGGAGGTAGCAGTCCTGCTGCTGGGTTGTTGCCCTCCTACGGCCTCCTCCACATCTCCTGATGTACTGGCCTGTCTCCTGGTAGCGCCTCCATGCTCTGGACACTACGCTGACAGACACAGCAAACCTTCTTGCCACAGCTCGCATTGATGTGCCATCCTGGATGAGCTGCACTACCTGAGCCACTTGTGTGGGTTGTAGACTCCGTCTCATGCTACCACTAGAGTGAAAGCACCGCCAGCATTCAAAAGTGACCAAAACATCAGCCAGGAAGCATAGGAACTGAGAAGTGGTCTGTGGTCACCACCTGCAAAACCAGTCCTTTATTGGGGGTGTCTTGCTAATTGCCTATAATTTCCACCTGTTGTCTATTCCATTTGCACAACAACATGTGAAATGTATTGTCAAATCAGTGTTGCTTCCTAAGTGGACAGTTTGATTTCACAGAAGTGTGATTGACTTGGAGTTACATTGTGTTGTTTAAGTGTTCCCTTTATTTTTTTGAGCAGTGTAGTTGGTTCAGAGTTCGTTTTGATATTTCAACCTGCGTGTCCTGATCCTGTCTGGTGTGGATGGACAAAATCAACATGCGCGCGGTCTAGTCAGCATGTTACAATGTATTAAATATCAAAACATATAGAACAACTAAAGTTACATTAATAACTCTAAATTAAGCATATAGGAGTCCCTGTTTCTTTGTTAACCGCTCAACACAGAATAGCCGCATGTGCGCACTCCCTCAAATCGTTTGGAGAAAATATCCTTTCTATTTCATTCAGCTTTGTTCAATTGTATTCTTCATACTATAAAATACTATAAAATAATGCCACAGGATTCTAAGCAAATCTTGTCTGCTAAATGAACTAGTGTAGCCCACAGACATATGGCATAGCCACATCAGGACCTAACATAAGGACAACTCAGAGTATGCGATTCTGTTCTTCTGAAATAGACTACATTTTCTTCATATCATGTTTCTTTAGACCTGTCTAAAATGAATAATGGATTTATTGTGAAGGTGTAGGCTATATTACATGGATTTATTAGACTTTGTAAAATGTAGATGTTCCAAAGGTCTGCATCAGTGGCTTGTAGGCTATGTGTGGAAGCCAGGAGATGCTAAATGTGTTTATGTTAATTAACGGTCAATTACCGAGAGTTATTTGCTTGACAATCACCAGCTGACGAAATGTTGTGACCGCCACAGCCCTACTACTGATCATC
>LR778270.1:50684338-50692524 GCA_902810595.1 Coregonus sp. 'balchen'
AAAATTACAAAGCTTGTCTTCCATAATTTGGTCAGATATACTTGGATGTATAGAGTCAGCGTTTGTTGCTGGCATGTCATGCCTAAATTTGCTAATCTTGCCAATAAAAAATGCATTAAAGTAGTTGGCAATATCAGTGGGTTTTGTGATGAATGAGCCATCTGATTCAATGAATGATGGAGCGGAGTTTTCCTTTTTTCCCAAAATGTCATTTAAGGCGCTCCAAAGCGTTTTACTATCATTCTTTATGTCATTTATCTTTGTTTCATAGTTTAGTTTCTTCTTATTTTATTCAGTTTAGTCACATGATTTCTCAATTTGCAGTACGTTGGCCAATCGGTTGTACAGCCAGACCTATTTGCGTTCTCTTTTGCCTCATCCCTCTCAACCATACAATTTTTCAATTCCTCATCAATCCACAGGGATTTAACAGTTTTTACAGTCATTTTCTTAATGGGTGCTTATTAGTAACTGGAATAAGCAATTTCATAAATGTGTCAAGTGCCGCATCTGGTTGCTCGCCATTACCAACAAATATTAGTCACATCAACAACATTGGAATCACTACAAAACGTATTGTATGACCTCTTATACACTATATTAGGCCCAGCCTTTGGAACTTTGGTTTTCCTAGATATGGCTACTATATTGGACTCTATGGACAATTCCTTCGACCTCATTGCTTGGTTTTTGCTCTAACATGCACTGTCAACTGTGGGACCTTAGACAGATGTGTGCCTTTCCAAATCATGTCCAATCAATTAAATGTACCACAGGTGGACTCCAATCAAGTTGTAGAAACATCTCATGGATGATCAATGGAAACAGGATGCACCTGAGCTCAATTTCGAGTCTCATAGCGAAGGGTCTGAATACTTATGTAAATAAGATATTTATATATTTTTTTTTTATATAGTTGAACATTTCTGGGTCTGAAAAGATTTAAGTCAAAACTGTAACTGGGCCACTCTGGAACTCTGTGTTTTAAGTTATTGTCCTGCTGAAAGGTGAAAGGTGAATTAATCTCCCTGGTGGAAAGCAGACTGAACCAGGTTTTCTTCTAGGATTTTGCCTGTTTCTTTTTATATTGAAAAACTCCTCAGTCTTTAATGATTACAAAAATACCCATAACATGATGCAGCCACCACTATGCTTGAACATATGGAGAGTTGTCACGCCCTGGCTCTGGGGACTCTTAAATGTTGAGCCAGGGTGTGGAGTTTCTATGTCATATTTTCTATGTTGTGTTTTCTAGATCGTGTAGATCTATGTTGGCCAGGGTGGTTCCCAATCAGAGGCAGCTGTAGCTCATTGTCTCTGATTGGGGACCATACTTAGGCAGCCGTTTGGCACCAGTCTGGGTGGGATCTTGTTCCGCTCAGCCCAGTCAAAACTGTTCGCTGCTCTGGCACCCCAATGGTGCAACAAGCTCCCTCACGACGCCAGGACAGCGGAGTCACTCACCACCTTCCGGAGACATTTGAAACCCCACCTCTTTAAGGAATACCTGGGATAGGATATAGTAATCCTTCTACACCCCCTTACCCCAACCCACCCCCCCCCAATTAAAAAAATAAAAAATAAAAAATAAATAAAAGATTCTATATAATAAAAATGATTTTAAAAAATAAATAAACATTGTAAAGTGGTTATCCCACTGGCTATATAGGTGAATGCACCAATTTGTAAGTCGCTCTGGATAAGAGCGTCTGCTAAATGACGTAAATGTAAAGGTTTGTTTTGTGTAACCTAGGACTTCACGTATTGTTTGTTTGTTGTTTTGTGTCGTGTTAAGTACGTAATAAAATGTACGCTTATTGCGCTGCGCCTTGGTCCGTCTCATCAGTAAACGATCGTGACAAGAGTGGTACAGGATGTGTTGTATGGGATTTGCACCAAACATAACACTTTGTATTCAGGACAAAAAGTTAATTACTTTGACACTTTTTTGCAATATTACTTTAGTGCCTTGTTCCAAAGAGGATGCATGTTTTGGAATATTTTGATTCTGTACAGGCTTCCTTACTTTCACTCTGCCAATTAAGTTAGTATTGCAGAGTAACTACAATGTTGTTGATCCATCCTCAGTTTTCTGCTATCACAGCCACCAAACTCTGTAACTGTTTTAAAGTCACCATCGGCCTCATGGTGAAATCCCTGAGCAGTTTCCATCCTCTCCGGCAACTGAGTTAGGAAGGACACCTGTATCTTTGTAGTGATACACCATTCAAAGTGTAATGAATAACTTCACCATGCTCAAAGGGGTATTCAATTTGTGCTTTTTAATTTTTTACCCATCTACCAATAGGTACCCTTCTTTGCGAGGAATTGGAAAACCTCCCTGGTCTTTGTGGTTGAATCTGTGTTCATGGGGTCTGACATTATGGGGTAAGTCAGTGATAAATCTAAATGTAATTTTAAATTCAGGCTATAACACAACAACATTTGGGGTCTTTCTAAAGGCACTGTAATTCCATTGAACGGGGTATGGTAGTAGGTGCCAGTTGCAACGGTTTGTGTCAAGAAACTGCTGGGTATTTCACGCTAAACAGTTTCCTGTGTGTATCAAGAATGGTCCACCATCCAAAGGACATCCAGCCAACTTGACACAACTGTGGGAAGCATTGGAGTCAACATGGGGGTGCAACTCAATATTAGGAAGGTATTCCTAATGTTTTGTACACTCAGTGTCTATATCTTGATCTCTCCTCTGTGTGTGTGTGTGTGTGTGTGTGTGTGTGTGTGTGTGTGTGTGTGTGTGTGTGTGTGTGTGTGTGTGTATATTCCCGACTCTGATATTGCTTAATTTCTTTCTTTTTACTTTTTGGATTATTTGATTTATTAGGATCCCCATTAGCCGACGCCAATGGTGACAAATCAAATCAAATTTTATTTGCCACATGCGCCGAATACAACAGGTGTAGACCTTACCGTGAAATGTGTTTGTGCATGTTGAGTGTATTTGGTCAAATACAATTTTTTCCAACAGTTTGCTAAGAATCGGCAGCAAGCTGATTGTTCGGATGTTAGAACCATTAAAGGGTGCTTTACCATTCTTGGGTAGAGGAATGACTTTGGCTTCCCTCCAGGCCTGAGGACAAAGACTTTCCTCTAGGCTCAGATTAAAGATATGACAGATAGGAGTGGCTATAGAGTCAGCTACCATCCTCAGTAGCTTTCCATCTAAGTTGTCAATGCCAGGAGGTTTGTCATTATTGATCGATAACAATAATTTCCCCACCTCTCCCACACTAACTTTACAAAATTCAAACTTGCAATGCTTTTCTTTCAATATTAGTTTTCTTAAAACATGAGTACGATGGCTCACTGTTCATCGTTGGCATTTCCTGCCTAAGTTTGCCCACTTTGCAAATGAGGCAATCAAAATAATTGGCAACATCAAATGGTTTTGTGATGAATAAGCCACCTGATTCGATGAAAGATGAATTTGTATTTCTGCCAATAATTTCATTTAAAGTACTCTACAGTTATTTTTCTGATAATTCTTTATATCATTGCTCTTGGCTTCATAATAAAGTTCCTTCTTCTTTTCAGATGTGCAGCCAGACTTATTAGCCACTCCTTTTGCCCCGTCTCTTTCAACCAGACAGTTTTTCAATTCCTCATCAATCCATGGAGCCTTAACAGTTCTAACAGTCAGTTTCCTAACAGGTGCATGTTGATAAATAATTGGAAGAAGCAATTTCATAAATTCATCAAGTGCAGCGTCTGGATGCTCCTTATTAATCACATCAGATCAACTAATATTTTTTTAACACCATCCACATAAGAGTCACAGCAAAATCTTTTGTATGATCTCTTATACACTATTTTAGGCCCAGCTTTTGGAACTTTGTCTTTCCTGGATATAGCCACTATATTGTGATCACTGCATCCAATGGGTACGGATACAGCTTTAGAACAAAGTTCATCAGTATTAGTAAATGTGATCAATACATGTGGATGATCTTATTCCTGTAGGGTTTATAAACACCCTGGTAGGTTGATTAATAACCTGAACCAGATTACAGGCACTGGTTACAGTGAGAAGCTTCCTCTTGAGCGGACAGCTTAATGAAAACCAGTCAATTTTCAGGTCCCCAAGAAAGTAGACCTCTCTGTTCACATCACATACACTATCAAGCATTTCTCACACATTATTTAGATACTGACTGTTAGCACTTGGTGGCCTATAGCAACACCCCAAATGAAAAGGCTTTAGATAAGCCAGGTGAACCTGCAACCACAAAACTTCAATAACACTTCACATAAGATCTTCTCTAAGCATTACAGGGATATGGCTCTAAATATATACAGCAACACCTCCCCCATAAGCATTTCTGTCTCTGTATTGTTTTGTAATGCTAGGTATTACTGCACTGTTGGAGATAGAAACACAAGCATTTCACCGCACCTCCTATAACATCTGCAAATCTGTGTACGAGACCAATAAACTTTGATTAGATTTGGATTAGATTTCATCTGTTCTAACAATTTATTGTCCAAAATCAATTAGACTTAATTACATCAAATCAAATTTTATTCGTCACATGCGTCGAATACAACAGGTGTAGACCTTACCGTGAAATGCTAAAGTAAAAAATTAAATAAAAAGTAACACAATAAAATAACTATAACGAGGCTATATACAGAGGGTACTGGTACCGAGTCAATGTGCGGGGGTACAGGTTAGTCCAGGTAATTTGTACATGTAGGTAGGGGTAAAGTGACTATCCATAGATAATAGACAGTGAGTAGCAGCAGTGTAAAAACAAAGGTAAATAGTCCGGGTGGCATTTTGATTAATTGTTCAGCAGTTTTATGGCTTGGGGGTAGAAGCTGTTAAGGAGCCTTTTGGACCTAGACTTGGCGCTCCGGTACCGCTTGCCGTGCTGTAGCAGAGAGATCAGTCTATGACTTGGGTGACTGGAGTCCCAGACAATTCTTTGGGCCTTCCTCTGACACCATGATAGTTTGTTGGTGATGTGGGCACCAAGGAACTTGAAACTCTCGACCCGCTCCACTACAGCCCTGTCGATGTGAATGGGGGCGTGTTCGGCCCTCCTTTTCCTGTAGTCCACAATCAGCTCCTTTGTCTTGCTCACGTTGAGGGAGAGGTTGTTGTCCTGGCACCACACTGCCAGGTCTCTGACCTCCTCCCTATAGGCTGTCTCATCGTTGTCGGTGATCAGGCCTACCACTGTTGTGTTGTCAGCAAACTTAATGATGGTGTTGGAGTCGTGCCTGGCCATGCAGTCATGGATGAACAGGGAGTACAGGAGGGGACTGAGCACGCACCCCTGAGGGGCCCCCGTGTTGAGGATCAGCGTGGCAGATGTGTTGTTGCCTACCCTTACCACCTGGGGGCGGCCTTCAGGAAGTCCAGGATCTAGTTGCAGAGGGAGGTGTTTAGTCCCAGGGTCCTTAGCTTATTGATGAGCTTTGTGGGCACTATGGTGTTGAAAGGGCAGTGTGGAGTGCGATTGGGTCATCTGTGCATTTGTTGGGGCGGTATGCAAATTGGAGTGGGTCTAGGGTTTACAGGATGATGGTGTTGATGTGAGGACCATTCTTTCAAAGCACTTCATGGCTACCGACGTGAGTGCTACGGGTCGGTAGTCATTTAGGCAGGTTGCCTTCGCTTTCTTGGGCACAGGGACTATGGTGGTCTGCTTAAAACATGTAGGTATTACAGACTCTGTCAGGGAGAGGTTGAAAATATCAGTGAAGACACTTGCCAGTTGGTCCGCGCATGCTCTGAGTACACGTCTTGGTAATCCGTCTGGCCCCGCGGCTTTTTAATGTCCCGTTGGTAGGATAGTCTGGAACGAAGATCATCCAGTTTATTCTCCAGTGACGTTGGCCAATAGAACGGATGGTAGAGGCGGGTTACCCACTCGCCGACAAATTCTCACATGGCACCCCGATCTCCGCCCCCTGTATTTCCGTCTTTTCTTCATGCGAATGACGGCGATTTGGGCCTAGCAGTATATCCTTATTAAATAAAAAATCTTTGTCCAGTTCGAGGTGAGTAATCGCTGTTCTGATATCCAGAAGCTATTTTCGGTCATTAGAGATGGTAGCAGCAACATTATGTACAAAATAAGTTATAAACAACGCGAAAACACACAAAATAGCACGGTTTGTTAGGAGCCCATGAAACGGCAGCCATCCCCTCCGCCACCATTATCAATCATGGTTCAAAATAGGTTGGGAAGCTATACTACAATACTGTCTATACACTATACTGACTGTTTACTATACTACCATACTGACTATACACTATACTGACTGTGTTCCTGTCAAACACAGCCCTGGGCCAGAGACATGAACATCCTAATAATATGAACCCACTATGGTGAGCTGGGTTGTTGGGGTGGAGATAAGTCATAAGTTATCCTGGGCCTTGATAAGTTGCTACGTGGCTACGGCTCATCCTCAGCCATTAAAATCAGTGTGTCCCTGTGTGTGTGTGTGTGTGTGTGTGTGTGTGTGTGTGTGTGTGTGTGTGTGTGAAGCCTACCTGCAGCCTTGCCGTCCATGGGTGAGTTGGGGTGTCGTGCGGTGTTGTTGCCGCGTGGTCGTCTCCTCCTGAAGAAGCTCCGCAGGATGCCACACTTCAGACTCTCCAGGAGGGAGCTCTTCCCACAGCCACAGTGGCCCAGCATTTTCAGCTTGACCCGGGGCTGGGGGGTGCTGGTGGGACGCAGGGCCTGGATGTAGCTGCCTTTATGGTTGTTCTGGGGAGGGGGGGGGCAATCAGATCATATAACAACTACTGAGTGAAGAGAAATACTACTATAGACCTGAGGTAGCGGTTTAAACTTTTATGAACTGACATTTCCCTTCTGTCATATGCTGAGAAAGAGAAGGAGGGAGGGAGGGAGGAAGGAAGGGAGGAAGGAAGGAAGGAGTGGGAAGGAGGGAGGAAAGATGGAAGGACCGAGGAAGAGAGGAAGGAGGAGAAAGACGGAGGAAGGAAGAAGTGAAGGACTCCGATACATTCACGTCATACTTCTCGTAATAATCCTTCCTCTTCTTGCTTCTTCCTTCTTTTCTTTCTCCTTCTTCTTTCTGATTTAGTTTTATCGTAATACATGATGCATTTCACTACTCAAATGGATGAGGTGAGTTTTCCTACTTACAATGTAAAGCACTTTCAGCGGTGCAAAATAATACAACTGTATTTAATTACTATTAATATATTTTGTACCATATCGTTATTATATGGACCAATAACCAGAAATTATACACAAGCACGTTCCTTCCTCTCCGGCATCTGAGTTAGGACGCCTGTATTTTGGGTGCATTGATACACCATCCAAAGTGTAGTTAATTACTTCACCATGCTCAAAGGGATATTCAATGTCTGCTTTTTTTTATTTTTTATACCCATCTACCAATAGGTGCCCTTCTTTGTGAGGCATTGGAAAACCTCCCTGGTCTTTGTGGTTAAATCTGTGTTTGAAATTCACTGTTTGACAGAGGGACCTTACAGATAATTGAATGTGTGGGGTACAGAGATGAGGTAGTCATTCAAAAATCATGTTAAACACTATTATTGCACACAGTGTGAGTCAATGCAACTTATTAAGCACATTTTTACTCCTGAACTTATTTAGGCTTGCCATAACAAAGGGGTTGAATACTTATTGACTCAAAACATTTCAGCTTTTCATTTTATATTCATTTGAAAAAATGTCAACTTTGACATTATGGGGTATTGTGTGTAAGCCAGTGACAAAACAATTTTAAATTCAGGCTGTAACACAACAAAAGAGTCAAGGGGTTCAAGAGTTTCTAAAAACATAATTCCACTTTGACATTATAAACTGCTCAAAAAAATAAAGGGAACACTAAAATAACACATCCTAGACCTGAATGAATGAAATAATCTTATTAAATACTTTTTTCTTTACATAGTTGAATGTGCTGACAACAAAATCACACAAAAATTATCAATGGAAATCAAATTTATCAACCCATGGAGGTCTGGATTTGGAGTCACCCTCAAAATTAAAGTGGAAAACCACACTACAGGCTGATCCAACTTTGATGTAATGTCCTTAAAACAAGTCAAAATGAGGCTCAGTAGTGTGTGTGGCCTCCACGTGCCTGTATGACCTCCCTACAAACGCCTGGGCATGCTCCTGATGAGGGTGGCGGAGGTCTCTGAGGATGACTCC
>LR778270.1:50692624-50895124 GCA_902810595.1 Coregonus sp. 'balchen'
CTGAGACGGGGAGGTGATTTAGAGGGTAAGTTAGTCAGGATGATATCTATGAGGGTACCCATGTTTACGGATTTAGGGTTGTACCTGGTAGGTTCGTTGATAATTTGTGTGAGATTGAGGGCATCTAGTTTAGATTGTAGGATGGCCGGGGTGTTAAGCATATCCCAATTTAGGTCACCAAGCAGTACGAACTCTGAGGATAGATGGGGGGCAATCAATTCACATATGGTGTCCAGGGCACAGCTGGGGGCTGAGGGGGGTCTGTAGCAAGCGGCAACAGTGAGAGATTTATTTCTGGAAAGGTGGATTTTTAGTAGAAGCTCAAACTGTTTGGGCACAGACCTAGATAGTATGATGGAGCTCTGCAGGCTATCTCTACAGTAGATTGCAACTCCGCCCCCTTTGGCAGTTCTATCTAGACGGAAAATTTTATAGTTGGGGATGGAAATTTCAGAATTTTTGGTGGCCTTCCTAAGCCAGGATTCAGACACTGCTAGAACATCAGGGTTGGCGGAGTGTGCTAACGCAGTGAATAACTCAAACTTAGGAAGGAGGCTTCTGATATTTATGTGCAGAAAACCAAGACTTTTACGGTTACAGAAGTCAACAAATGATAGCTCCTGGGGAGTAGGAGTGATACTGGGGGCTGCAGGGCCTGGGTTAGCCTCTACATCACCAGAGGAACAGAGGAGGACTAGAATAAGGATACGACTAAAGGCTTTAAGAACTGGTCTTCTAGTGCGTTGGGTACATAGAATAAAGGGGGCAGTTCTCCGGGCGTTGTAGAAAAGATTCAGGGCATTATGTACAGAAAAGGATATGGAAGGATATGAGTACAGTTCAGTTAACCCTAAGCGTTGGGTAACAATGAAAGAGATAGCGTCATTGGAGGCATCGATTGAGCCGGTCTCGGCGTGTATGGGGGGAGGAACAAAGGAACTATATGAGGCAGTTTGAGAGGGACTAGGGGTTCTACATTGAAATTGTATAATAAGAACTAACCCAAACAGCAATAGGCAAGGCATAATTGACATGGGAGAGAGGCATAAAGCAGTCACATGTGTTATTAGAGAGAGCTAAGACACAACTGGAAATAGCGATAACGTTTGGGCGAAGACTAAACAGAATAAACAGGACAGGGTACCGTGTAAAGGAACAGTCCAGCAGGCATCAGCTGTGCAGCTGAGTGATCATAAGGTCCAGTGAACAGCAATAGGTGAGACCGGGAGCAGTTCAAATTGGTGCTTCAGCACAGCTAGCAGGGAGCACAGTTGTATATAAGGGAAATAAGTATTTGACCCCCTCTCAATTACAAAGATTTCTGGCTCCCAGGTGTCTTTTATACAGGTAACGAGCTGAGATTAGGAGCACACTCTTAAAGGGAGTGCTCCTAATCTCAGTTTGTTACCTGTATAAAAGACACCTGTCCACACAAGCAATCAATCAATCAGATTCCAAACTCTCCACCATGGCCAAGACCAAAGAGCTCTCCAAGGATGTCAGGGACAAGATTGTAGACCTACACAAGGCTGGAATGGGCTACAAGACCATCGCCAAGCAGCTTGGTGAGAAGGTGACAACAGTTGGTGCGATTATTCGCAAATGGAAGAAACACAAAAGAACTGTCAATCTCCCTCGGCCTGGGGCTCCATGCAAGATCTCACCTCGTGGAGTTGCAATGATCATGAGAACGGTGAGGAATCAGCCCAGAACTACACGGGAGGATCTTGTCAATGATCTCAAGGCAGCTGGGACCAGCTGGACTGAAATCCTGCAGCGCCCGCAAGGTCCCCCTGCTCAAGAAAGCACATATACAGGCCTGTCTGAAGTTTGCCAATGAACATCTGAATGATTCATAGGAGAACTGGTTGAAAGTGTTGTGGTCAGATGAGACCAGAATTGAGCTCTTTGGCATCAACTCAACTCGCCGTGTTTGGAGCAGGAGGAGGAATGCTGCCTATGACCCCAAGAACACCATCCCCACCGTCAAACATGGAGGTGGAAACATTATGCTTTGGGGGTGTTTTTCTGCTAAGGGGACAGGACAACTTAACCGCATCAAAGGGACGATGGACGGGGCCATGTACCGTCAAATCTTGGGTGAGAACCTCCTTCCCTCAGCCAGGGCATTGGAAATGGGTCGTGGAACGGTATTCCAGCATGACAATGACCCAAAACACATGGCCAAGGCAACAAAGGAGTAGCTCAAGAAGAAGCACGTTAAGGTCCTGGAGTGGCCTAGACAGTCTCCAGACCTTAATCCCATAGAAAATCTGTGGAGGGAGCTGAAGGTTCGAGTTGCCAAACGTCAGGCTTGAAACCTTAATGACTTGGAGAAGATCTGCAAAGAGGAGTGGGACAAAACACTCCTGAGATGTGTGCAAACCTGCTGGCCAACTACAAGAAACGTCTGACCTCTGTGATTGCCAACAAGGGTTTTGCCACCAAGTACTAAGTCATGTTTTGCAGAGGGGTCAAATACTTATTTCCCTCATTAAAATGCAAATCAATTCATAACATTTTTGACATGCGTTTTTCTGGATATCTTTGTTGTTATTCTGTCTCTCACTGTTCAAATAAACCTACCATTAAAAATGATAGACTGATCATGTCTTTGTCAGTGGGCAAACGTAAAAAATCAGCAGGGGATCAAATACTTTTCCCCCCTCACTGTACATACAATACCCCATCATGACAAAGTGAAAACATATTTTTAGAAATATTAGCACATTTACTGAAAATGAAATACAGAAATATCTCATCTAGATAAGCATTGAGTCACCCTTGAGTCAATACTTTGTAGAAGCACCTTTGGCAGCAATTACAGCTGTGAGTCTTTCTGGGTAAGTCTCTAAGAGCTTTACACACCTGAATTGTACAACATTTACCCATTTATTATTTTCAAGATTCTTCAAGCTCTGTCAAATTGGATGTTGATCATTGCAAGGCAACCATTTTCAGGTCTTGCCATAGATTTTCAATTAGATTTAAGTCAAAACTGTAACTAGGCCACTCAGGAACATTCACAGTCTTCTTGATAAGCAACTCCAGTGTAGATTTGGCCTTGTGTTTTAGGTTATTGTCCTGCTGAAAGGTCAATTCATCTTCCCGTGTCTGGTAGAAAGCAGACTGAACCAGGTTTTCCTCTAGGATTTTGCCTGTGCTTAGCTCCATTCCATTTCTTTTTTATCCTGAAAAACTCCCCATTCCTTAACAATCGGGCAGTCGAGCAGAAATGGAGGAAAACTAGACTCCCTGCGGACCTGTCATCTTTTCACTCCCTCCTCTCTACATTTTCTTCCTCTGTTTCTGCTGCTAAAGCCACTGTAGATTTATTCTAAATTTCAAGCCTCTGCCTCTAACCCTAGGAAGCTCTTTGCCACCTTCTCCTCCCTGCTGAATCCTCCTCCCCCTCCCTCCTCCCTCTCTGTGGATGACTTTGTCAACCATTTTGAAAAGAAGGTTGACGACATCCGATCCTCATTTAATAAGTAAAATGACACCGCTGGTCCTGCTCACACTGCCCTACCCTATGCTTTGACTTCTTTCTCCCCTCTCTCTCCAGATGAAATCTTGCGACTTGTGACGGCCGGCCGCCCGATAACCCTATCCCCTCCTCTCTTCTCCAGACCATTTCTGGAGACCTTCTCCCTTACCTCACCTCGCTCATCAACTCATCCTTGACCGCTGGCTATGTCCCTTCCGTCTTCAAGAGAGCGAGAGTTGCACCCCTCCTTAAAAAACCTACACTCGATCCCTCCGATGTCAACAACTACAGACCAGTATCCCTTCTTTCTTTTCTCTCCAAAACTCTTGAGCGTGCCATCTCTAGCCAACTCTCCTGCTATCTCTCTCAGAATTACCTTCTTGATCCAAACCAGTCAGGTTTTAAGACTGGTCATTCAACTGAGACTGCTCTTCTCTGTGTCACGGAGGCTCTCCGCACTGCTAAAGCTAACTCTCTCTCCTCTGCTCTTATCCTTCTAGAAACTCCTCAAATACAGGTGTGCCAAGCTTGTAGCATCATACCCAAGAAGACTCGATGCTGTAATCGCTGCCAAAGGTTCTTCAACAAAGTACTGAGTATAGGGTCTGAATACTTATGTAAATGTGATATCAGATTTGTATTTATTATACATTTGCAAAAATTTCTAAAAACCTGGTTTTGCACTGTCATTATAGGGTATTGGGTGTAGATTGATGAGGGAAAAAAACAATTTAATCAATTTTAGAATAAGGCTGTAACGTAACAAAATGTGGAAAAAGTCAAGGGGTCTGAATACTTTCTGAATGCACCGTATATATAACATTCTATTGGTTGGCAAGAAATGTGTATAATCATTTAAATTATTTTGCAATCTATATGGCACAGCTGGTCCTTAAATTAAACTGGTATACTTTTCTATTTATCTCAATTTTCTTTAACCAATGAAGTTCTTTAATGCGGTCGACAGACAAGTTCCTTGCTTTCTCCTCCTTCCACATGCCTCTTCCATTTTTGTGGTAATGCTGCAATTAGTTGATTGTAATTTTGGATAGAGCAGACATTTCCATATATTTTTGTTAGCTACACGTGTGACATAACTCCACCAGTTCTATTTTTGTTATAATTTACAAAGATTATACGTTTTTATTTTTTAAATTCTCCAATAACAATGGTTTTTTATCAATTAATTATATTTGAGTTTAACCATTATATTTGTTGTATTATGTGTTATGTCTTTTCTGGTGGATTAAACTGAAATTGCAATCAACTTTCTATGGCTTGTTTAAAAAAATAGCGATATTTTGGAGATTATTTCATTTTCAAATAACCATTTCCCTGTTTGACCGCTAGGTTTTATGGGTATTATGACACCTCCACTGTGGGGCTCTATTCATCATGATATTCCTTCCTTTATGCTGATCAAACATAAACAACAACTCAACTGGACACCAGAGAAACATTTTTCAGAGCTACCAGATCAACCCACTAGTTTCCATTTTAGTTTTTTGATTTGAGACTCCGTGAAAGATGCTGTATGAATGTAATGTGGAGTGGAGTTCCACAGAGATATGTGTCGGTACCTTCTTCAGCTTTGTATAAAAGTTATTATAAACTGGGTGGTTCGAGCCCTGAATGCTGATTGGCTGACAACCGCAGTATAACAGACCGTATACCACGGGTATGACAAAACATGTTTTATTTGTACTGTTCTAATTACGTTGGTAACCAGTTCATAATAGCAATAAGGCACCTCGGGGGTTTGTGGTAAATTGCCAATATACCACGGCTAAGGGCTGTGTCCAGGCACTCCACATTGCGTCGTGCTTAAGAACAGCCCTTAGCCGTGGTATATTGGACATATACCATACCCCCTCGGGCCTTATTGCTTAAATATCTTACGTTGGTGACGGCGTCAGTATTGGCCCCAGCTACACACAGGTGTCTGACCACCTCTAGAAGACCGTTGTTAGCTGCCATGTGGAGAGGAGTCCTGCCATACTGGAGAGACAGAGACCAGGGTTAGAGGTCAGGGGTTAGAGGTCAGGGGTGAGAGGTCAGGGGTGAGAGGTCAGGGGTCAGAGGTCAGGGGTCAGAGGTCAGGGGTGAGAGGTCAGGGGTTAGAGGTCAGGGGTGAGAGGTCATCTGAGCGTTACGTTGGTTAGAGGTCAGGGGTGAGAGGTCAGGGGTCAGAGGTCAGGGGTGAGAGGTCAGGGGTGAGAGGTCAGGGGTGAGAGGTCAGGGGTGAGAGGTCAGGGGTGAGAGGTCAGGGGTGAGAGGTCATCTGAGCGTTACGTTGGTACAGTTAGTGAAGTGTTACCGGCAAACCTAAAGTAAGGAGGAAAGCAAAATAACTTCAACAGCAGAAACAGAAACCAGACTTGATCTGACTGATTCAACTAATGAATAACCCAGTTTGATGGATGCCTCATAACGAGGCCCAATAGCATGCATCACACAGACAGGACTTAACCAATAGCATGCATCACACAGACAGGACTTAACCAATAGCATGCATCACACAGACAGGACTTAACCAATAGCATGCATCACACAGACAGGACTTAACCAATAGCAGGCATCACACAGACAGGACTTAACCAATAGCATGCATCACACAGACAGGACTTAACCAATAGCATGCATCACACAGACAGGACTTAACCAATAGCATGCATCACACAGACAGGACTTAACCAATAGCAGGCATCACACAGACAGGACTTAACCAATAGCAGGCATCACACAGACAGGACTTAACCAATAGCATGCATCACACAGACAGGACTTAACCAATAGCATGCATCACACAGACAGGACTTAACCAATAGCATGCATCACACAGACAGGACTTAACCAATAGCATGCATCACACAGACAGGACTTAACCAATAGCATGCATCACACAGACAGGACTTAACCAATAGCATGCATCACACAGACAGGACTTAACCAATAGCATCACCGTTGTGTTTACATTAATTCAAGACAAAAAGCAGACCAGACTTTTCAATTAAACTAGAATGATTTCCCTCTGCTTGACAAACAGACCTGTCTCTAACAATGCGCTTGAGGAAACAAATCATATTTTACCACAGATCTCAAAATAAATAAATACAAGATAAATACAGACACGCCGCTCTTCCTGGATACACATGACCTCCCACAATCCTTTGGGGGGGAAAAAGCTCTGCACTAAAAGGATAGAAATGGCTTCAATCCAGTCTCAGAATACATTCATATCACAACTCTGGTATCAGAATCAGAAGGTCAGTTAGAATGGGATTATATTAGAGTCCTGTGAAGCAGAGAGAGAGGGAAGCAGAGAGAGAGGGAAGCAGAGAGAGAGGGAAGCAGAGAGAGATATTAAGCCTTGTTGAGCTAGTCTGAAGTCTGTCATGTTTTTAATGGAAAATAATGCTATTAATGACTGATTGATTGACTGATGAATTGATTGGCAGATATGAGTGAGTGATAATAGATATATTGCTGGGTAGGTTGAGACTGGTTGGTTGATTAAATACAGTGTCTCTACCTTATTGGGCAGGTCGAGGGTTGCCTTGGCAGCACACAGTGTCGTGACAACAGGCAGGTTGCCGTCCTTACAGGCGATGTGCAGCGGCGTGTTGCCGTGGCGATCCTGATGGTCGACGGGGCAACGGTGGCGGAGCAGACACCTGACCACCTCCAGTTGACACCTCCTCACAGCCAGGTGGAGCGCTATGTGGCTGTCCTACACACAAACACATCCACTCCATGTCTGGCCTCGTAGCCATGATACAAATGTCATCACACTAAATATTCTATAGATCTCTACCAGCACTAGTATAGTAATACTATATCCTAGATGATCGTGTTATAGTAATATAATTACCTTGTCAGTAGAGTTGAGGTCAGCTCCATATTCTACCAGACACTCTACTATGTCAACGAAGCCCCTGGCGGAGGCGGTGAGGAGGGGGCTCTCTCCCTCCCTGTTCCTGGCATCAACCTGGCACCCCGCCTGGCACAGTGTCCTGGCAACCGAGGAGTAGCCGTGCCACGACGCACAGTGGAGCGGGGTCTCCTGCTCCTGTTGGGGAGAGGAGGGGGGGTTATAGGGATACCCACATGGCAGCTCATAATCCATCTAAAGTAGCCCGGTACCAGTCGGTTTGGCAGCTCCTAATCTATCTAAAGAACAATGCTGCTATCCCTCCTGATATAACGGTTGGTACAGAACAATGCTGCTATCCCTCCTGATATAACGGTTGGTACAGAACAATGCTGCTATCCCTCCTGATATAACGGTTGGTACAGAACAATGCTGCTATCCCTCCTGATATAACGGTTGGTACAGAACAATGCTGCTATCCCTCCTGATATAACGGTTGGTACAGAACAATGCTGCTATCCCTCCTGATATAACAGTTGGTACAGAACAATGCTGCTATCCCTCCTGATATAACGGTTGGTACAGAACAATCCTGCTATCCCTCCTGATATAACGGTTGGTACAGAACAATGCTGCTATCCCTCCTGATATAACGGTTGGTACAGAACAATGCTGCTATCCCTCCTGATATAACGGTTGGTACAGAACAATGCTGCTATCCCTCCTGATATAACGGTTGGTACAGAACAATGCTGCTATCCCTCCTGATATAACGGTTGGTACAGAACAATGCTGCTATCCCTCCTGATATAACGGTTGGTACAGAACAATGCTGCTATCCCTCCTGATATAACGGTTGGTACAGAACAATGCTGCTATCCCTCCTGATATAACGGTTGGTACAGAACAATGCTGCTATCCCTCCTGATATAACGGTTGGTACAGAACAATGCTGCTATCCCTCCTGATATAACGGTTGGTACAGAACAATGCTGCTATCCCTCCTGATATAACGGTTGGTACAGAACAATGCTGCTATCCCTCCTGATATAACGGTTGGTACAGAACAATGCTGCTATCCCTCCTGATCGTATGGTTGGTACAGAACAATGGAGAGATAGCCTCAAGTTTTCATCAAGGATCTCTCTGTACTTTGCTCCGTTCATCTTTCCCTCGATCCTGACTAGTCTCCCAGTCCCTGCCGCTGAAAAACATCCCCACAGCATGATGCTGCCACCACCATGCTTCACCGCAGGGATGGTGCCAGGTTTCCTCCAGACGTGACGCTTGGCATTCATGGTCTGAGAGTCCTTTAGGTGCCTTTTGGTAAACTCCAAGCCGGCTGTCATGTGCCTTTTACTGACGAGTGGCTTCCGTCTGGCCACTCTGCCATAAAGGCCTGATTGGTGGAGTGCTGCAGAGATGGTTGTTCTTCTGGAAGGTTCTCCCATTTCCACAGAGGAACTCTAGAGCTCTGTCAGAGTGACCATCAGGTTCTTGGTCACCTTCCTGTCCACGTCCCTTCTCCCCCGATTGCTCAGTTTGACCGAGGGCCAACTCTAGGAAGAGTCTTGGTGGTTCCAAACTTCTTCCATTTAAGAATGATGGAGGCCACTGTGTTCTTGGGGACCTTCAATGCTGCAGAAATGTTTTGGTACCCTTCCCCAGATCTGTGCCTCCACACAATCCTGTCTCGGAGCTCTACGGACAATTCCTTCGACCTCATGGCTTGGTTTTTGCTCTGACATGCACTGTCAACTGTGGGACCTTTTTATATAGACAGGTGTGTGCCTTTCCAAATCATGTCCAATCAATTGAATTTACCACAGGTGGACTCCAATCAAGTTGTACAAACATCTCAAGGATGATCAATGGAAACAGGATGCACCTGAGCTCAATTTCGAGATAGCAAAGGGTCTGAATACTTATGTAAATAAGATATTTCTGTTTTAATTTTTTATATATGCAAAAATGCATAAAAACCTGTTTTCACTTTGTCATTATGGGGTATTGTGTGTAGATTGATGAGAAAAAAATGTAATTTAATCAATTTTAGAATAAGGCTGTAATGTAACAAAATGTGGAAAAAGTCAAGGGGTCTGAATACTTTCCGAATGCACTGTAACTCATCATGTTAACACATTACATATCTCATCAGGTTAACACGTGACATATCTCATCAGGTTAACAAATGACATACCTTATCAGGTTAACACGTGACATACATTATCGGGTTAACACATGACATACCTTATCAGGTTAACACGTGACATACATTATCAGGTTAACACGTGACATACATTATCAGGTTAACGCATGACATACATGATCAGGTTAACGCATGACATACATGATCAGGTTAACGCATGACATACATGATCAGGTTAACACATAACATACATTATGCACTTGTTGTCTCATTTACTTGCTAAAATACACTGAGTGAACAAAACATTAAGACACCTGCTCTTTCCATGACAGACTGACCAGGTGAATCCAGGTGAAAGCTATGATCCCTTATTGATGTCACCTGTTAAATCCACTTCAATCAGTGTATATGAAGGGGAGGAGACAGGTTAAAGAAGGATTTTAAACCTTGAAACAATTGAGACATGGATTGTGTATGTGTGCCATTCAGAGGGTGAATGGGCAAGACAATAGATTTCAGTGCCTTTGAACGGGGTATGGTAGTAGGTGGCAGGCGCACTGGTTTGAGTGTGTCAAGAACTGCAACGCTGCTGGGTTTTTCCCTCTCAACAGTTTCCTGTGTGTATCAAGAACAGTCCACCACCCAAAGGACATCCAGCCAACTTGACACAACTGTGGGTAGCATTGGAGTCAACATGGGCCAGCATCCCTGTGGAGTGCTTTCGACACCTTGTAGAGTCCATGACCCGACGAATTGAGGCTGTTCTGGGGGAAAAGGGGGTGGGGGTGCACCCCATATATTAGGAAAGTGTGTGTGTGTGTGTGTGTGTGTGTGTGTGTGTGTGTGTGTGTGTGTGTATGTACGTACCCTGTCTGAGAGGTCTGGGTTGGCATGGATACTACACAGGTATTGGACCACATCCACGTTGCCATAGCGAGCTGCCACGTGGAGGGCTGTCTCTCCACTCTGAAACATCATGACAGCATTAACACCTCAAAGGCGTTTCTGTTGTTAGAAACAGATAAGATTAGCGTTCCTGAAACATTATTTTGTTGAAATATAATTTGATTTGAGAAATTAAGCTAATTGATTGCACTCAAATTGCCCATTTTAATTGATAGGATTCATATAATATTCACTAAATATAGTACCTAACATCCGATTTGGACCAAACTTTTTTCGAACAGTGACATCGACATGAGGAATCCAAAGAAATGGTCAAAAGCCATCCAGGGTCCGCCCCACACCTCACGCCAATCCCACCCCAACAACCAGTATATAACACCATCTAGTGGTCAGATCTGGTAATATCAGGACGTGGGATGGAACATAAACCAAACAACTTCAAATGACTAAATTCACTGAGCAGGGGAAACAAAACATCACTAAATTCACTGAGCAGGGGAAACAGAACATCACCAAATTCACTGAGCAGGGGAAACAAAACATCACCAAATTCACTGAGCAGGGGAAACAAAACATCACCAAATTCACTGAGCAGGGGAAACAAAACATCCCCAAATTCACTGAGCAGGGGAAACACAACATCACTAAATTCACTGAGCAGGGGAAACAAAACATCCCCAAATTCACTGAGCAGGGGAAACAAAACATCCCCAAATTCACTGAGCAGGGGAAACAAAACATCACTAAATTCACTGAGCAGGGGAAACAAAACATCCCCAAATTCACTGAGCAGGGGAAACAAAACATCACCAAATTCACTGAGCAGGGGAAACAAAACATCCCCAAATTCACTGAGCAGGGGAAACAAAACATCACTAAATTCACTGAGCAGGGGAAACAGAACATCACCAAATTCACTGAGCAGGGGAAACAAAACATCCCCAAATTCACTGAGCAGGGGAAACAAAACATCACTAAATTCACTGAGCAGGGGAAACAAAACATCCCCAAATTCACTGAGCAGGGGAAACAAAACATCCCCAAATTCACTGAGCAGGGGAAACAAAACATCACTAAATTCACTGAGCAGGGGAAACAGAACATCACCAAATTCACTGAGCAGGGGAAACAAAACATCACCAAATTCACTGAGCAGGGGAAACAAAACATCACCAAATTCACTGAGCAGGGGAAACAAAACATCCCCAAATTCACTGAGCAGGGGAAACACAACATCACTAAATTCACTGAGCAGGGGAAACAAAACATCCCCAAATTCACTGAGCAGGGGAAACAAAACATCCCCAAATTCACTGAGCAGGGGAAACAAAACATCCCCAAATTCACTGAGCAGGGGAAACAAAACATCACTAAATTCACTGAGCAGGGGAAACAAAACATCCCCAAATTCACTGAGCAGGGGAAACAAAACATCACCAAATTCACTGAGCAGGGGAAACAAAACATCCCCAAATTCACTGAGCAGGGGAAACAAAACATCACTAAATTCACTGAGCAGGGGAAACAAAACATCACCAAATTCACTGAGCAGGGGAAACAAAACATCCCCAAATTCACTGAGCAGGGGAAACAAAACATCACTAAATTCACTGAGCAGGGGAAACAAAACATCACCAAATTCACTGAGCAGGGGAAACAAAACATCACCAAATTCACTGAGCAGGGGAAACAAAACATCCCCAAATTCACTGAGCAGGGGAAACAAAACATCACTAAATTCACTGAGCAGGGGAAACAAAACATCACTAAATTCACTGAGCAGGGGAAACAAAACATCCCCAAATTCACTGAGCAGGGGAAACAAAACATCACTAAATTCACTGAGCAGGGGAAACAAAACATCACCAAATTCACTGAGCAGGGGAAACAAAACATCACTAAATTCACTGAGCAGGGGAAACAAAACATCACCAAATTCACTGAGCAGGGGAAACAAAACATCCCCAAATTCACTGACAATACATTACATAGGATGAAGAAACAATACATTACATAGGATGAAGAAACAATCCTCCGAGCCGCAGCCCCATACTACTGGTCAGACTTACTGAGTGTACAGAAAATTAGGAACACTTGCTCTATCCAAGACAGACTGACCAGGTTAATCCAGATGAAAGCTGTTCTGAGGGCAAAAGGGGGTGCAACTCAATATTAGTTTTGTACACTCAGTGTATATACTGGTTGTTGGGGTGGGGTTGTTGGGGTGGGGTTGTTGTGGGGGGGGGGGGGGGGGGGTCCCTGGATTACTTTTGACCACTTCTTTGGATTCCTCGTCTTACTCACTGTTAGAAAAAAGTTTGGTCCAAAAAACGGATGTTTGGTACTATATTTATTGAATATTATATGAATCCTATAAATTAAAAATGGCCAACTTGGGTGCATTCAATTAGCTTAATTTCTCAGAGATCAAATTATATGTCAACAAAATAATGTTTCTGGAATGCTAATGTTATCTATTTCTAACTACAGAAACAATTTCAGAACAATCTACAATGTTGGGCGTCATGGCACAACACACACACACACACACACAACAGTCCTTAACACACACACACACACACACAGTCCTTAACACACACACACACACACACACACACACACACACACACACACACAACAGGTCTTAACACACACACACACACACACAACAATCCTTAACACACACACAACAGTCCTTAACACACACACACACACACACACACAACAGTCCTTAACACACACACACACACACACACACACACACACACACACACAACAGTCCTTAACACACACACACAACAGTCCTTAACACACACACACACACACACACCACACACAACAGTCCTTAACACACACACACAACAGTCCTTAACACACACACACACACACACAACAGTCCTTAACACACACACACAACAGTCCTTAACACACACACACACAACAGTCCTTAACACACACACACACACACACAACAGTCCTTAACACACACACACAACAGTCCTTAACACACACACACACACACACACACACACAACAGTCCTTAACACACACACACACAACAGTCCTTAACACACACACACACACACACAACAGTCCTTAACACACACACACACACACACACCAGTCCTTAACACACACACAGTCCTTCTGAAGTATGACAGTCTAGGCCCAGCCACTCTGTGGTGAAACAGTAAACCCCAGTGTATCAGCTGATGCCAGTCAGCAGGCGGAGTGATCTAGAGAGGTGGAGAGGCACTGAGAAAGGAGGACTAGAGCGTCTCTAGCACAGTCTCCATGGCAACAGCAAATAAAGCAGATCAATCCAGGAATGATTGAACTCTGATGGTGGTGGTTTGGACCGGCATATTACCGTATAAGCGTGCAACCGACGTTATGGATGAAGACTGTCATGAAAAGGAACGTCATAACTGTATTTGATTATCAAACAGCGGACTGAAGACGAGATGCCCCGGCATTCGTGTGGCAGTTTGACTGGTAAACTCATGGGTTCACTCACAATGGCTGCCTGGTATTATGATGCAATAATGGTAACATTGAATGTTCATTCAAATGACGTTCACTGATGTGGCTCATGCAATTGAAAGTCTTTTTTTTTTTTGTAAAGTCAGTTGAATTGACAACAAATCACAGCTCATATTGATGGGTACACTTCCTGCTTTTACTTCCTGCTTTGCTCCTGGCAACGGCCGCCATTATGCCATCACCTGACTACAACGGCCGCCAGTCCATCCATTATGCCATCACTGACTTGAATGGGACTGCCGCTCTATTCATTCTGCTTCATGGAATCGGGAGGAGGAAGAAATGTACGCCAAAAAACGGCCACCCTGGTCATTTGACTGGCCAATTACCGTCATCCAAAACTCCATGACCGTCACAGCCCGAGTGTGTGTGTGTGTGTGTGTGGGGGGGGAGGAAAGGGGGGGGGGGGCCTGATGGACTGACTGGAGTGTGTTCTGATGGTGGTATCCATGGTGTCTCTGTGTAAAGACAATAGGATCACCTTATCTTGGACGTCCAGAGGGCAGGTCTTTTCATGCAGGAACCTGAGGGTGTCCACGTGTCCGTGTCTCCCTGCGTAGTAGATGGCGTTCGCTCCACTCTGAGGTTTAATGGGTACAGTTAGACACATGGTTTGTAGCGTTTCTGTTACATATTTGATCCCAGGTTTAACAACTACATTTACATTTTAGTCATTTAGTAGACGCTCTTATCCAGAGCGACTTACAGTTACTGAGTGCATACATTTTTCATACTACCACGCCTTAAAATAAGTCTCAAAATACTCACTCACATTATGATATCTATATATTTGTGTATTCTTGAGTGTCATTAAAATGAAACCCTAATTAAGAAGTAAGAGTGTGTTTTCTGTGTGTGAGTCTGTGTGTGAGGGTGTGGTAGTGTGTGTGAGTGTGTGGTAGTGTGTGTGAGTGTGTGTAGTTGTGTGTGAGGGTGTGGTAGTGTGTGGTAGTGTGTGTGAGGGTGTGGTAGTGTGTGGTAGTGTGTGTGAGGGTGTGGGTAGTGTGTGGTAGTGTGTGTGAGGTGTGTAGTGTGATTTTAGTGTGTGTGAGGGTGTGTAGAGGGTGTGGTAGGGTGTGGTGTGCGGGTTTGTTTAGGGTGTGTGGGTTTTGGTAGTGTGGTTGTAGTGTGGGTGCATGGTGTTTTACTTGTTTTTTCTGTTTTTTGTAGGTGTGGTGTGAGGGTGTTGTAGTTTTGTGTGTTTTTCATTGTGTGAGTGTTTGGTAATGTTGTGAGGGTGTGGTAATTTGTGTGTATGTAGTGTGTGGTAGTTTGTTGTGATGTGTGGTACTTGTGTGGGCGGCTTTTGTCTGTGGTGTTGCGGTGCTGTGGTCGTGTGTGTGCGGGTGTGGTCGTGTGTGTCGTCGGTGGCTGCGGTTGTGGTCCTGTGTGTGAGGGTGTGTCGTCCTGTGTGGTCGTGTTGTGTGCGCGGTGTGGTTACGATGTGTTGTCGGCTGTTGTCTGTGTGGTCCGTGTTGTGTGCTGCTGTGTGGTACTATATTGTGTGCGGCTCCGGTATTGTTGGTCGTGTGTGTCCGGTGGGGTAATGGTGTGTCCGGGTGTGGTACTGTGTTTGCGGTGTTGTCGGTGTGTGGTAGTGGTGTGTGCGGGTGTGGGGCGTGTGATGTGCGGGTGTGTATGGTGTTTGCGGTGTGGGAGTAGTGTGGTAGTGTGTGGTCGTGTTGGCGAGGTGTTGTCGTGTGTGTGAGGGGTGGTAGTGGTGGGTGTGTGTGGTCGTGTTTGGTCGTGTGTGTGAGGTGTGGCATGTGTGTACTGGGTGTGGTCGTCTGTTGTGGTCGTGGTGGTGCCGGGTGTGGTTGTGTGCGGGTGTGTTCCTTTTGTGTGTCGTCGTGTGGTCTTGTGCTGGTCGTTGTGTGTGCGGGTGTGGTTCCTGTGTTTGCGTGTGTGTCCGTGTGTTGTAGTGTGTCATGCGATGTGGTCTTGTGTGGTCTTTGTGTGTGCGGGTCTGGGTAGATGTGTGAGTCGTTGTGTGCGGGGGTGTGGTAGTGTGTCTGAGGGTGTGGTAGTGTGTGTGAGGGCGTTGTAGTGGGGTGAAGGGTTGTTGGTAGGTGTGTGACGGTGTGGTCGTATGTGTGGTAGTGTGGTGAGGATATGTATGTGTGTTTAGTGTGTGTGAGGGTGTGGAGGTGTGGTGAGGGTATGGTAGTGTGTGGTAGTGTGTGTAGCTGTGTGTGGTAGTGTGTGGTAGTGTGTGGTGCTGTGTGGTGAATGGTGGTGGTAGTATGTGGTAGTGTGTGTGAGGGTGGTATTGTGTGTGAGGGGGTGGTCGTGTGTGGTAGTGTGTGGTCGTTGTGGTCCGTGTTGTTGCGGTGTGGTCCTTTGTGTCGGTTGTGGTCGTCTGTGTCGGTAGTGTTGTGCTGATGTTGTCGTAGTGTGTGCGGGTGTGGTGTGTGTTGTGAGTTGTGGTCGTGTGTGTGACCGGTGCGTAGTGTATGGTAGAGTGTGTGAGGTTGTGGTCGTTGTCTGCGGGTGATGGTCTGTGTGGTAGTGTGTGTGAGGGGTGGTATGTGTGTGCGTGTGTAGGGTGTGTGCTGGTGTGGTCTGTGTGTGAGGTTGTGGTCGGTTTGGTGCGAGGGCTTGGTAGTGTGTGGTTAGTGTTTTGGGGATCGTGTGTGGGCGGGTGTGGTTAATGTGTGCGGTCGTCGGTGTGGTTCCTTGTGTGGTCGTGTGTGTTCTGGGTGTGCGTCATGTGTGTGCTGTGTGTCTGTTTGGTCGGGTACTGCTTTTGGTCGTGTGTGTGCGGGTGTGGTCTTGTGTCTGGAGGGTGTGGCTCGTGTGTGTGGGGTGTGTGTACGTGTGTGTGAGGGTGTGGTAGGTTTTGTGAAGGATGTGGTAAGTGGTGTTGTAGAGTGTGTGAGGGCGTTGTAGTTGTTGTGAGGGGTTGTGGTGTGTTCGTAGGGTGTAGTCGTGTGTGTGAGGGTGTAGGTGGTGGTATTTTTGTGTGAGGGTGTGGTAGTGGTTTCCTGAGGGTCGTGTAATGTGTGTGAGGGTGTGGTAGTGGTGTGTGAGGTGTGTAATGGTGTGCTGGTGTGGTAATGTGTGTGGTAGTAGGTGTGGTAGTGTGTGGTAGGTGTGGTAGTGTGTGTGTAGTGTGTGTGAAGGGTTTGTGGTAGTGTGTGGAAGTGTGTTTGAGGGTGTGGTAGTGTTTTGTAGTGTTTTTAGTGGTGTGGTAGTGTGTCTGATGGTGTGTATTGTGTGTGAGGGCGTGGTAGTGTGTGTGAGGGTGTGGTACTGTGTGTGGTAGTGTGTGACGGGTGGTGGTAATGTTGTGCGGGTTGGTAGTATGTGTGGTATTGTTGGTCTTGTGTTTGAGGGTGTGGGTTGTGGTGTGAGGGTGTGGTCGTTGTGTGTAGTGTGTCTGAGGGTGTGGGAGTGTGTGTGCCGGGTGTGGTCGTGTGTTGGAGGAGTTGGGTATGTGTGGGTAGGTGTGTGAGGGTGTGGTAGTGTGTGTGAGGGTGTGGTAGTAGGTGTGGTAGTGTGTGTGAGGGTGTGGTAGTGTGTGTGACGCGTGTAAATGTGTGTGAGGGTATAGGTATGTGTAGGTAGTCGTGTGTGAGGGTGGTGGTACATTGTGTGTGCGTGTGGTAGTAGCTGTGTAGTGTGTGTTGATGGTGGTGGTAGTTGTGTGGTGAGGGTGTGGTATTATGTGTCGTAGTGTGGTGGTGGGTAAGGTGTGTGAGGGTTGGTCGTATTTGTGGTAAGTTGTGTTTTGAGGGGTGGTGTGTGTGGTAGTGTGTGTTAGGGTTGGTGGTACGTGTGTGGTAGTGTGTGTGAGGGTTTTGGTCTGCTTGGTGTGTAGTTGTGTGCGAGGGTTGGTAGTGATGGTGTGAGGGTGTGTGTTTCGTTGTGGTCGTGTGGAGGGGTGGTAGTTTGTGTTCGGGTTGTTGTGTTCTGTGTGCTAGGTGTTTTTAGTTTGTTCGAGTGGTGTGTTCTTTTTGGTCTTGTTGTGTAGTTGTGTGTGAGGGTGTGGTAGTGGTGTTTTCTTTTGTGCCTGAGGTGATGTAGTGTGTTGTGTATTTTTTCGAGGGTGTTTGTAGTGGTGTCTGAGGTGTGGTAGTGTGGAGTGGTGTGCAGGTGTGGTAATGGTTGTGAGTTTGGTATGTGGGTGGGTGAGGTATTAGTTTGTTGTATGTGTGTGGTAGTGTGTGATGGTGTGTTAGTGTGTGGTAGTGTGTGTGAGGGTGGTGGTGTGTGTGGTAGTGTTGTTAGGTTGTGTAATGTGTTGTGAGGGTTTGGTAGTGTTGTGTCGCGCGTCGGTCGTCGTGTGTCGTGGCTGGAGTGTGGTCGTGTGGCTGCTGGGTGGTCGTGTTTGGTGTGTGTGTGCGGGTGTGGGTGTGTGTGGTCAGTGTGTGTGAGGGGGGTGGCGTGTGTGCGTGTGTGGTCGTGTGTGTGCGGGCTTTGGTATGTGTGTTTTCGGGTTGGTTGTGTTGTCGTGTGTGTGCGGTGTGGATAGTGTTTGAGGTGTGTGTGAGGTCGTGTGTCTTGTGTGTGCTGGTGTGGTCTGGGTGTGGTGTGTGTTTGAGGGTGTGCGGGTCGTGTGGTGTGGAGGGTTTGGTCTGTGTGGTAGTGTGGTTGTCTTGTGTTGCGGGTGTGTAGTGTTTTTTCCGTTTATTGTTGTCGGGTGTGTCGTGTGTGTGCCGGTGTTGTCTTTTTGTTGCTGGTGTGGTCTCGTGTTGTGGTAGTGTTGTTTTCGGTGTGGTTCCTGTGTTTGCGTGTGTGTAGTGTGTGGTTATGTGTGTGTCGTTTGTTGGTCTTTTGTTTGAGTGTGTGGTCGTTTGTGTGCGGGTGTTGTAGTTTTTGTATTGTGTGGTCTTCCCTGTGGTGAGGTTGTGGTCGTTTTTTCTCTTTTGTTCTTTGTGTGGGTACTGTGTTGGGTTTGGTAGTATGTGTGGTAGTTGTGTGAGGGTGTTGTAGTGTGTGGTAGTGTGTGTTAGGGTGTGGTTGTGTGCGAGTGGTGTGTAGTGTGTGGTGAGTGTGTGGTAGTGTCTTTTTATTTGTGCGGGTGTGGTAATGTTGTTGGTGTGGTAATGTGTGGTAGTTGTGTGTGAGGGTGTGTCTTTGTGTTGTAGTGTGTGTAGTGTTTCTGAGAGGGTGGTGGTATGTGTGTGAGGGTTTTTACGTGTTGTGGTGTGTAGTGCGAGGGTGTGGTATGTGTATGAGGGCTGTTGGTAGTGTGGTGGAGGTGGGTGCGAGAGTGGTGTAGTGTGTGTGAGGGTGTGAGGTGTGGGAGTTTGTGTGACGGTGTGGTCAATGTTGCGAGGTTGGGGTAGTGTGTGGTCATTTGTGTTAGGGTGTTGGTAGTGGGTATGAGGTGTGGTAAGTGTGTGTATTTGTTTGAGGGTGTTTTACTGTTTTTTTATTTTTTTTTTAATTTTTGTTTGAGTGATGTGTGTGTGGTAGTGTGCGTTTAGTTTTTTCTTGTGTGGTATGTGTGGTATGTGGTGGTGAGGGTGATTGTTAGTTTTTTCGATGTTTTGTTTGTTGTTTTATATTTTTTTTGCTTTTTTTGTTATTTGTTTTAGTTGTGTTAAGTGTGTGTTTCATTTTGTGTTATTGTTTTTCTCTGTTTGTTAGTGTGTGGTATTGTGTTTGATTGTGTTTTAGTTTGTTGTTATGGTTTGGTCGTTTTTTTTATTGTATTTCTTTGTTTTTGTATGTTGGTGTGTTAGTGTTGTGATTTTGTTTTCATTGTTTATGTAGTGTGTGTGTGAGGTGTGGGTCTGTGTGCGAGGCGTGGTAGTGTGGTGTTAGTGTGTAGTAGGGTGTGTTAGTGTTGTGAGGTGTGGTAGTTTTGTGGTAATGTGTGGGGGGGTGGTGAGGGTGTGTGGGTAGTGTGGTGGTAGTGTTGGAGGGTGTGGTAATTGGGTGTAGTTGTGTGTGAGGGCGTCCCCCCTTTGTCGGGGGCTGTATCTCAGCTCCTTTCCTCATCAGCACATCGATGATCTGAATGTTCCCACAGCCTGCTGCAATCATGAGGGGCCGAGTCCCGTTCTACGCTCACACACGGTGCATGTTAGTGGTAGTTTACATGGTGTACATAAATGAGCTTGGAGCTCTCTCTCTCTCTCCTCCTCCCTCCCTCCCTCCCTCCCCTCCTCCTCCTCTCGTCTCCTTCATTCAGAGGCCCTCCCTCCCGCCATTCCCCTCCCCCCTCCCTCCTCCTCCCTCTCCTTCAGTCGGGCCCGCCCTCCCTCCTCCCCTCGGTCAAGGCCCTCCCTCCCTCCCTCCCCCTCCCTCCTCTCCTCTCCCTCCCTCCATCCCTCCCGCTCTCCCCCCTCCTCCTCTCGTCCTTCAGTCAGATTCCCTCCCCTCCCTCCCTCCCCCTCCCCCTCCTCCTCCTCTCTCCTTCAGTCAGAGGCTCCTCACCTCCCTCCCCTCCTTCCTCCTCCTCTCTCCTCCCTTGCCCTCCCGTCCCCCTCCCCCCTCCTCCTCTCTCCTTCAGTCAGAGGCCCCTCCCTCCCGCCCTCCCCCTCCCTCCTCCTCTCATCCTTCGATTCATCTTTCCCCCTCCGTCCCTCCGCTCTGCCCCTCCTCCTCCTCCTCTCTCCTTCCGTCATGTCCTTCACCTCCCTCCCTCCCTCCCCCTCCTCCTCCTCTCTCCTTCAGTCAGAGGCCCTCCCTCCCTCCCTCCCTCCCCCTCCTCCTCCTCTCCATCCCTTCAGTCAGAGGCCCTCCTCCCTCCCTCCCCCTCTCCTCTCTCGTCCTTCATGTCAGATTCCCTCCCTCCCTCCCCTCCTCCTCCTCTCTTCCTTCAGTCATATTACCCTCCCCCTCCTCCTCCTCCTCTCCTCTCTCCTCTCCTATCAGTCAGAGGCCTCTCCCTCCCTCCCTGCCCCCTCACTCTCCTACCGCTCCTTCCTTCATTGCCTAGGCCCTCCCTCCCTCCTCCTCCTCCTCCTCTCCATCCTTCATTCAGAGCCCTCCCTCCCTCCCCCTCTCCTCCCTCCTCTCTCCTTCAGTCAGAGGCCCTCCTCCCTCCTCCTCCTTCCTCCTCTCTCCTTCAGTTTTCAGAGGCCCTCCCTCCCTCCCCCCCTCCTCCTCCTCTCTCCTTCAGTCCCATAGGCCCTCCCCTCCCTCCCTCCCTCCCTCCCCTCCTCTCCTCCTCTCTTCCTTCATTCAGAGTCCCCTCCTCCCTTCCTCGCTCCTCCTCGCTTCTCCTCCTTCAGTCAGAGGCCCGCCCTCCCTGCCCCTCCTCCTCCTCTCCCTTCAGTCAGAAGGCCCCTCCCTCCCCTCCCCCTCCTCCTCCTCCTCTCTCCAAATCAGTCCTAGTCCCTCCTCCCTCCCTCCCTCCCTCCACCCTCCTCCTCCTCTCTCGCTTCAGTCAGAGGCCCCTCCCGCCTCCCTCCCCCTCCTCCTCGCTCCTTCATTCAGAGGCCCCTCCCGCCCGCTCCCTCCCTCCCCCTCTCTCCTCCTCCTTCCTCTCTCCTTCAGTCGAGGCCCTCCCTCCCTCCCCTCCTTCCTCCTCTCTTCCTTCAGGCGAGGCCCTCCCTCCCTCCCCCCCCCCTCCTCCTCGCCTCTCCTTCAGTCAGAGGCCCTCCCTCCCTCCCTCCCCCCATCCCCCCCTCTCTCATCTCTCCGTCATCAGAGGCCCTCCCTCCCTTCCTTCCTCCCCTCCTCCTCTCTCCTTCAGTCAGAGGCCCTCCTCCCTCCCTCCCTCCCCCTCCTCCCTCCTCCTCTCTCTTCACAGTCGAGGCCCTCCCTCCCCCTCCTCCTCCTCCATCATCTCCTTCATCAAGGCCCTCCCTCCCTCCCCCTCCTCCTTCCTCCGCCTCCTCTCCTTCAGTCAGAGGCCCCTCCCTCCCTCCCCCTCCTTCCTCCTCCTCTCTCTCCTTCAGTCCAGATTCCCTCCTCCCTCCCTCCCTCCCTCCCCCTCCTCCTCCTCTCTCCCTTCCGTCAGATGCCCCTCCCTCCCCCCACCCCCTCCCCCTCCTCCTCCTGTCCTCTCCTAAACCTCCTCTCCCTGACCATCCTTCCATCAGAGTTTCCGCTCCTCCCTCCCTCACCTCCCGCCACTCCCCTCCTCTCCTCCTCTCTCCTTTCCTTCCGCGATCCCCTGCCCTCCCTCCTCCCTCCCCTCCTCCTCCTCTCGTCCTTCATCAGGATGCCCCGTCCCTCCCTCGCGCTCCCTCCCCTCCTTCTCCTTCCTTCCTCTTCCCTCCTCCTACCCCCTCCCTCCCCCTCCTCCTCCCTCTCCGTCCTATCCTTCATCTTCCCTCCCCTCCCTCCCTCCCTCCCCCTCCTCCTCCTCTCATCCACCTTCCTTCCGCTTCCCCTCCCCCGTCCTACTTCCTCCTCTCTCCTCAGTCTCGTTCCCTCCGCATCCCTCCCTCCCCCTCCTCCTCCTCCTCTTGCACCTCCTTCATCTCCTAGGCCCTTCCCTCCCCTCCTCCTCCTCCTCCTCCCGCCTTTCCGTCAGAGGCCCTCCCTCCCTCCCCCTCCTCCTCCTCCTCTCATCCTTCAGTCAGAGCCCTCCCTCCTCCTCCTCCTCCTCCCTCTCCTTCAGTCATATTCCCTCCCTCCCTCCCCCTCCTCCTCCTCTTCTCCTTCAGTCAGATCCCTCCCTCCCTCCCTCCCTCCTCCCCCTCCTCTCTCTTCCTTCAGTCAGAGGCCCTCCCTCCTCCTCCTCCTCCTCCTCTCCTTCAGTCAGAGGCCTCCCTCCCTCCCCCCTCCTCCTCTCTCTTCAGTCAGAGGCCCTCCCTCCTTCCCCCCCCTCCCCCTCCTCTCCCTTCAGTCAGAGGCCTCCTCCCTCCCTCCCTCCTCCCCTCCTCCTCTCTTCTTTAGTCAGAGGCCCCCCTCCCTCCCTCCTCCCTCCCTCCTCTCTTCAGTCAAAAGGGCCCTCCCTCCCTCCCTCCCTCCCCCCCTCCTCCTCCCCTCCCTTCAGTCAGAGGCCCACATAATGATAACCTCCCCTGGTTGAGGGTCTTCTAAACACCAACCTCTACCCCCCAGCCACCCCGTGCCAACCACACTCCTACTGCCACCCCGCCCCCCGTCCAACCCACTCCTCACCAGGCCACCCGGCCAACCACCTCTATGCACCCACCAACCCGTTGCCAAACACTCAACTTTCACCCACGCCCCCCCGTGCCAACCACACTCCTACTGCCACCCACGCCACCCGTGCCAACCACACTCTACTGCCACCCACGCCACCCCGTGCCAACCACACTCCTACTCCCACCCACGCCACCCCGTGCCAACCACACTCCTACTGCACCCCACGCACCCGTGCCAACCACACTCCTACTGCCACCCACGCCACCCCGTGCCAACCACACTCTACTGCCACCCACGCCACCCCGTGCCAACCACTCCTACGCCACCCACGCCACCCGTGCAAACCACACTCCTATGCCACCCACGCCACCCGGCCAACCACACTGCCTACTGCAACCACGCCACCCTTTGCCAACCACACTCCTACTCCCACCCACGCCACCCCGTTGCCAACCACACTCCTACTGCCACCCCGCCACACCGTGCCAACCACACTCCTACTGCAACCAACGCCACCCCATGCCAACCACACTCCTACTGCCACCCACGCCACCCCGTGCCAAACCACACTCCTACTGCACCCACGCCACCCCGTGCCAACCACACTCCTACTGCCACCCACGCCACCCCGTGCCAACCACACTCCTACTGCCACCCACGCCACCCCGTGCCAACCACACTCCTACTGCCACCCACGCCACCCCGTGCCAACCACACTCCTACTGCCACCCACGCCACCCCGTGCCAACCACACTCCTACTGCCACCCACGCCACCCCGTGCCAACCACACTCCTACTGCTGAGGGCTTTCAGTGTTTTTGTCTGCGTGTCTCTGTGTGTGTGTTTAAAGATTCAAGTCTTAATGTCACATGCACAAGAAGAGTGATGTGCCTTTCTTGCAAACTCAAAACCCAACAATGCGATAATCAATAACAATGTAATACTAGAACAAATAAGAAAAAGAAATATACAATAAAGTAGGTAAGCATACTATATACAGGAAATATTAAAAAATCAGTTCCAATACCATATTTACATGTGCAGGGATGGAGTGATGGAGGTAGATACAGTGAGGGAAAAAAGTATTTGATCCCCTGCTGATTTTGTACGTTTGCCCACTGACAAAGAAATGATCAGTCTATAATTTTAATGGTAGGTTTATTTGAACAGTGAGAGACAGAATAACAACAAAACAATCCAGAAAAACGCATGTCAATAATGTTATAAATTGATTTGCATTTTACTGAGGGAAATAAGTATTTGACCTCCACTCAATCAGAAAGATTTCTGGCTCCCAGGTGTCTTTTATACAGGTAACGAGCTGAGATTAGGAGCACACTCTTAAAGGGAGTGCTCCTAATCTCAGTTTGTTACCTGTATAAAAGACACCTGTCCACATAAGCAATCAATCAATCAGATTCCAAACTCTCCACCATGGCCAAGACCAAAGAGCTCTCCAAGGATGTCAGTGACAAGATTGTATACCTACACAAGGCTGGAATGGGCTACAAGACCATCGCCAAGCAGCTTGGTGAGAAGGTGACAACAGTTGGTGCGATTATTCGCAAATGGAAGAAACACAAAATAACTGTCAATCTCCCTCGGCCTGGGGCTCCATGCAAGATCTCACCTCGTGGAGTTACAATGATCATGAGAACGGTGAAGAATCAGCCCAGAACTACACGGGAGGATCTTGTAATGATCTCAAGGCAGGTGGGACCATAGTCACCAAGAAAACAATTGGTAACACACTACGCCGTGAAGGACTGAAATCCTGCAGCGCCCGCAAGGTCCCCCTGCTCAAGAAAGCACATATACAGGCCGGTCTGAAGTTTGCCAATGAACATCTGAATGATGGAGGAGGAGAACTGGGTGAAAGTGTTGTGGTCAGATGAGACCAAAATGGAGCTCTTTGGCATCAACTCAACTCGCCGTGTTTGGAGGAGGAGGAATACTGCCTATGACCCCAAGAACACCATCCCCACCGTCAAACATGGAGGTGGAAACATTATGCTTTGGGGTGTTTTTCTGCTAAGGGGACAGGACAACTTAACCGCATCAAAGGGACGATGGATGGGGCCATGTACCGTCAAATCTTGGGTGAGAACCTCCTTCCCTCAGCCAGGGCATTGAAAATGGGTCGTGGATGGGTATTCCAGCATGACAATGACCCAAAACACACGGCCAAGGCAACAAAGGAGTAGCTCAAGAAGAAGCACATTAAGGTCCTGGAGTGGCCTAGCCAGTCTCCAGACCTTAATCCCATAGAAAATCTGTGGAGGGAGCTGAAGGTTCGAGTTGCCAAACGTCAGCCTCGAAACCTTAATGACTTGGAGAAGATTTGCAAAGAGGAGTGGGACAAAATCCCTCCTGAGATGTGTGCAAACCTGGTGGCCAACTACAAGAAACGTCTGACCTCTGTGATTGCCAACAAGGGTTTTGCCACCAAGTACTAAGTCATGTTTTGCAGAGGGGTCAAATACTTATTTCCCTCATTAAAATGCAAATCAATTTATAACATTTTTGACATGCGTTTTTCTGGATTTTGTTGTTGTTATTCTGTCTTTGACTGTTCAAATAAACCTACCATTACAATTATAGACTGATCATGTCTTTGTCAGTGGGCAAACGTACAAAATCAGCAGGGGATCAAAAATGTTTTTCCCTCACTGTATGTATAGGGGTAAGCGGACAGGGATACTGGAGTGATGGAGGTAGATATGTATAGGGGTAAGGGGACAGGGATACTGGAGTGATGGAGGTAGATATGTATAGGGGTAAGGGGACAGGGATACTGGAGTGATGGAGGTGGATATGTATAGGGGTAAGGGACAGGGGATACTGGAGTGATGGAGGTAGATATGTCTAGGGGGAAGGGACAGGATACTGGAGTGATGGGGTAGATATGTATAGGGGTAAGGGGACAGGGATACTGGAGTGATGGAGGTAGATATGTATAGGGGTAAGGGGACAGGGATACTGGAGTGATGGAGGTAGATATGTATAGGGGTAAGGGGACAGGGATACTGGAGTGATGGAGGAGGTAGATATGGTATAGGGGTAAGGGGACAGGGATACTGGAGTGATGGAGGTAGATATGTATAGGGGTAAGGGGACAGGGATACTGAGTGATGGAGGTAGATATGTATAGGGGTTAGGGGACCAGGGATACTGGAGTGATGGAGGTAGATATGTATAGGGGTAAGGGGACAGGGATATGGAGTGATGGAGGTAGATATGTAAGGGGTAAAGGGGACAGGGATACTGGAGTGATGGAGGTAGATATGTATAGGGGTTTAAAGGGGGCAGGGATACTGGAGTGATGGAGGGGAGATATGTATAGGGGTAAGGGGACAGGGATACTGGGGTGATGGAGGTAGATATGTATAGGGGTAAGGGGACAGGGATACTGGAGTGATGGAGGTAGATATGTATAGGGGTAAGGGGACAGGGATACTGGAGTGATGGAGGTAGATATGTATAGGGGTAAGGGGACAGGGATACTGGAGTGATGGAGGTAGATATGTATAGGGGTTAGGGGACAGGGATACTGGAGTGATGGAGGTAGATTATGTATAGGGGTAAGGGGACAGGGATACTGGAGTGATGGAGGTAGATTGTATAGGGGGTACGGTGGGACAGGGATACTGGAGTGATGGAGGTAGATATGTATAGGGGTAAGGGGACAGGGATACTGGAGTGATGAGGTAGATATGTATAGGGGAAGGGGACAGGGATACTGGAGTGATGGAGGTAAGATATGTATAGGGGTAAGGGGACAGGGATACTGGAGTGATGGAGGTAGAATATGTATAGGGGTAAGGGGACAGGGATACTGGAGTGATGGAGGTAGATATGGTATAGGGGTAAGGGGGGACAGGGATACTGGAGTGATGGAGGTAGATGGTAATGTATAGGGGTAAGGGGACAGGGGATACTGGAGTGATGGAGGGTATAGATATGGTATAGTGGGGTAGGGGACAGGATACTGGATTGATGGAGGTTAGATATGTATAGGGGTAACGGGGACAGCGGCTACTGGAGAGTTGATGGAGAGTAAGATATGTATAGGGGTAAGGGGACAGGGATACTGGAGTGATGGAGGTAGATATGTATAGGGGTAAGGGGACAGGGATACTGGAGTGATGGAGGTAGATATGTATAGGGGTAAGGGGTAAGGGATACTGGAGTGATGAGGTAGATATGTATAGGGGTAAGGGGACAGGGATACTGGAGTGATGGAGGGTAGATATGTATAGGGGTAAGGGGACAGGGATACTGGAGTGATGGAGGTAGATATGTATAGGGGTTAAGGGGACAGGGATACTGGAGTGATGGAGGTAGATATGTATAGGGGTAAGGGGAACAGGGATACTGGAGTGATGGAGTGGAGGTGGATATGTTATAGGGGTAAGGGGACAGGGATACTGGAGGTGATGGAGGTAGATATGTATAGGGGGAAGGGGACAGGGATACTGGAGTGATGGAGGTAGATATGTATAGGGGTAAGGGGACAGGGATACTGGAGTGATGGAGGTAGATATGTATAGGGGTAAGGGGACAGGGATACTGGGAGTGATGGAGGTAGATATGTATAGGGGTAAGGGGACAGGGATACTGGAGTGATGGAGGTAGATATGTATAGGGGTAAGGGGACAGGGATACTGGAGTGATGGAGGTAGATATGTATAGGGGTAAGGGGACAGGGATACTGGAGTGATGGAGGTAGATATGTATAGGGGTTAGCGGACAGGGATACTGGAGTGATGGAGGTAGATATGTATAGGGGTAAGGGGACAGGGATACTGGAGTGATGGAGGTAGATATGTATAGGGGTAGGGGACAGGGATACTGGAGTGATGGAGGTAGAATGTATAGGGGTAAGGGGACAGGGATACTGGAGTGATGGAGGTAGATATGTATAGGGGTAAGGGGACAGGGATACTGGAGTGATGGAGGTAGATATGTATAGGGGTAAGGGGACAGGGATACTGGAGTGATGGAGGTAGATATGTATAGGGGTAAGGGGACAGGGATACTGGAGTGATGGAGGTAGATATGTATAGGGGTGGTAGGGGACAGGGATACTGGAGTGATGGAGGGTAGTAGTATAGGTATAGGGGTAAGGGGACAGGGATACTGGAGTGATGGAGGTAGATATGTATAGGGGTTAGGGGACAGGGATACTGGAAGTGATGGAGGTAGATATGTATAGGGGTAAGGGGACAGGGATACTGGAGTGATGGAGGTAGATATGTATAGGGGTAAGGGGACAGGGATACTGGAGTGATGGAGGTAGATATGTATAGGGGTAAGGGGACAGGGATACTGGAGTGATGGAGGTAGATATGTATAGGGGTAAGGGGACAGGGATACTGGAGTGATGGAGGAGATATGTATAGGGGTAAGGGGACAGGGATACTGGAGTGATGGAGGTAGATATGTATAGGGGTAAGGGGACAGGGGATACTGGAGTGATGGAGGTAGATATGTATAGGGGTAAGGGGACAGGGATACTGGAGTGATGGAGGTAGATATGTATAGGGGTAAGGGGACAGGGATACTGGAGTGATGGAGGTAGATATGTATAGGGGTAAGGGGACAGGGATACTGGAGTGATGGATGGTAGATATGTATAGGGGTAAGGGGACAGGGATACTGGAGTGATGGAGGGTAGATATGTATAGGGGTAAGGGGACAGGGATACTGGAGTGATGGAGGTTAGATATGTATAGGGGTAAGGGGACAGGGATTACTGGAGTGATGGAGGTAGATATGTATAGGGGTAAGGGGACAGGGATACTGGAGTGATGGAGGTAGATATGTATAGGGGTAAGGGGACAGGGATACTGGAGTGATGGAGGTAGATATTGTATAGGGGTAAGGGGACAGGGATAACTGGAGTGATGGAGGTAGATATGTATAGGGGTAAGGGGACGGGATACTGGAGTGATGGAGGTAGATATGTATAGGGGTAAGGGGACAGGGATACTGGAGTGATGGAGGTAGATATGTATAGGGGTAAGGGGACAGGGATACTGGAGTGATGGAGGTAGATATGTATAGGGGTAAGGGGACAGGGGATACTGGAGTGATGGAGGTAGATATGTATAGGGGTAAGGGGACAGGGATACTGGAGTGAGGAGGTAGATATGTATAGGGGTCAGGTGACAGGGATACTGGAGTGATGGAGGTTAGATATGTATAGGGTCAGGTGACAGGGATACTGGAGTGATGGAGGTAGATATGTATAGGGGTAAGGGGACAGGGATACTGGAGTGATGGAGGTAGATATGTATAGGGTCAGGTGACAGGGATACTGGAGTGATGGAGGTAGATATGTATAGGGGTAAGGGGACAGGGATATGGAGTGATGGAGATAGATATGTATAGGGGTAAGGGAACAGGGATACTGGAGTGATGGAGGTGGGATATGTATAGGGGTAAGGGGACAGGGATACTGGAGTGATGGAGGTTTCGATATTATAGGGGTAAGGGGGCCAGGGATACTGGAGTGATGGAGGTAGATATGTATAGGGGTAAGGGGACAGGGATACTGGAGTGATGGAGGTAGATATGTATAGGGGTAAGGGGACAGGGATACTGGAGTGATGGAGGTAGATATGTATAGGGGTAAGGGGACAGGGATACTGGAGTGATGGAGGTAGATATGTATAGGGGTAAGGGGACAGGGATACTGGAGTGATGGAGGTTTGATATGTATAGGGGTAAGGGGACAGGGATATGGGGGTGATGGAGGTAGATATGTATAGGGGTAAGGGGACAGGGATACTGGAGTGATGGAGGTAGATAGTATAGGGGTAAGGGGACAGGGATACTGGAGTGATGGAGGTTAGATATGTATAGGGGTCAGGTGACAGGGATACTGGAGTGATGGAGGTAGATATGTATAGGGGTAAGGGGACAGGGATATGGAGTGATGGAGGTAGATATGTATAGGGGTAAGGGGACAGGGATACTGGAGTGATGGAGGTAGATAGTATAGGGGTAAGGGGACGGGATACTGGAGTGATGGAGGAATGTATAGGGGTTAAGGGGACAGGGATACTGGAGTGATGGAGGTAGATATGTATAGGGGTAAGGGGACAGGGTTACTGGAGTGATGGAGGTAGATATGTATAGGGGTAAGGGGACAGGGATACTGGAGTGATGGAGGTAGATAGTATAGGGGTAAGGGGACAGGGATACTGGAGTGATGGAGGTAGATATGTATAGGGGGAAGGGGACAGGGATATGGAGTGATGGAGGTAGATATGTATAGGGGTAAGGGGACAGGGATACTGGAGTGATGGAGGTAGATATGTATAGGGGTAAGGGGACAGGGATACTGGAGTGATGGAGGTGGATATGTATAGGGGTAAGGGGACAGGGATACTGGAGTGATGGAGGTAGATATGTATAGGGGTAAGGGGACAGGGATACTGGAGTGATGGAGGTAGATATGTATAGGGGTAAGGGGACAGGGATACTGGAGTGATGGAGGTAGATATGTATAGGGGTAAGGGGACAGGGATACTGGAGTGATGGAGGTAGATATGTATAGGGTTAAGGGGACAGGGATACTGGAGTGATGGAGGTAGATATGTATAGGGGTAAGGGGACAGGGATACTGGAGTGATGGAGGTAGATATGTATAGGGGTAAGGGGACAGGGATACTGGAGTGATGGAGGTAGATATGTATAGGGGTAAGGGGACAGGGATACTGGAGTGATGGAGGTAGATATGTGTAGGGGTAAAGTGTCTAGGCATCAGGATATAAGATAAACAGAGTAGCAGCAGCTTGTATGTGAGTGGGTGTGTAGAGTCAGTATAAACGTACACTACCATTCAAGGGTTGTTCTTTATTTTTTACTATTTTCTACATTGTAGAATAATAGTGAAGACATCAAAACTATGAAAAAACACATATGAAATCATGTAGTAACCAAAAAAGTGTTAAACAAATCAAAATATATTTGAGATTTGAGATTCTTCAAATATACTCTTGGCATTCTATCAACCAGCTTCACCTGGAATGCTTTTCCAACAGTCTTGAAGGAGTTCCCACATATGCTGAGCACTTGTTGGCTGCTTTTCCTTCACTCCCAAACCATCTCAATTGGGTTGAGGTCGGGGGATTGTGGAGGCCAGGTCATCTGATGCAGCACTCCATCACTCTCCTTCTTGGTGAAATAGCCCTTACACAGCCTGGAGGTGTGTTGGGTCATTGTCCTGTTGAAAAACAAATGATAGTCCCACTAAGCCCAAACCAGATGGGATGGCATATTGCTGCAGAATGCTGTGGTAGCCATGCTGGTTAAGTGTGCCTTGAATTCTAAATAAATCACAGACAGTGTCACCAGCAAAGCAGCCCCACACCATAACATCTCCTCCTCCATGCTTTACGGTGGGAAATACACATGCGGCGATCATCTGTTCACCCACATCGCGTCTCACAAAGACACGGCGGTTGGATCCAAAAATCTCAAATTTGGACTCCAGACCAAAGGACAAATTTACACCGGTCTTATGTCCATTGTTCGTGTTTCTTGGCCCAAGCAGGTCTCTTCTTCTTATTGGTGTCCTTTAGTAGTGGTTTCTTTGCAGCAATTCGACCATGAAGGCCTGATTCACACAGTCTCCTCTGAACAGTTGATGTTGAGATGTGTCTGTGACTTGAACTCTGTGAAGCATTTATTTGGGCTGCAATTTCTGAGGCTGGTAACTTTAACTCTAATGAACTTATCCTCTGCAGCAGAGGTAACTCTGGGTCTTCCATTCCTGTGGCGGTCCTCATGAGAGCCAGTTTCATCATAGCGCTTGATGGTTTTTGCGACTGCACTTGAAGAAACTTTCAAAGTTCTTGAAATTGTCCTTATTGACTGACCTTCATGTCTTAAAGTAATGATGGACTGTTGTTTCTCTTTGCTTATTTGAGCTGTTCGTTTCTCTTTGCTTATTGGACTGGTTCCTGCCATAATATGGACTTGGTCTTTTACCAAATAGGGCAATCCTCTGTATACCCCCCCTACCTTGTCACAACAGATTGGCTCAAACGCATTAAGAAGGAAAGAAATTCCACAAATTAACTTTTAAGAAGGCACACCTGTTAATTGAAATGCATTCCAGGTGACTACCTCATGAAGCTGGTTGAGAGAATGCCAAGAGTGTGCAAAGCTGTCATCAAGGCAAAGGGTGGCTGCTTTGAAGAATCTCAAATATAAAATATATATTGATTTCTTTAACACTTTTTTGGTTACTACATGATTCCATAGGTGTTATTCCATAGTTTTGATGTCTTCACTATTATTCTACAATGTAAAAAATAGTAAAAATAATGGGAATGGGTAGGTGTGTCCAAACTTTTGACTGGTACTGTATGTGCATATTATGTGTGAGTGAGAAATAATGGAGTGACAGTGTGTGAGTGTGTTGGAGGGACAGTGTGTGTGAGTGTGTTGGAGTGTCAGTGTGTGTGAGTGTGTTGGAGTGACAGTGTGTGTGAGTGTGTTGGAGTGACAGTGTGTGTGAGTGTGTTGGAGTGTCAGTGTGTGTGAGTGTGTTGGAGTGACAGTGTGTGTGAGTGTTGGAGAGACAGTGTGTGAGTGTGTTGGAGTGACAGTGTGTGTGAGTGTGTTGGAGTGACAGTGTGTGTGAGTGTTGGAGAGACAGTGTGTGAGTGTGTTGGAGTGACAGTGTGTGTGAGTGTGTTGGAGTGTCAGTGTGTGAGTGTGTTGGAGGGACAGTGTGTGAGTGTGTTGGAGTGACAGTGTGTGTGAGTGTGTTGGAGTGACAGTGTGTGTGTGAGTGTTGGAGTGACAGTGTGTGTGAGTGTGTAGGGCCCTGTGAGTGTGCATAGAGACAGTGCAAAGATTGAAATAAAAGGTAAATAAAGACACAAGGTGAACTCAGTCCGTTAGCCATTCTGTTAGCTATTCAGCAGCCTGATGGCTTGGGGATAGAAGCTGTTCAGGAGCCTGTTGGTGTCAGACTTGATGCACTGGTACCTCTTGCCGTGCGGCAGCAGAGAGAATAGTCTATGGCTCGGGTGGTTGGAGTATTTGATGATTTTCTGGGCCTTCTTTTCACACCGCCTGATATAGAAGTCCTGGATGGCAGGGAGCTCGGCCCCAGTGATGTACTGGGCTGTCTGTACCACCCTCTGTAACGCCATGCGATCGAGGGCGGTGCTATTGCCATACCAAGCAGTGATGCAGCCAGTCAATATGCTCTCAATGGTACAGCTGTATAACCTTTTGTGGATTTGAGGGCCCATGCAGAACTTTTTCAACCCCATGAGGGGGAAGAGGCACTGTGGCGCCTTCTTCACGACTGTGCATGTGTGTTTGGACCATGTTAAATCTTTAGTGATTTGGACACAAAGGAACTTGAAGCTGTCAACTCACTCCACAGCGGCCCTGTCGATGTGGATGGGGGCGTGCTCGTCCCCGAGTTTCCTGTAGTCCAGGATCAGCTCCTAGGTCTTAATGACGTTGAGGGAGAGGTTGTTGTCCTGGAACTACACTGCCAGGTCTCTGACCTCCTCCCTATAGGCTGTCTCATCGTCACCGGTGATCAGGCCTACCACCGTCGTGTCGTCAGCTAACTTGATAATGGTGTTGGAGTCGTGCTTGGCCACACAGTCGTGGGTGAACAGGGAGTACAGGAGGGGACTAAGCATACACCCCTGTGGGGCCCCTGTGTTAAGGGTGATGTAGCCTACCCTCACCACCTGGGGTCGGCCCGTCAGGAAGTCCAGGATCCAGTTGCAGAGGGAGGTGTTCAGTCCCAGGGTCCTGAGCTTAGTGATGAGCTTTGTGGGCACTATGGTGTTGAACGCTGAGCTGTAGTCCATGAACAGCATTCTCACATAGGTGTTCCTCTTATCTAGGTGGGTGAGGGCAGTGTGGAGAGCAATTGAGATTGCATCATCTATGAATCTGTTGGGGCGGTATGTAAATTTTGAGTGGGTCTAGGGTGGCTGGGATGGTGGAGTTAACGTGTTCCATAACCAGCCTTTCAAAGCACTTCATGATTACAGAAGTGAGTGCTACAGGTCGGTAGTCATGGTGGCATGAAGCCTTAGAGTTCTTAGGAACAGGAATGACGGTGGTCGTTTTAAAACATGTGGTGATTACAGACTGGGACAAGGAGAGGTTGAACATTACCGTGAATATGCCTGCCAGCTGTTCTGCGCATGCTCTGAGAACGCGACCTGGAATACCGTCAGAGCCCGCGGGATCACCCAATACCGTCGGAGAGCGAGATCACCCAATACCGTCGGAGAGCGAGATCACCCAATACCGTCGGAGAGCGAGATCACCCAATACCGTCGGAGAGCGAGATCACCCAATACCGTCGGAGAGCGAGATCACCCAATACCGCTGCTCTTTAGTTTAGCGCCAACCTCTCTGTTAATCCAGGGCTTTTGATTGGGGAAGCACCGTGGGTACAACATCACTGATGCATTTTCTAATGAAGCCGGTGACGGAGGTGGTTCGCTCGTCGATGTTATCGAAACATATTCCAGCCAGCGTTAGCAAAGCGGTCCTGTAGCATAACCTCTGATTCTGGTGACCATTTCTCAACGGAGCCAATCGCTTGTATTTTCTGTTTCAGCTTCTGCTTGTAAACAGGAAGCAAGAGTACGGCCTCATGATCTGATTTGCTGAATGGCGGATGAGGGAGGGCCTTGTATGCTTGCTTGTGGGTAGAATAGCAGGGGTCTAGGACTTTATCGACCCTAGTGGCGTTGTAGACATGTTGATGGAAGTTAGGCATCACGTCTTAGTGACGTGGAATTAAAATCGCCGGCAACCAGAAAAGCAGCCTCTGGATGTAGGTTTTCTTGCTCTGGGTGTAGGTTTTCCTGCTCTGGGTGTAGGTTTTCTTGCTGTACTGTTTGTTAAGCACCAGCTTGTTATTTTTCTTGTCCTGAGGAGGAATGTATACAACAGTCACGATAACAGCTGAAACTCCCTCGGGAGGTAGACGGGTCTGCATCTGACCATCAGGTATTCCAAGACGGGTGAACAGTGGGTCGACACTTCCACCGCATTGGAATTAGCACACCACTTGGAGTTGATGAAGAGGCAAACCCCTCGCCCCCCCGATTTCCCCCGACTCCAACATCCTGTCCGCCCGGTGAATGGAGAGTTCCGTTAGTAGCGAATCCGCGATCGGAGGTCATCCATCTTATTATCAAGTGACTGTACATTAGCCAACAGAATGGAGGGAAGAGGAGGCCAGTTTTCCCTTCGCCTTAGTCTCACCAGGATCCCCCCTCTCTTACCTCTGTAATCCAGGCGTATCCTTTTGGGTAGCCCGAATATTGAGTTGGAATTACAGAGAGAGCTCCGGGCAGATGAGTCGCGGTCGAAGTAGAAGCTGGAATTGGGGGGTTAGTAACCGTTCTGATGTTCAAAAGTTATTGTTAGTTGTAAGAAATAATAGCGGAAACGTTTCGAAAAGTTGGGTTGGAGCTTGAAGAACAGTGGCCATGCATTACGGAGCCATCTTATGTGTGTGTGTGTGTATGTGTGTGTGTGTGTGGGCGAGTGTGTGTGTGGGCGAGTGTGTGTGTGGGCGTGTGTATGTATGTGTGTGTGTTGGCATGTGTGTCTGATCTGTGCTGGGCCACTGATTGAATTAGACATGGTCCAGCAATTCATTCCCCTGTACTAATTAACCAATTACAGCTAATTCCTTAACAAGGTTTTCTGCTGGGATCTGGAGAAAGGTTCAGACAGACGGTTAGTGGGATAGATGGGATAGATGGGGGGGTTAATAGAAGACATGTTAACCAAACAGCCACACACACAGAGAGAGAGAGAGTTGTGTTCTCACCTTGTTGGGCTGGTTAAGGTCGTAGCTGGTCAGTGAAGTCAGAAGATGCTGCAGGCCAGGTACGTTGTTATCGTTTATTGCATGGATTATAGCCTTCATCACAAACGAGTCTTCCTCATCCTAATGACACACCACAGGGGGTCATTTTGTTTTCCACCAGGTGTGTGATATTAGCCCACAGGCTCAGGTAACAGGTGTTATAGAAACAGCTGGATATGACCCTGTACTACGCCCCTCTCACAAAACACACCTTCTGGACTTTATAGCTACAATCATATTGAATATTATATTCTGAAGGATCAAATGGTTCCAGATCTGTCTCACCCCTTCCTCTCCTCTCTCTCACCCCTTCCTCTCCTCTCTCTCACCCCTTCCTCTCCTCTGTCTATCACCCCTTCCTCTTCCTCTTTCTCACCCTTCCTCTCCTCTGTACTCACACCCCTTCCTCTCCTCTGTCTCACCCCTTCCTCGCCTCTGTCTCACCCCTTCCTCTCCCTCTCTCTCACCCCTTCCTCTCCTCTCTCTCACCCCTTCCTCTCCTCTGTCTCACCCCTTCCTCTCTCTCACCACCTTCCTCTCCTCTGTCTCATCACCCCTTCTCTCCTCTGTCCACCCCTTCCTCTCCTCTGTCTCATCACCCTTCCTCTCCTCTCTCTCACCCCTTCCCCTCCTCTCTCTCACCCCTGTCCTCTCCTCTCTCTCACCCCTTCCTCTCCTCTGTCTGCACCCCCTTCCTCTCCTCTCTCTCACCCCTTCCTCTCCTCTGTCTCACCCCTTCCTCTCCTCTGTCTCACCCCTTCCTCTCCTCTCTCTCACCCCTTCCTCTCCTCTGTCTCCCCCTTCTCTCCTCTTTCTCACCCCCTTCCTCTCCTCTGTCTCACCCCTTCCTCTCCTCTGTCTCACCCCCTTTCTCTCTTCACCCCTTCTCCTCTCTCACCCCTTCTCGTCTCTTCACCCCTTCCCCTCCTCTGTCTCACCCCTTCCTCTCCTCTCGCTCACCCTTCATCCCCTTCCTCACCCCTCTCGCTCTCTTCCACCCCTTCCTCTCCTCTGTCTCCCCCTTCCTCTCCCTGTCCACCCCTTCCTCTCCTCTGTCTCACCCCTTCCTCTCCTCTGTCTCACCCCTTCCTCTCCTCTCTCTCACCCCTTCCTCTCCTCTCTCTCACCCCTTCCTCTCCTCTGTCTCACCCCTTTCTCTCCTCTGTCTCACCCCTTCCTCTCCTCTGTCTCACCCCTTCCTCTCCTCTCTCTCACCCCTTCCTCTCCTCTCTCACCCCTTCCTCTCCTCTGTCTCACCCCTTCCTCTCCTCTGTCTCACCCCTTCCTCTCCTCTGTCTCACCCCTTCCTCTCTGTCTTACCCCTTCCTCTCCTCTGTCTCACCCCTTCCTCTCCTCTCTCTCACCCCTTCCTCTCCTCTCTCTCACCCCTTCCTCTCCTCCTCTCTCACCCCTTCCTCTCCTCTCTCTCTCACCCCTTCCTCTCCTCTGTCTCACCCCTTCCTCTCATTCCTTCCTCTCCTCTCTCCCCTTCTCTCCCTCCTCCCTCCCAGCTAGAATGCACTGAAGGGAGAAAGGTGGGGAGGGGTAGAAAGAGAGGGGTGGGGAGGGGTAGAAAGAGAGGGGGTGGGGAGGGGTAGAGAGAGAGAGAGAGAGAGAGAGAGAGAGACAGCCTAACCCCAACCAGGGTCTCTGGATCCACTGTCTCCATTCAAGAGGGTTCAACATTGGTCAATGGTTGATATAATCTTAGTAAAATGACAAGCCATTCCAAAGACTGATGTCATATTAGGCAGCTTACTGTGTTCTCCTGGACACATGTTTCATTACATTCCAGTCATTTAGCAGACGCTCTTATCTAGAGACATTTGAAGGAGCAATTAAGGTTAAGTGTCTTGCTCAAGGGCACAGACTTTTCACCTAGTGAGCTCAGGATTCGAATCAGCGACCATTTGGTTACTGGCCCAACGCCGTTAACACATTACCATCCATTCTACCAGACATTACCATCCATTCTACCAGATAATACCCTCCATTCTACCAGACATTACCCTCCATTCTACCAGATAATACCCTCCATTCTACCAGACATTACCCTCCATTCTACTCAGACACTAACCATCATTCTGCCCAGCGGTTTCAGAAGTAACCAACAGCAGTTGAGGAAGTAACCAACAGCAGCTGAGGAAGTAACCAACAGCAGCTGAGGAAGTAACCAACAGCAGCTGAGGAAGTAACCAACAGCAGCTGAGGAAGTAACCAAACAGCAGCTGAGGAAGTAACCAACAGCAGCTGAGGAAGTAACCAACAGCAGTTGAGGAAGTAACCACAGCAGCTGAGGAAGTAACCAACCAGCAGCTGAGGAAGTAACCAACAGCAGTTGAGGAAGTAAACCAACAGCAGCTGAGGAAGTAACCAACAGCAGTTGAGGAAGTAACCAACAGCAGCTGAGGAAGTAACCAACAGCAGCTGAGGAAGTAACCAACAGCAGCTGAGGAAGTAACCAACAGCAGCTGAGGAAGTAACCAACAGCAGCTGAGGAAGTAACCAACAGCAGCTGAGGAAGTAACCAACAGCAGTTGAGGAAGTACCAACACAGCTGAGGAAGTAACCAACAGCAGCTGAGGAAGTAACCAACAGCAGCTGAGGAAGTAACCAACAGCAGCTGAGGAAGTAACCAACAGCAGCTGAGGAAGTAACCAACAGCAGCTGAGGAAGTAACCAACAGCAGCTGAGGAAGTAACCAACAGCAGCTGAGGAAGTAACCAACAGCAGCTGAGGAAGTAACCAACTGTGTAAACTTTAGATAGGTAAATACACCTGTCCTTAGCACGCTGATAACACAAGGCAAATCATAAACCTTCAACCAGTGTGTGGGGGGGAGGTTCTCTATACTTTTACATGGTACTACATAAGGATCTGGCCAAACGTAGGTCACCACCACATAGGGAATAGGGTGGAATAGAGTTGTCTCCCAGATCTTACCAGTGTGTGTGATTTTGTGTATGTATATGAATGTGTGTGTGTCTAGGACAGGGGTTGTTCTTACCAGTGTGTCATCACTGCGAGCCACACTGATGTTGCTTCGTGACAGGAAGGAGCGAGAGAGACGGTTACACAACGAGATGAGACGCACCGATTGCTGAAAGATAGAAGAGAAGAGAGAGACAATGTCAGGACTGAGGAGAGGAGAGAGACAGAATGTCAGGACTGAGGAGAGGAGAGAGAGACAGAATGTCAGGACTGAGGAGAGGAGAGAGACAGAATGTCAGGACTGAGGAGAGGAGAGACAGAATGTCAGGACTGAGGAGAGGAGAGGAACAGAATGTCAGGACTGAGGAGAGGAGAGGAAACAGAATGTCAGGACTGAGGAGAGGAGAGGAACAGAATGTCAGGACTGAGGAGAGAAGAGAGAGAATGTCAGGACTGAGGAGAGGAGAGAGAGACAGAATGTCAGGACTGAGGAGAGGAGAGAGACAGAATGTCAGGACTGAGGAGAGGAGAGAGAGACAGAATGTCAGGACTGAGGAGAGGAGAGAGACAGAATGTCAGGACTGAGGAGAGGAGAGAGACAGAATGTCAGGACTGAGGAGAGGAGAGAGACAGAATGTCAGGACTGAGGAGAGGAGAGGAACAGAATGTCAGGACTGAGGAGAGGAGAGGAACATAATGTCAGGACTGAGGAGAGGAGAGAGAGACAGAATGTCAGGACTGAGGAGAGGAGAGAGACAGAATGTCAGGACTGAGGAGAGGAGAGGAACAGAATGTCAGGACTGAGGAGAGGAGAGAGAGACAGAATGTCAGGACTGAGGAGAGGAGAGAGACAGCATGTCAGGACTGAGGAGAGGAGAGAGACAGAATGTCAGGACTGAGGAGAGGAGAGAGACAAATGTCAGGACTGAGAGAGGAGAGAGACAGAATGTCAGGACTGAGGAGAGGAGAGAGACAGAATGTCAGGACTGAGGAGAGGAGAGAGACAGAATGTCAGGACTGAGGAGAGGAGAGGAACAGAATGTCAGGACTGAGGAGAGGAGAGAGACAGAATGTCAGGACTGAGGAGAGGAGAGAGAGACAGAATGTCAGGACTGAGGAGAGGAGAGAGACAGAATGTCAGGACTGAGGAGAGGAGAGGAACAGAATGTCAGGACTGAGGAGAGGAGAGAGACAGAATGTCAGGACTGAGGAGAGGAGAGAGAGACAGAATGTCAGGACTGAGGAGAGGAGAGAGACAGAATGTCAGGACTGAGGAGAGGAGAGAGACAGAATGTCAGGACTGAGGAGAGAAGAGAGAGAATGTCAGGACTGAGGAGAGGAGAGAGACAGAATGTCAGGACTGAGGAGAGGAGAGAGACAGAATGTCAGGACTGAGGAGAGGAGAGAGACAGAATGTCAGGACTGAGGAGATGAAGAGACAGAATGTCAGGACTGAGGAGAGGGAGAGAGACAGAATGTCAGGACTGAGGAAGAAAGTAGAGAGAATGTCAGGACTTGAGGAGAGGAGAGAGACACGAATGTCCAGGACTGAGGAGAGGAGAGAGACAGAATGTCAGGAACTGTAGGAGAGGAGAGAGAGACAGAATGTCCAAGGACTGAGGAGAGGAGAGAGAGACAGAACTGTCAGTACTGAGGAAGAGAAGACAGAATGTCAGGACTGAGGAGGAGGAGTAGAGACAGAATGTCAGGACCTGATGAATAGGAGAGAGACAGAAAATGTCAGGACTGAGAGAAGGAGAGAGACAGAATGTCAGGACTGAGGAGAGAAGAGAGACATGTCAGGACTGAGGAGAGGAGAGAGACAGAATGTCAGGACTGAGGAGAGGAGAGAGACAGAATGTCAGGACTGAGGAGAGGAGAGAGACAGAATGTCAGGACTGAGGAGAGGAGAGAGACAGACTGTCAGGACTGAGGAGAGGAGAGGAACAGAATGTCAGGACTGAGGAGAGGAGAGAGACAGAATGTCAGGACTGAGGAGAGGAGAGAGGACAGAATGTCAGACTGAGGAGAGGAGAGAGACAGAATGTCAGGACTGAGGAGAGGAGAGGAACAGAATGTCAGGACTGAGGAGAGGAGAGAGACAGAATGTCAGGACTGAGGAGAGGAGAGAGACAGAATGTCAGGACTGAGGAGAGGAGTGAGAGACAGAATGTCAGGACTGAGGAGAGGAGAGAGACAGAATGTCAGGACTGAGGAAGGAAGAGACAGAATGTCAGGACTGAGGAGAGAAGAGAGAGAATGTCAGGACTGAGGAAGGAGAGAGACAGAATGTCAGGACTGAGGAAGGAGAGAGACAGAATGTCAGGACTGAGGAGAGGAGAGAGACAGAATGTCAGGACTGAGGAGAGGAGAGAGACAGAATGTCAGGACTGAGGAGAGGAGAGAGACAGAATGTCAGGACTGAGGAGAGAAGAGAGAGAATGTCAGGACTGAGGAGAGGAGAGAGAGACAGAATGTCAGGACTGAGGAGAGGAGAGAGACAGAATGTCAGGACTGAGGAGAGGAGAGGGAGAAGAGAGACAGAATGTCAGGACTGAGGAGAGGAGAGAGACAGAATGTCAGGACTGATGAGAGGAGAGAGACAGAATGTCAGGACTGAGGAGAGGAGAAGAGACAGAATGTCAGGACTGAGGAGAGAAGAGAGAGACAGAATGTCAGGACTGAGGAGAGGAGAGAGACAATGTCAGGACTGAGGAGAGGAGAGAGACAGAATGTCAGGACTGAGGAGAGGAGAGAGACAGAATGTCAGGACTGAGGAGAGAAGATGGCATTTGTTTTAGGGAGTAAGCCCACAGAGAGACAATGCTTTATTTTTTATTTAGCATCGTAGCACCATTAGGTGCAGAAACTCGACATACCCAGTCGCTGCCCACTTTTTGGAAGCGAACCACTATTCCATCCCTACGTTATATCGGCATCGAACATGTCACCCTCCCCAGGAGAGGGGGTGACCTCAACAACTTATTGTTAAAACGAGAGGCTGCCTGGATCTTTAATTTAAAGACCCTTGCTCCCTTCGGTCTCAACGTAGACTTTGATCTGAAGCCATTCTTGTGATTATTGTGATTTTGCTATTCATTGTAAATGTTTGTATGCCTATGTAGCCAAGTTGTATCTATGATCGTCTGCTATCTATGTTTTATGTATGTTCTGTTTATCTGTGAATTAACCAATGATATCAGGCCACACCCGGCCATGATTACAGACACCTGCGTGTGTCCTTTGACACTATATAAACTAGTGACCCTCAGTGTTTGTCATTATACCCTGATGAAGACGGCTTTTCTGCCGAAACGTTGGTTATTAGGATATTAACTGATTCCATCTGAGCTCCTAGAGTGGAGACTTTCCTTATTTATATATGTTTGTGTTCTACTCCGCTAGCCAGCACCTCGCCTAAATAAGTGTGCGTTTCTTTCGCCTCTATATTGAAAAGTAATCTTTAGGCATGTTGTACTTTTCTTAAGTGTAGTTTTGTAATCGACTAAAACAAGCAGACAACAAGAAAATATCATTTGAAAAAGGTCAATAATATGCTGTGAGACAAAGTGTGATTTTCAACACAGGTGGGCGAAGCTGTTACGTTCTATTTAATACTGACTGGGAATAGAGGAACACATGGCAGAAGTGGCATGTTCAGTCTTCATAACGGTTGTATTTCCTAAACCCTCAGAGATCACTACACCCTCAGAGATCACTACACCCTCGGAGATCACTACACTACACCCTCGGAGATCACTACACTAACCCTCGGAGATCACTACCTACACCCGAACACTACACTACACCCTCGGAGATCACTACACTACACCCTCGGAGATCACTACACTACACCCTCGGAGATCACTACACTACACCCTCGGAGATCACTACACTACACCCTCGGAGATCACTACACTACACCCTCGGAGATCACTACACTACACCCTCGGAGATCACTACACTACACCCTCAGAGATCACTACACTACACCCTCAGAGATCACTACACTACACCCTCAGAGATCACTACACTACACCCTCAGAGATCACTACACACACCCTCGGAGATCACTACACTACACCCTCGGAGATCACTACACTACACCCTCGGAGATCACTACACTACACCCTCGGAGATCACTACACTACACCCTCGGAGATCACTACACTACACCCTCGGAGATCACTACACTACACCCTCGGAGATCACTACACTACACCCTCGGAGATCACTACACCAAAACCCCGGAGATCTACAAACACACCCCTCGGAGATCACTACACCACACCCTCGGAGATCACTACACCACACCCTCGGAGATCACTACCAACACCACACCCTCGTATCATACATACACCACACCCTCGGAGATCACTACCCCCAAACACCCTCGGAGATCACTCACACCCACACCCTCGTAGATCACTACACACCACCCCTCGAGATCACTCACACCAACCCTCGGAATCACTCCACACACACCCTCGGAGATCACTCCACCACACCCTCGGAGATCACTCCACCACACCCTCGGAGATCACTCCACCACACCCTCGGAGATCACTCCACCACACCCTCGGAGATCACTACACCACACCCTCGGAGATCACTCACACCACACCCTCGAGATCACTACCACCACATAACCCCTCGGAGATATCAACACCCCCTACCACACCAACACCCTCGGAGATCACTACAACCACACCCTCGGAGATCACTACACCACACCCTCGGAGATCACTACACACACCACCCTCGGAGATCACTACAACCACACCACACCCTCGGAGATCACTACACAACACACACACCCTCGGAATCACTACACCCAACCCTCGGAGATCAAATACAACCACACCCTCGAGATCACTACACTACACCCTCGGAGATCACTACACCAACACCCTCGGAGATCACTACACTACACCCTCGAGATCACTACACTACACACCCTCGGAGATCACTACACTACACACCCTCGGAGATCACTACACTAACACCCTCGGAGATCACTACACTACAACCCTCATCACTACACTCCCCCGGAGATCACTACACTACACCCTCGAGATCACTACACTACAAACCCTCAATCCACACTACACCCTCGGAGATCACTACACTACACCCTCGGAGATCACTACACTAACACCCTCGGAATCACTACCACAACCCTCGGAGATCACTACACTACACCCTCGGGATCACTACACTACACCCTCGGAGATCCAACTACACTACACCCTCGAGATCACTACACTACACCCTCAGAGATCACTACACTCACCCTCAATCACTACACTACACCCTCGGAATCACTACACTACACCCTCGAGATCACTACACTACACCTCGGAGATCACTACACTACACCCTCGAGATCACTACACTACACCCTCGAGATCACTACACTACACCCCTCGGAGATCACTACACACACCCTCGGAGATCACTACACTACAACCTCGACAGACATACACTACACCTACATTTTAGGATCCTTGACATTCAGGAGCTTTTCTTTGTTTGACTGTTTTCAGGCTCTTGGCTTGTCATTGAATTTTTAAATCATACGTTTGGAAAATGTCTTAAAACAGAGAAAATAGAGATAGATAAAGAGAGAGAGGCGATAGTAGATTTTTTATATTTTATTTCGGGAGGAAGAGAGGGGAGAAGAGAGGGAGAGAGAGAGGAGAAGAGAGAATAGAGGGAGGGGAAGAAGGAAGAGAAGAGGAGGGGGGGGAAGAAAAACCCCGGGGGAATAAACGAAAGGGGATGGGCCCCAGGAAAAAACACTAAAGGGTAATATAAAAAAAAATGCAAAAAAAACAAAAAAAGAGAGAGCCCTAGGAGCGAAGAACACTATTGCACCCCTCCCCCCCAAAAAAATGATGGGAACGGGCTCCCTTCCTACCTCCTGCCAAAGGTACCATATTAGAACCTTTTTTCCCCAATTACACAGCCACAAAGAATTTGGGGAAAAAAATAAAATTTGGAAAACTCCCATATCACGGGGTGAATAAAACATGTCCATCACGCACAGGATTTGAGACCTGTTCCACAAGAAAAGGGCAACCGTGGAACAAACACCATTGTAATCCCCCCTTTTTTAGTTTATTTATTTTCCCCTTTTGGTTTTAACTATTGCACTTTTTACCACACTTATATATCAAAATATCCCCTTTAAAATTCTCTTTCTTTAAATTTCTGAGTGTAATGTTCACTTTTAAACTTTAATTTGTTTTTCACTTTTGTTTCTATCTACTTCACTTGCTTTGGCAAGTTAACACAAAATTTTCCCAGCCATAAACCCTTATTTGAAATTGAATTGGAAGAGAGAGACGAGAGAAAGAGATGCAAGAAGAGAGAAAAGAGAGATGCAGAAGACAGAGAGAAAAGAGAAAGAAAACAGAGAACAGAAGAAAAAGAAAAAGAAGAGAAAAAAAAAAGAATCAGGAAAAACAAAAAGACAGAAGAAAAAGAGAAACAAAAAAGAAGGACAAAGAACAAAAAAAAAAAAGATAAGAAAGAACAAAAAGAGAGACAGAAATGCAAAAAACAAAAAACAATAACAACAAAGAACAAAAACCAAAAAAAAGAGACAAAAACAAAAAAAAAAAAAGAAAAAAACCCAAAAAAACAGAAAAACAAAGAACAGAATATGACCTTCCATTTCCTCCTCCTCCGAGCAGCAAACTTCTTAAACTTCTCCATGTTGACAGCAGACTCCTTCCTGCTGAGAGCCTGCTGGGTGTCCTTCGGCTGATTGGACAAACAGGAACATACATGACTAATCAGATCAATGGATTACATCCACTTATCAATACTGTTTATATTGATCATATTGTGTATCATTCTGCTAGATAGTGTTGAAGTCAGAAGTTTACATACACTTAGGTTGGAGTCATTAAAACTAGTTTTTCAACCACTCCACAAATTTCTTGTTAACAAACTATAGTTTTGGCAAGTCGGTTAGGTCATCTACTTTGTGTATGACACATGTAATTTTTCCAACAATTGTTTACAGACTGATTATTTCACTTATAATTCACTGTATCACAATTCCAGTGGGTCAGAAGTTAACATACATTAAGTTGACTGTGCCTTTATACAGCTTGGAAAATTCCGTCATGGCTTTAGAAGCTTCTGATAGGTTAATTGACATAATTTGAGTGAATTGGAGGTGTACCTGTGGATGTATTTCAAGGCCTACCTTCAAACTCAGTGCCTCTTTGCTTGACATCATGGGAAAATCAAAAGAAATCATCCAAGACCTCAGAAAAAATGTTGTAGACCTCCACAAGTCTGGTTCATCCTTGGGAGCAATTTCCAAATGCCTGAAGGTACCACGTTCATCTGTACAAACAATAGTACGCAAGTATAAACACCATGGGACCACGCAGCCGTCATACCGCTCAGGAAGGAGACACGTTCTGTCTCCTAGAGATGAACGTACTTTGGTGCAAAAAGTGCAAATCAATCCCAGAACAACAGCAAAGGACCTTGTGAAGATGCTGGAGGAAAAAAGGTACAAAAGTATCTATATCCACAGTAAAACGAGTCCTATATCGACATAACCTGAAAGGCCGCTCAGCAAGGAAGAAGCCACTGCTCCAAAACCACTATAAAAAAAAGCCAGATTACGGTTTGCAACTGCACATGGGGACAAAGATCGTACTTTTTGGAGAAATGTCCTCTGGTCTGATGAAACAAAAATAGAACTGTTTGGCCATAATGAGCATCATTATGTTTGGAGGAAAAAGGGGGATGCTTGCAAGCCAAAGAACACCATCCCAACCGTGAAGCACGGGGGTGGCAGCATCATGCTGTGGGGGTGCTTTGCTGCAGGAGGGACTGGTGCACTTCACAAAATAGATGGCATCATGAGGAAGGAAAATTATGTGGATATATTGAAGCAACATCTCAAGACATCAGTCAGGAAGGTAAGGCTTGGTCGCAAATGGGTCTTCCAAATGGACAATGACCCCAAGCATACTTCCAAAGCAAAATGGCTTAAGGACAACAAAGTCAAGGTATTGGAGTGGCCATCACAAAGCCCTGACCTCACTCCTATAGAACATTTGTGGGCAGAACTGAAAAAGCGTGTGCGAGCAAGGAGGCCTACAAACCTGACTCAGTTACACCAGCTCTGTCAGGAGGAATGGGCCAAAATTCACCCAACTTATTGTGGGAAGCTTGTGGAAGGCTACCCAAAACGTTTGACCTAAGTTAAAAAATGTAAAGGCAATGCTACCAAATACTAATTGAGTGTATGTAAACTTCTGACCCACTGGGAATGTGATGAAATAAATAAAAGCTGAAATAAATCACTCTCTACTATTATTCTGACATTTCACATTCTTAAAATAAAGTTGTGATCCTAACTGACCTAAAACAGGGAATTTTTTACTAGGATTAAATGTCAGGAATTGTGAAAAACTGAGTTTAAATGTATTTGGCTAAGGTGTATGTAAACTTCAGACTTCAACTGTACGTGGACCAGGGTTATAGTCTGCTTTTGAACCTGTTATAATTTGGACAATCATCACTTTGTTTTCAAGTAGGATTTTATGAAGTGAATGAACATTCATTCCCTATATTAAGTGAATAAATAAATAATGTATCCTGTGTGTGTGTGTGTGTGTGTGTGTGTGTTACACAGACCTTGATCCAGGGATGAAGCAGACTGTCCTGGATGGTCATTCTCTTTCTGAAACAGACAGGACAGTTAGGAAGGGAACAGGACAGTTAGGAAGGGGACAGGACAGTTAGGAAGGGGACAGGACAGTTAGGAAGGGGACAGGACAGTTAGGAAGGGAACAGGACAGTTAGGAAGGGAACAGGACAGTTAGGAAGGGGACAGGACAGTTAGGAAGGGAACAGGACAGTTAGGAAGGGGACAGGACAGTTAGGAAGGGAACAGGACAGTTGGAAGGGAACAGGACAGTAGGAAGGGAAACGACAGTTAGGAAGGGGACAGGACAGTTAGGAAGGGAACAGGACAGTTAGGAAGGGGACAGGACAGTTAGGAAGGGAACAGGACAGTTAGGAAGGGAACAGGACAGTTAGGAAGGGAACAGGACAGTTAGGAAGGGAACAGGACAGTTAGGAAGGGGACAGGACAGTTAGGAAGGGAACAGGACAGTTAGGAAGGGAACAGGACAGTTAGGAAGGAACAGGACAGTTAGGAAGGGGACAGGACAGTTAGGAAGGGGACAGGACAGTTGGAGGAAGGGAAAAGGAAAACAGTTAGAAGGACAGAAGGAAACAGGACAGTTAGGAAGGCAACAGGACAGTTAGGAAGGGGAACAGGACAGTAGGAAGGCAACAGGGTTAGGAAGGGACAGGACAGTTAGGAAGGGGACAGGACAGTTAGAAGGGGAACAGGACAGTTAGGAAGGGGACACAGGACAGTTAGGAAGGGAAAGACCTAGGAAGGACGGACAGTTAGGAAGGGAACAGGACAGTTAGGAAGGGAACAGGACAGTTAGGAAGGGAACAGGACAGTTAGGAAGGGAACAGGACAGTTAGGAAGGGAACAGGACAGTTAGGAAGGGGACAGGACAGTTAGGAAGGGAACAGGACAGTTAGGAGGGAACAGGACAGTTAGGAAGGGAAACAGGACAGTTAGGAAGGGAACAGGACAGTTAGGAAGGGAACAGGACAGTTAGGAAGGGGACAGGACAGTTAGAAGGGAAAGGGAACAGGACAGTTAGGAAGGGACAGGACATTAGGAAGGGACAGGACAGTTAGAAGGGGACAGGACAGTTAGGAAGGGAACAGGACAGTTAGGAAGGGACAGGACAGTTAGGAAGGGAACAGGACAGTTAGGAAGGGGACAGGACAGTTAGGAAGGGGACAGGCAGTAGACAGGTTAGGAAGGGGAACAGGACAGTTAGGAAGGGGACAGGACAGTTAGGAAGGGAACAGGACAGTAGGAAGGGAACAGGACAGTTAGGAGGGAACAGACAGTGGGAAGGGGACAGGACAGTTAGGGGACAGACAGTTAGGAAGGGAACAGGACCAGTTAGGAAGGGGACAGGACAGTTAGGAAGGGAACAGGACAGTTAGGAAGGGGACAGGACAGTAGGAAGGGAACGGACGTAGGAAGACAGACAGTTAGGAAGGGAACAGGACAGTTAGGAAGGGGACAGGACAGTTAGGAAGGGAACAGGACAGTTAGGAAGGGAACAGGACAGTTAGGAAGGGAACAGGACAGTTAGGAAGGGAACAGGACAGTTAGGAAGGGGACAGGACAGTTAGGAAGGGGACAGGACAGTTAGGAAGGGAACAGGACAGTTAGGAAGGGAACAGGACAGTTAGGAAGGGGACAGGACAGTTAGGAAGGGACAGGACGTTAGGAAGGGAACAGGAGACAGTTAGGAAGGGGACAGGACCAGTTAGGAAGGGAACAGGACAGTTAGGAAGGGACAGGACAGTTAGGAAGGACAGGACAGTTAGGAAGGAACAGGGACAGTTAGGAAGGGACAGGACGTAGGAAGGGACCGGACATTAGGAAGGGGACACAGGACAGTTAGGAAGGGAACAGGACAGTTGGAAGGGAACAGGACAGTTAGGAAGGGGACAGGACAGTTAGGAAGGGAACAGGACAGTTAGGAGGGAACAGGACAGTTAGGAAGGGGACAGGACAGTTAGGAAGGGAACAGGACAGTTAGGAAGGGGACAGGACAGTAGGACAGGAAGGGGACAGGACAGTTAGGAAGGGGACGAGGAGACAGTTAGGAAGGGAACAGGACAGTTAGAGCAGTGGAGGGACCGGACAGTTAGGAAGGGAACAGGACAGTTAGGAAGGGACAGGACAGTTAGGAAGGGACCAGGACAGTTAGGAAGGGGAACAGGACAGTTAGGAAGGGGACAGGACAGTTAGTGAAGGGGAACAGGACAGTTAGGAAGGGAACAGGACAGTTAGGAAGGGAGACAGGACAGTTAGGAAGGGGACAGGACAGTTAGGAAGGGAACAGGACAGTTAGGAAGGGAACAGGACAGTTAGGAAGGGGACAGGACAGTTAGGAAGGGAACAGGACAGTTAGGAAGGGGACAGGACAGTTAGGAAGGGAACAGGACAGTTAGGAAGGGACAGGACAGTTAGGAAGGGACGGACAGTTAGGAAGGGAACAGGACAGTTAGGAAGGGAACAGGACAGTTAGGAAGGGAAAGGACAGTAGGAAGGGGAACAGGACAGTTAGGAAGGGGACAGGACAGTTAGGAAGGGACAGGACAGTTAGGAAGGGAACAGGACAGTTAGGAAGGGAACAGGACAGTTAGGAAGGGAACAGGACAGTTAGGAAGGGAACAGGACAGTTAGGAAGGGAACAGGACAGTTAGGAAGGGGACAGGACAGTTAGGAAGGAACGACAGTGGACAGGGAACAGTTAGGAAGGGAAAGACAGTTAGGAAGGACAGACAGTTAGGAAGGGACAGGACAGTAGGAAGGGAACAGGACAGTTAGGAAGGGACAGGACAGTTAGAAGGGAACAGGACAGTTAGGAAGGGACAGGACAGTTAGGAAGGGGACAGGGACAGTTAGGAAGGGGGAAGGAGGAGTTAGAAGGGACGGACAGTTAGGAAGGGAACAGGACAGTTAGAAGGGAAACAGGACAGTTAGGAAGGGAACAGGACAGTTAGGAAGGGACAGGACAGTTAGGAAGGGACAGGACAGTTAGGAAGGGAACAGGGACAGTTAGGAAGGGGACAGACAGTTAGGAAGGGAACAGAAGTTAGGAAGGGAACAGGACAGTTAGGAAGGGAACAGGACAGTTAGGAAGGGGACAGGACAGTTAGGAAGGGAACAGGACAGTTAGGAAGGGACAGGACAGTTAGGAAGGGAACAGGACAGTTAGGAAGGGACAGGACAGTTAGGAAGGGAACAGGACAGTTAGGAAGGGGACAGGACAGTTAGGAAGGGAACAGGACAGTTAGGAAGGGGACAGGACAGTTTAAGGAAGGAAGGGAAACAGGACAGTTAGGAAGGGACAGGACAGTTAGGAAGGGAACAGGACCGTTAGGAAGGGACAGGACAGTTAGGAGGGGACAGGACAGTTAGGAAGGGAACAGGACAGTTAGGAAGGGGACCGGACAGTTAGGAAGGGAACAGGACAGTTAGGAAGGGAACAGGACAGTTAGGAAGGGACAGGACAGTTAGGAAGGGAACAGGACAGTTAGGAAGGGACAGGACAGTTGGAAGGGACAGGACAGTTAGGAAGGGAACAGGACAGTTAGGAAGGGAACAGGACAGTTAGGAAGGGAACAGGACAGTTAGGAAGGGACAGGACAGTTAGGAAGGGAACAGGACAGTTAGGAAGGGGACAGGAAGTTAGGAAGGGAACAGGACAGTTAGGAAGGGGACAGGACAGTTAGGAAGGGAACAGGACAGTTAGGAAGGGGACAGGACAGTTAGGAAGGGAACAGACAGTTAGGAAGGGAACAGGACAGTAGGAAGGGAACAGGACAGTTAGGAAGGGGGACAGGACAGTTAGGAAGGGAACAGGACAGTTAGGAAGGGAAGACATGGAGGGGCAGACAGTTAGGAAGGAAACAGGACAGTTAGGAAGGGACAGGACAGTTAGGAAGGGGACACGGAACAGTTAGGAAGGGACAGGACAGTTAGGAGGGGACAGGACAGTTAGGAAGGGAACAGGACAGTTAGGAAGGGACAGGACAGTTAGGAAGGGAACAGGACAGTTAGGAAGGGAACAGGGACAGTTAGAGGGAACGGACGTTAGGAAGGGACAGGACAGTTAGGAAGGAACAGGACAGTTAGGAGGGGACAGGACAGTTTAGGAAGGGACAGGACAGTTAGGAAGGGACAGGACAGTTGAGGAAGGGGAAGGACAGGACAGTTAGGAAGGGACAGGACAGTTAGGAAGGGGACAGGACAGTTAGGAAGGGACAGGACAGTAGGAAGGGAAGGACAGTTAGGAAGGGGGACAGGACAGTTAGGAAGGGAACAGGACGTTAGGAAGGAACAGGACAGTTAGGAAGGGAACAGGACAGTTAGGAAGGGACAGGACAGTTAGAAGGGACAGGACAGTTAGGAAGGGACAGGACAGTTAGAAGGGGACAGGACAGTTAGGAAGGGGACAGGACAGTTAGGAAGGGAACAGGACAGTTAGGAAGGGACAGACGTAGGAAAAGCGGACAGTTAGGAAGGGAACAGGACAGTTAGGAAGGGGAAAGGACAGCAGTTAGGAAGGGAACAGGACAGTTTAGGAAGGGACCAGGACAGTAGGAAGGGAACAGGACAGTTAGGAGGAACAGGACAGTTAGGAAGGGGACAGGACAGTTAGGAGGGGACAGGGACAGTTAGGAAGGGAACAGGACAGTTAGGAAGGGACAGGACAGTAGGAAGGGACAGGACAGTTAGGAAGGGAACAGGGACAGTTAGGAAGGGAACAGGACAGTAGGAAGGGAACAGGACAGTTAGGAAGGGACAGGACAGTTAGGAAGGGAACAGGACAGTTAGGAAGGGGAACAGGACAGTTAGGAAGGGAACAGGACAGTTAGGAAGGGAACAGGACAGTTAGGAAGGGAACGGACAGTTAGGAAGGGACAGGACAGTTAGGAAGGGGACAGGGGACAGTTAGGAAGGGGACAGGACAGTTAGGAAGGGACAGGACAGTTAGGAGGGAACAGGACAGTTAGGAAGGGAACAGGACAGTTAGGAAGGGAACAGGACAGTTAGGAAGGGAACAGGACAGTTAGGAAGGGAACAGGACGTTAGGAAGGGAACAGGACAGTTAGGAAGGGGACAGGACAGTTAGGACAGGGATACAGACAGTTAGGAAGGGACAGGACAGTTAGGAAGGAGGACAGGACAGTTAGGAAGGGACAGGACAGTTAGGAAGGGAACAGGACAGTTAGGAAGGGACAGGACAGTTAGGAAGGGAACAGGACAGTAGGAAGGGAAGACAGGGGACAGTTAGGAAGGGAACAGGACAGTTAGGAAGGGACAGGACCAGTTAGGAAGGGACAGGACGTTAAGGAGGGACAGGGACAGTTAGGAAGGGAACAGGACAGTTAGGAAGGGAACAGGACAGTTAGGAAGGGGACAGGACAGTTAGGAAGGGACAGGACAGTTAGGAAGGGGACAGGACAGTTAGGAAGGGAACAGGACAGTTAGGAAGGGGAACAGGACAGTTAGGAAGGGACAGGACAGTTAGGAAGGGAACAGGACAGTAGGAAGGGGACAGGACAGTTAGGAAGGGAACAGGACAGTTAGAAGGGGACAGGACAGTTAGGAAGGGAACAGGACAGTTAGGAAGGGACAGGACAGTTAGGAAGGGGACAGGACAGTTAGGAAGGGAACAGGACAGTTAGGAAGGGAACAGGACAGTTAGGAAGGGGACAGGACAGTTAGGAAGGGGACAGGACAGTTAGGAAGGGGACAGGACAGTTAGGAAGGGAACAGGACAGTTAGGAAGGGAACGGACAGGTAGGAAGGGGAACAGGACAGTTAGGAAGGGGAACAGGACAGTTAGGAAGGGACAGGACAGTTAGGAAGGGAACAGGACCAGTTAGGAAGGGGGACAGGACAGTTAGGAAGGGGAGGGACAGGACAGTTAGGAAGGGAACAGGACAGTTGGAAGGGGACAGGACAGTTAGGAAGGGACAGGACAGTTAGGAAGGGCAACAGGGACAGTTAGGAACGGAACAGGACAGTTAGGAAGGGAACAGGACAGTTAGGAAGGGAACAGGACAGTTAGGAAGGGAACAGGACAGTAGGAAGGGAACAGGGGACAGTTAGGAAGGGAACAGGACAGTTAGGAAGGGAACAGGACACGTTAGGAAGGGGAACAGGACAGTTAGGAAGGGAACAGGACAGTTAGGAAGGGGAACAGGGACAGTAGGAAGGGACAGGACAGTTAGGAAGGGGACAGGACAGTTAGGAAGGGAACAGGACAGTTGGAAGGGAACAGGACAGTTAGGAAGGGAACAGGACAGTTAGGAAGGGACACAGGACAGTTAGGAATGGGAACGGACAGTTAGGAAGGAAACAGGACAGTTAGGAGGGAAAGGACAGTAGGAAGGGACAGGACAGTTAGGAAGGAAAGGACAGTTAGGAAGGGAACAGGAACGTTAGGAAGGGAACAGGACAGTTAGGAAGGGAACAGGCAGTTAGGAAGGGAACAGGAACAGTTAGAAGGGAACAGGACAGTTAGGAAGGGAACAGGACAGTTAGGAAGGGACAGGACAGTAGGAAGGGAACAGGACAGTTAGGAAGGGAAAGAGGACAGTTAGGAAGGGAACAGGACAGTTCTGAAGGGAACAGGACAGTTAGGAAGGGAACGGACATTAGGAGGGAACAGGACAGTTAGGAAGGGGACAGGACAGTTAGGAAGGGAACAGGACAGTTAGGAAGGGGACAGGACAGTTAGGAAGGGAACAGGACAGTTAGGAAGGGGGACAGGACAGTAGGAAGGGAACAGGACAGTTAGGAAGGGACAGGACAGTTAGGAAGGGGGACAGGACAGTAGGAAGGGAACAGGACAGTTAGGAAGGGGACCAGGACAGTTAGGAAGGGAACAGGACAGTTAGGAAGGGGACAGGACAGTTAGGAAGGGAACAGGACAGTTAGGAAGGGGACAGGACAGTTAGGAAGGGAACAGGACAGTTAGGAAGGGAACAGGACAGTTAGGAAGGGAACAGGACAGTTAGGAAGGGAACAGGACAGTTAGGAAGGGAACAGGACAGTTAGGAAGGGAACAGGACAGTTAGGAAGGGGACAGGACAGTTAGGAAGGGGACAGGACAGTTAGGAAGGGACATTGATGACTGTTCTGTAGTCAATGAATTAAGAGGCAGACTTGCCTAATCTGGGGCCAAATAAGAACACTACTGGACAAATGATTAACTCACGGTGCACACACTATACCTCTGTCACACACACCTTCCTCTCGTTCACACACACACACACACACACACACACACACACCTTCCTCTCGTTCACACACACACACACACACACACCCCCCCCCCCCGATGGTTCCTCTCTGTCCCTACTTCTTTCCTCTCTGGTCATCTCCTCCTAACAAACCATGACTGTATAATAACAGACAAAGACCAGCATCGCCACAGCAACCCAATCTTCAGTTGGCTGTTGCCTAGGGCAACCTCCATTAGGGCTGCTGGGATGATGATAACGCCTTCCATTCTCCAGTCACGGAGCTCTGACAGTAGCCTACATAATGTATAAATGTACGTTAATGCGGAGGTTTTCAACCTTTTCTTGCCCAGGGACCCCCGACCAGGCAAACCGGCGACCCAGGGACCCTGATCATGTTAGCAAAACGTGTTTTTTTTTTTTCCAAATGTCTTGTCTTATCGTCAGGTGAATGATAATGGCAAGGAGAAGTAATAAACATTTTAAAAAATGAATAGATTTGGTAGACAGCTTCATTATGTTGACCTCCCCACAGTTCATCGGAAGAGGAAGTGTGAACTATACGGTCTATTATCTAGAAAGGTCTAGTAAACTATACGGTCTATTATCTAGAAAGGTCTAGTAAACTCTACGGTCTATTATCTAGAAAGGTCTAGTAAACTCTACGGTCTATTATCTAGAAAGATCTAGTAAACTATACGGTCTATTATCTAGAAAGGTCTAGTAAACTATACGGTCTATTATCTAGAAAGGTCTAGTAAACTATACGGTCTATTATCTAGAAAGGTCTAGTAAACTCTACGGTCTATTATCTAGAAAGATCTAGTAAACTATACGGTCTATTATCTAGAAAGATCTAGTAAACTCTACGGTCTATTATCTAGAAAGGTTTAGTAAACTCTACGGTCTATTATCTAGAAAGGTCTAGTAAACTCTACGGCCTATTATCTAGAAAGGTTTAGTAAACTCTACGGTCTATTATCTAGAAAGGTTTAGTAAACTATACGGTCTATTATCTAGAAAGGTTTAGTAAACTATACGGTCTATTATCTAGAAAGGTTTAGTAAACTATACGGTCTATTATCTAGAAAGGTCTAGTAAACTATACGGTCTATTATCTAGAAAGATCTAGTAAACTCTACGGTCTATTATCTAGAAAGATCTAGTAAACTCTACGGTCTATTATCTAGAAAGATCTAGTAAACTCTACGGTCTATTATCTAGAAAGGTTTAGTAAACTCTACGGTCTATTATCTAGAAAGGTCTAGTAAACTATACGGTCTATTATCTAGAAAGGTTTAGTAAACTCTACGGTCTATTATCTAGAAAGGTCTAGTAAACTATACGGTCTATTATCTAGAAAGATCTAGTAAACTCTACGGTCTATTATCTAGAAAGATCTAGTAAACTCTACGGTCTATTATCTAGAAAGATCTAGTAAACTCTACGGTCTATTATCTAGAAAGGTCTAGTAAACTCTACGGTCTATTATCTAGAAAGATCTAGTAAACTATACGGTCTATTATCTAGAAAGGTCTAGTAAACTCTACGGTCTATTATCTAGAAAGGTTTAGTAAACTCTACGGTCTATTATCTAGAAAGGTTTAGTAAACTCTACGGTCTATTATCTAGAAAGGTCTAGTAAACTATACGGTCTATTATCTAGAAAGGTTTAGTAAACTATACGGTCTATTATCTAGAAAGGTTTAGTAAACTATACGGTCTATTATCTAGAAAGGTCTAGTAAAACTATAAGGTCTATTATCTAGAAAGGTTTAGTAAACTCTACGGTCTATTATCTAGAAAGGTTTAGTAAACTCTACGGTCTATTATCTAGAAAGGTCTAGTAAACTATACGGTCTATTATCTAGAAAGGTTTAGTAAACTATACGGTCTATTATCTAGAAAGGTCTAGTAAACTATAAGGTCTATTATCTAGAAAGGTTTAGTAAACTCTACGGTCTATTATCTAGAAAGGTTTAGTAAACTCTACGGTCTATTATCTAGAAAGGTCTAGTAAACTCTACGGTCTATTATCTAGAAAGGTCTAGTAAACTATACGGTCTATTATCTAGAAAGGTCTAGTAAACTCTACGGTCTATTATCTAGAAAGGTCTAGTAAACTCTACGGTCTATTATCTAGAAAGGTCTAGTAAACTCTACGGTCTATTATCTAGAAAGGTCTAGTAAACTCTACGGTCTATTATCTAGAAAGGTCTAGTAAACTCTACGGTCTATTATCTAGAAAGGTCTAGTAAACTCTACGGTCTATTATCTAGAAAGGTCTAGTAAACTATACGGTCTATTATCTAGAAAGGTCTAGTAAACTCTACGGTCTATTATCTAGAAAGGTCTAGTAAACTATACGGTCTATTATCTAGAAAGATCTAGTAAACTATACGGTCTATTATCTAGAAAGGTCTAGTAAACTCTACGGTCTATTATCTAGAAAGGTTTAGTAAACTATACGGTCTATTATCTAGAAAGGTTTAGTAAACTATACGGTCTATTATCTAGAAAGGTCTAGTAAACTCTACGGTCTATTATCTAGAAAGGTCTAGTAAACTATACGGTCTATTATCTAGAAAGGTCTAGTAAACTCTACGGTCTATTATCTAGAAAGGTCTAGTAAACTATACGGTCTATTATCTAGAAAGGTCTAGTAAACTATACGGTCTATTATCTAGAAAGGTAAAGGTCTAGTAAACTCTACGGTCTATTATCTAGAAAGGTCTAGTAAACTCTACGGTCTATTATCTAGAAAGGTCTAGTAAACTCTACGGTCTATTATCTAGAAAGGTCTAGTAAAACTATACGGTCTATTATCTAGAAAGGTCTAGTAAACTATACGGTCTATTATCTAGAAAGGTCTAGTAAACTCTACGGTCTATTATCTAGAAAGGTCTAGTAAACTATACGGTCTATTATCTAGAAAGGTCTAGTAAACTCTACGGTCTATTATCTAGAAAGGTCTAGTAAACTATACGGTCTATTATCTAGAAAGGTCTAGTAAACTATACGGTCTATTATCTAGAAAGGTAAAGGTCTAGTAAACTCTACGGTCTATTATCTAGAAAGGTCTAGTAAACTCTACGGTCTATTATCTAGAAAGGTCAGTAAACTCTACGGTCTATTATCTAGAAAGGTCTAGTAAACTATACGGTCTATTATCTAGAAAGGTCTAGTAAACTCTACGGTCTATTATCTAGAAAGGTCTAGTAAACTCTACGGTCTATTATCTAGAAAGGTCTAGTAAACTATACGGTCTATTATCTAGAAAGATCTAGTAAACTCTACGGTCTATTATCTAGAAAGATCTAGTAAACTCTACGGTCTATTATCTAGAAAGGTCTAGTAAACTCTACGGTCTATTATCTAGAAAGGTCTAGTAAACTCTACGGTCTATTATCTAGAAAGGTCTAGTAAACTCTACGGTCTATTATCTAGAAAGGTCTAGTAAACTCTACGGTCTATTATCTAGAAGAAGGTCTAGTAAAACTATACGGTCTATTATCTAGAAAGGTAAAGGTCTAGTAAACTATACGGTCTATTATCTAGAAAGGTAAAGGTCTAGTAAACTATACGGTCTATTATCTAGAAAGGTAAAGGTCTAGTAAACTATACGGTCTATTATCTAGAAAGGTAAAGGTCTAGTAAACTCTACGGTCTATTATCTAGAAAGGTAAAGGTCTAGTAAACTCTACGGTCTATTATCTAGAAAGGTAAAGGTCTAGTAAACTATACGGTCTATTATCTAGAAAGGTAAAGGTCTAGTAAACTCTACGGTCTATTTGCAGCATAGAGACACAATATTGAAGATAATTTCCTGTAATTCCTATAATGTTTGGCATGGACCTGAGAGACAAGTTTGCCGTTTTAAAGATAATTTCCTGTAATTCTATGCATTTTGCCATGGCTAATGCTGTGTTCCTCTGCTCAAACATAACTATATCAATGACCCTTGAATGGTTTAGGGACTTTCTATGTTCCTGACTGTCTAGCCTTTATTTGATTGTAAGTTCTCAAAGATGGTATTATTTAAATAATATATATAGTTCAATATCTTTACTGCATGCTTTCTATCATCTGGTTTGGTTGTTTAAGTTGACACTGAAACGGTTTTTCCATCCCCAAAATGACCACTTAAACAGCCCACCTAAGAATGTTCTATACAGAGAAACCCCTGTAATTAGCTCCAATGACTAATTTCCTCCATATTAAAGGGAAAGTTTGAGATTTTGGCAATGAAGTCATTTATCTACTTCCTCAGAGTCGGATGAACAGGAACAGCTAGCACGCTAACGCTATTTGCCATTGGCTCGTGAAACTACCTTTTAACTTCCTTCATATTGGACGCAGAGACTTTAAAATGGTATCCACGATGGTATTGTGTTGTAGCTAGCTATATTCATAAAATAATTACTTTTCACAATAAAAAAAATCCCCAAAACGATGTTTCCCCCAAAGATATTGAATAAAGTGGTGTGCCCCCTGCAGTACCCTACAGACTCCCGTTGGAAAACTGTGCATTAATGTATAGAGTTGAGCATATTGGGCACACTGTGGTGTGGTGCTACATGGACACTCTGGTTCAGTGCCATGTTTCAATACATTCAGGACCGAACCAAGCACACAGTATATACAGAGGCCTCGCTTGTACAATGTTAGGGACAACACTATGGAGGGTTAGGGATAGGGGTCAGGGTCAGGGTCAGAGGTCAGAGGTCAGAGTAAGGTGATAATGTACTTTGGGTCTTTGATAAGCAGCCTGGTGATAAAATCTTTGGCCAGGAGGCTGGTGCTGCTAAAGAACTCTTCATCGAAGGTGTAGTCCACTGCTGACACGTTAGCTAATGTCTCCTGCTTACTCTCCCCCAAGAACGGTTGACGCACCACTCAACCTGAGGAAGGGAGGCAGGGGGAGGGAGGGGAGGGAAAGGGGAGAGAAGGGGGAGGGAGGGGAGGGAAAGGGAGAGCAGAGGGAGGGAGGGGAGGGAGGGATGCGAAACAGGTGGGAGGGGAGAGCAAGGGGGAGGGAGGGGAGGGAGCGAGAGAGGAGGGGCGGGAGGGAGAGAGAGGGGGACGGGAGGGGAGGGAGAGAGAGGGGGAGGGGGGAGGGGAGGGAGAGAGGGAGGGGAGGGAGGGAGAGAAGGGGGAGCGGAACGGGAGGGAGGGAGAGAGCAGAGGGAGGGAGAGAGGCGGGAGGGAGAGGGAGGGAGGGAGAGAGGGAGGGGAGGGAGGGAGAGAAGGGGGGAGGGAGGGGAAACAGCGGGAGGGAGGGAGGAGAAGAGGGAGGGAGAGAGAAGAAAGGGGGAGGAGGGGGGGAGGGAGGGAAACAGCGGGAGGGAGGGAGAGAGCAGGGGGAGTGGTGGGAGGGAAGGGGAGGGAGAGCAGGGAGAGGAAGGGAGGAGAGCAGGACAAAGGGAGGGGGGAGGGAGAGAGGAGGGGGAGGGAGGCAGGGGGAGGAGGGGCGGGAGGGGGGAGGGAGGGGGAGCAGCAGGGGGGGAGGGGGAGGGAGGGAAGGGAGAGAGCAGCGGGGGGGAGGGGGGGGGAGGGGAGGGAGCGCGGGAGGGGGGGGGAGGGGGGGGGAAGGGGAGGGGGGAGGTGGGGGGGAAGGGAGGGGGAGGGAGGGGGGAGGAGCAGCGGGGGGAGGGAGGGGGGAGGAGGGGGAGGGGGGAGAGCGCGGGAGGGAGGGAGAGAGGGGAGGGGGGAGGGGGAAGGAGGGGGAGGGGGGGAGGGGAGGGACCGAGAGCAGCGGAGGGAGGGAGAGAGCAGCGGGAGGGAGGGGGAGGGAGGGGAGGGAGCAGCAGGAGGGAGGGGGAGGGAGGGGAGGGAGAGAGCAGCGGGAGGGAGGGGGAGGGGAGCGAGGGGGAGGGGAGGAGAGCAGGGGGAGGGAGAGAAAAGGAGGGAGAAAAATATAGTGACATAGGGAGTGAAAGAGGTTGAGAGAGACAGAAAAAAATGAGTTAGAGAAAGTTTCCATTGATTCCAATAACTTCCCACCACTTTGGCTGAATAACACTGTAAAAGGTTTACAGTGTATAATGTGTTTGTTTCCCTGAATGTATAACAGAAACCGATTAAGATGTTGTACAGATGTATTCTAGTTATGGCCAGATATCTACCAGAGGAATTGTCTGTCAGGTCAGGTTGGTCAGGTGTCAGAAATGTTAAGCACCAAAGTCTTTCACTCTGATAAGCGTTATCTCACACTCCATATCTGGGCTACATCACCATGGTAACGGTCCTTTCCAGAGGGAGCGAGAAACGGTTGAGAAATACATCAATGGCTCGTGCGAGACCAGGCAAACGACTAAAATCAAACGATTATCATAAATAGTCACACATTTACATCCTCACTGGCAGTCATAATTATAATCATCTATAAACTAAATTGCTCACCGAGCTTTGGAAATAAATAGTCATGCTTTGAGTCGGGGGGAAATATACATGCATTAATATGTTTATATTATTAATAAATATCAAATCAGAATTGATCGGTCACGTCCACAGGATACAGCAGGGGTAAAGGGTACAGTGAAATGATTGGTTGCATTCGTCAACAATGCAGTTATACAAAGAAATACACACAAGATAAAAAAAAATACATGAGAACACACACTAAATACAAGGTCCATATCAGGACTAATAAATGAAAGGGATACTGGTGGCAGTTTAATGTAGTCTTTCATGTATACACCAGTCATTATGATTATGGTACTTACAGAATATAAGTGATCACTCCGACACTCCTGTAACAACAGAGAAATATGGATTATTATTATTATTACAAAACAGACATATAGAGAGATATATAGAGCCTTATACACGGAGTGAACAAAACATTTGGAACGCCTTCCTAATATGGAGTCGCACCCCCTTTTCCCCTCAGAACAGTCTTTCTTTGTCGGGGCAGGGACTCTACAAGGTGTCGAAAGCGTTCCTTTTGGGTGGTGGACCATTCTTGATACACACAGAAAACTGTTGAGCGTAAAAAAACCCAGCTGCGTTGCAGTGTGTATCAAGAAAGGTCCACCACCCAAAACTTGACACAACTGTGGGAAGCTTTGGAGTCAACGTGGGCCAGCATCCCTGTGGAGCGCTTTTGACACCTTGCAGAGTCCATGACCCGACGAATTGAGGCTGTTCTGAGGGCAAAGGGGGAATAACCCAATATTAGTTCCTAATGTTTTGTAAACTCAGTGTATGTGTATATAGACTGTTGAAGTCAGAAGTTTACATACACCTTAGCCAAATACATTTAAACTAATTTTTTCACAATTCCTGACATTTAATCATAGCAAACATTCCCTGTCTTAGGTCAGTTAGGATCACCACTTTATTTTAAGAATGTGAAATGGCCACTCCAATACCTTGACTTTGTTGTCCTTAAGCCATTTTGCCACAACTTTGGAAGTATGCTTGGGGTCATTGTCCATTTGGAAGAAACATTTGCGACCAAGCTTTAACTTCCTGACTGATGTCTTGAGATGTTGCTTCAATATATCCACATCATTTTCCTTCCTCATGATGCCATCTATTTTGTGAAGTGCACCAGTCCCTCCTGCAGCAAAGCACCCCCACAGCATGATGCTGCCACCCCCGTGCTTCACGGTTGGGATGGTGTTCTTCGGCTTGCAAGCATCCCCCTTTTTCCTCCAAACATAACGATGGTCATTATGGCCAAACAGTTCTATTTTTATTTCATTTCTCCAAAAAGTACGATCTTTGTCCCCATGTGCAGTTGCAAACTGTAGTCTGGCTTTTTTATGGCGGTTTTGGAGCAGTGGCTTCTTCCTTGCTGAGCGGCCTTTCAGGTTATGTCGATATAGGACTCGTTTTACTGTGGATACAGATACTTTTGTACCTGTTTCCTCCAGCATCTTCACAAGGTCCTTTACTGTTGTTCTGGGATTGATTTGCACTTTTTGCACCAAAGTACGTTCATCTCTAGGAGACAGAACGTGTCTCCTTCCTGAGCGGTATGACGGCTGCGTGGTCCCATGGTGTTTATACTTGTGTACTATTGTTTGTACAGATGAACGTGGTACCTTCAGGCGTTTGGAAATTGCTCCCAAGGATGAACCAGACTTGTGGAGGTCTACAATTATTTTTCTGAGGTCTTGGATTTTCCCATGATGTCAAGCAACGAGGCCCTGAGTTTGAAGGTAGGCCTTGAAATACATCCTCAGGTACACCTCCAATTGACTCAAATGATGTCAATTAGCCTAGCAGAAGCTTCTAAAGCCATGACATAATTTTCTGGAATTTTCCAAGCTGTTTAAAGGCACAGTCAATTTAGTGTATGTAAACTTCTGACCCACTGGAATTGTGATACAGTGAATTATAAGTGAAATAATCTGTCTGTAAACAATTGTTGGAAAAATTACTTGTGTCAGGTACAAAGTAGATGTCCTAACCGACTTGCCAAAACCATAGTTTGTTAACAAGACATTTGTGGAGTGGTTGAAAAACGGGTTTTAATGACTCCAACCTAAGTGTATGTAAACTTCCGACTTCAACTGTATATATACGTATATATATATATATACACACACACTACCAGTCAAATGTTTTGCCAAGAGTGTGCAAAGCTGTCATCAAGGAAAAGGGTGGCTATTTGAAGAATCTATTTGAGAAAATATATTTTGATTTGTTTAACACTTTTTTGGTTACTACATGATTCCATATGTGTTATTTCATAGTTTTAAGGTCTTCACTATTATTCTACAATGTAAAAAATAGTAAAAAATAAAGAAAAACCCTTGAATGAGTAGGTGTGTCCAAACTTTTGACTGGTACTGTATATATCCTGTATCTAAATATAAAGTACATCTGTCTCTCACCACATGTCTGCCTCCAGGCCGAGCGGTTCATAGTTGACTACCTCTGGAGCTGCAAGAGTTCAAAAACACACTATTAAGACAATTATAACACTGAGCCTAGAATGTAGGGTATTGTGTGTGTGTATATATATATATATATATACACATATATACACAGTGCTTTTGGAAAGTATTCGCTGCCAAAGGTGCTTCAACAAAGTACTGAGTAAAGGGTCTGAATACTTATGTAAATGTAATATTTCAGTTTTTTATTTGTAATAAATTTGCAAAAATGTCTAAAAACCTGTTTTTGCTCTGTCATTAGGGGGTATTGTGTGTAGATTGATGAGGGAAACATTTTTTGTCAACCATTTTAGAATAAGGCTGTAACATAACAAAATGTGGAAAAAGTCAAGGGGTCTGCATACTTTCCGAATGCACTGTATGTATGTATGTATGTATGTATGTATATATACAGTCATGGCCAAAATTGTTGGCACCCCTGAAATTTTTCCAGAAAATGAAGTATTTCTCACAGAAAAGTATTGAAATTACACATGTTTTGCTATGCACATGTTTATTTCCTTTGTGTGTATTGGAATAACACAAAAAAAAACAGGAAAAAAGCAAATTTGACATAATTTCACACAAAACTAAAAAAATGGGCCGGACAAAGTTATTGGCACCCTTTCAAAATTGTGGATAAATAAGTTTGTTCCAAGCATGTGATGCTCCTTTAAACTCACCTGGGGCAAGTAACAGGTGTGGGCAATCTAAAAATCACACCTGAAAGCAGATAAAAAGGAGAGAAGTTGACTCAGTCTTTGCATTGTGTTTCTGTGTGTGCCACACTAAGCATGGAGAACAGAAAGAGGAAAAGAGAACTGTCTGAGGACTTGAGAACCAAAATTGTGGAAAAATATCAACAATCTCAAGGTTACAAGTCCATCTCCAGAGATCTAGATGTTCCTTTGTCCACAGTGCGCAACATGATCAAGAAGTTTGCAAACCCATGGCACTGTAGCTAATCTCCCTGGACGTGGACGGAAGAGAAAAATTGATGAAAGGTTGCAACGCAGGATAGTCCGGATGGTGGATAAGCAGCCCCAAACAAGTTCCCAAAGAAATTCAAGCTGTCCTGCAGGCTCAGGGTGCATCAGTGTCAGCGCGAACTATACGTCGAAATTTGAATGAAATGAAACGCTATGGCAGGAGACCCAGGAGGACCCCACTGCTGACACAGAGACATAAAAAAGCAAGACTACAGTTTGCCAAAATGTACATGAGTAAGCCAAATTCCTTCTGGGAGAACGTTCTTATGGACAGATGAGACCAAGATAGAGCTTTTTGGTAAAGCACATCGTTCTACTGTTTACCGAAAATGTAATGAAGCCTTCAAAGAAAAGAACACAGTACCTACAGTCAAATATGGTGGAGGTTCAAAGATGTTTTGGGGTTGTTTTGCTGCCTCTGGCACTGGGTGCCTTGACTGTGTGCAAGGCATCATGAAATCTGAGGATTACCAAAGGATTTTGGGTCGCAATGTAGGGCCCAGTGTCAGGAAAGCTGGGTTTGCGTCCGAGATCATGGGTCTTCCAGCAGGACAATGACCCCAAACATACTTCAAAAAGCACCCAGAAATGGATGGCAACAAAGCGCTGGAGAGTTCTGAAGTGGCCAGCAATGAGTCCAGATCTTAATCCCATTGAACACCTGTGGAGAGATCTTTAAAATTGCTGTTGGGAAAAGGCACCCATCCAATATGAGAGACCTGGAGCAGTTTGCAAAAGAAGAGTGGTCCAAAATTCCGGGTGAGAGGTGTAAGAAGCTTATTGATGGTTATAGGAAGCGACTGATTTCAGTTATTTTTTCCAAAGGGTGTGCAACTAAATATTAAGTTAAGGGTTGCCAATCATTTTGTCCGGCCCATTTTTTGAGTTTTGTGTGAAATTATGTCAAATTTGCTTTTTTCCTGTTTTTTTTGTGTTATTCCAATACACACAAAGGAAATAAACATGTGCATAGCAAAACCATGTGTAATTTCAATACTTTTCTGTGAGAAATACTTCATTTTCTGGAAAAAATTTCAGGGGTGCCAAACAATTTTGGCCATGACTGTATATATATATATATATACACACACACACACACACAACATCGGGGTTTTTTGATGTCAAACTGAGTGATCGCTGTTCAAACGAGAATATAAACCGTACAATATGAGAAAATCTAAAAACCGATCTGGGGGCGTGGTTGCATTGGTTGCCCGGGTAGACTGACCTACCCCCAAAAAACCGGGGTTTCCAAAAATGTTTTTTGAAATCGTTGAAACGATTGGTTGGGGGGAGGCCAATCCTTTTTCAGGACCCCAAACTCTGTTAGTAAAAAATGGGTTTTTTAAAAGGAGGAAAAGAGAGACCCCGGGGAAAAAAGGGAAAGGGGGGGGGAAGAGAGAAGGGGAAAGAAGGGAAAAGGGGTGAGAGAGGAAAGGGGCAAAAAGAGGGAAAAAAGGAGAGAAAGAGGGAAAGGGGGAGAAAGGAGGGAAAAGAAGGGGGCCCCCCCGGGGGGGGAAAGGGGGGGTGGGCAAACAAAAAGGGGGTGGGGGGGGGGGGGGGGGGGGGGGGGGGGGGGGGGGGGGGGGGGGGGGGAAAGGGAAGAGGAGACAGAGAGAGACAGAGAGAGACAGAGAGAGACAGAGAGAGACAGAGAGAAGGGAGGAAAATAACATCCCATAAAGTAAAGCCTCTCTTGGAACCACCAAGCAAGCTAGAGAGAGAGATGGTGAGAGAGAGAGAGAGAGAGAGATGGTGTGTGAGAGAGAGAGAGAGAGATGGTGTGAGAGAGAGAGAGCTAGAGAGAGAGATGGTGTGAGAGAGAGAGCTAGAGAGAGAGATGGTGTGAGAGAGAGCTAGAGAGAGAGATGGTGTGTGAGAGAGAGAGAGAGAGAGAGAACCTACATTCCAGTGCCACAATGCCTCCTTCAGCAGACTATCTTGACACCTGACCTAATCCTTTAAAAGCTCTTTGGACCAGCAGGTTAAAGAATTAATGGCTTTTAGACTGGGAACAGAAGTCAATGAGACAGGACTGGAATCAGATTGTTTCTATATGGGAACAGAAGTCAATGAGACAGGACTGGAATCAGATTGTCTCTATATGACAGAAATGGCTCCAGGTAGATGTAGTGGTAGTATGTAGTATGTAGTATGTAGTATGTAGGAGTAGTGTGTCTGATAAAGCTAGTAGTATGTTGTATGTGTAGTACTATGTGTAGTATCTCTGAGGAGTGTATCTGATAAAGACAGTATTATGTAATATGAGTTGTATGTTTAGTATATGTAGTTTTATGTAGTATGGGTAATATGTGTAGTAGTATGTAGTATTATATAGTATGTGTAGTATGAGTAGTATTATATAGTATGTGTAGTATGAGTAGTATTATATAGTATGTGTAGTATGAGTAGTATTATGTAGTACGTGTAGCACGAGTAGTATGTATAGTATGAATAATGTGTATGAGGAGTGCATCTGATAAAGCTAGTATTATGTAGTATGAATAGTACTATATAGTATGTGTAGTATGAGTAGTATGAATATAATAATAATAATAATAATAATAATAATAATAATAATAATAAGCCATTTATCAGACGCTTTTATCCAAAGCGACTTACAGTCATGCGTGCATACATGTTTATATATGGGTGGTCCCAGGGATCGAACCCACTACCTTGGCGTTACAAGCGCCGTGCTCTACCAGCTGAGCTACAGAGGACCACCGTAATGTAAACGTAATGTGAATGAGGAGTGCATCTGATAAAGCTAGTATTATGTAGTATGTGTAGTATTATGTAGTATGAATAGTATTATGTAGTATGAATAGTATTATGTAGTATGAATAGTATTATGTAGTATGAATAGTATTATGTAGTATGTGTAGTATGAGTAGAATGTCTGGTATTATGTAGTATGTGTAGTATATGTATAATGTAGTAAGAGTAGTATGTGTAGTATGCGTAGTATATGTAGTATTATGCAGTATGTATAATGTGAGTAGTATTATGTAGTATGAGTAGTGTTATGTAGTATTCAGTAATATGAGTAGTATTCAGTAGTATTGGCAGTACGTCCAATATTTTCCTCTTGTGGGACAATAAACGTGATTTGATTCTGATGTATAGTATGAGTAGTATTATGTAGTAGGTGTAGTATGAGTAGTATTATGTAGAATGTGTAGTATTATGTAGTGTAGTATGAGCAGTATTATGTAGTATGAGTAGTATTATGTAGTGTAGTATGTGTAGTATTAGTAGTATGTGTAGTAGCAGTAGTATTTTGTAGTATCGTGTAGTATGTGTAGTAGAATGGCAGCAGCTACTCTTCCTGGGGTCCAGAAAAATTAAGGCAATTATACAATTTAAAAAACATTACAATACATTTACAACAGATTTCACAACACATTAAGTGTGTTCCCTCAGGCCCATACTCCACTACCACATATCTACAATACAAAATCCATGTGTACGTGTGTGTATAGTGCGTATGTTATCGTGTGTGTGTATCCATTTGTCTGTGCCTATGTTTGTGTTGCTTCACAGTCCCCGCTGGTCCATAAGGTGTATTTTTATCTGTTTTTTAAATCTGATTCTACTGCTTGCATGAGTTACTTGATGTGGAATGGAGTTCCATGTAGTCATGGCTCTATGTAGTACTGTGCGCCTCCCATAGTCTGTTCTGGACTTGGGGACTGTGAAGAGACCTCTGGTGGCATGTCTTCTGGGATATGCATGGGTGTCCGAGCTGTGTGCCAGTTGTTTAAACAGACAGCTCGGTACATTCAACATGTCAATCTCTCCTCCACTTTGAGCCAGGAGAGATTGACATGCATATTATTAATGTTAGCTTTCTGTGTACATCCAAGGGCCAGCTGTGCTGCCCTGTTCTGAGCCAATTGCAATTTTCCCAAGTCCCTCTTTGTGGCACCTGACCACACAACTGAACAGTAGTCCAGGTGCAACAAAACTAGAGCCTGTAGGACCTGCCTTGTTGACAGTGCTGTTAATGGATAAGAGCATCTGCTAAATGACTACCATGTTAAGAAGGCAGAACACTCCCAAGTAGTGGAACGGTCTGAGGCACTGCATCGCAGGCCTTGAGGCGTCACTACAGACCTGGGTTTGATCGCACTGCATCGCAGTCCTTGAGGCGTCACTACAGACCTGGGTTTGATCCCAGGCTGTGTCACAAATTGAAGATATGGCAAATAGGAGTGGCAATATCAGCTATTATCCGCAGTAATTTTCCATCCAAGTTGTCAGACCCCGGTGGCTTGTCATTGTTGACAGACAACAATACTTTTTTCACCTCTTCCACACTCACTTTACAGATTTCAAAATTAGTCACTGGAATAAGCAATTTCATAAATGTGTCACGTGCAGTGTCTGTTTGCTCCTCATTACACACCACGGACCAACAAATATTCTTTACATCAACAACATAGGAATCACTACAAAACTTATTGTATGACCTCTTATACACAATATTAGGCCCAGCCTTTGGAAATTTGGTTTTCCTAGATATGGCTACTATATTGTGATCACTACATCCGATGGATCTGGATACTGCTTTCAAGCACATTTCTGCAACATTAGTAAAGATGTGATCAATACATGTTGATGATTTCATTCCTGTACTGTTTGTAACTACCCTGGTAGGTTGACTGATAACCTGAACCAGGTTGCAGCCACTGGTTACAGTTTGAAGCTTTCTCTTGAGTGGGAAGCTTGATGAAAACCAGTCAATATTTAAATCACCCAGAAAATATACCTCTCTGTTGATATCACATACATTATCAAGTATGTGTAGTAGAATGTGTAGTATGAGTAGTATTATGTAGTCAAATGTGTAGTATGATTAGTATTATATAGTATGTGTAGTAGAATGTGTAGTATGAGTAGTATTATATAGTATGTGTAGTAGAATGTGTAGTATGCGTAGTATGTGTAGTAGAATATGTAGTATGAGTGTATTATATAGTATGTGTAGTAGAATGTGTAGTATGAGTAGTATTAGGTAGTATGTGTAGTAGAATGTGTAGTATGAGTGTATTATATAGTATGTGTAGTAGAATGTGTAGTATGAGTGTATTATATAGTATGTGTAGTAGAATGTGTAATATGAGTAGTATTATGTAGTATGAGTAGTAGAATGTGTAGTATGAGTAGTATTAGGTAGTATGTGTAGTAGAATGTGTAGTATGAGTGTATTATATAGTATGTGTAGTAGAATGTGTAGTATGAGTGTATTATATAGTATGTGTAGTAGAATGTGTAATATGAGTAGTATTAGGTAGTAGAGTATGTAGTATGAGTAGTAGAGTGTGTAGTATGAGTAGTTTTATGTAGTGTGTAGTATTATGTATATAATAATAATATTATGTAGTATGAGTAGTAGAGTGTGTAGTATGTGTAGTATGATGTACTGTAGTATGTGTAGTAGAATGTATAGTATGAGTAGTATTATGTAGTGTGTAGTATTATGTAGTATGTGTAGTATTATGTAGTATGAGTAGTAGAGTGTGTAGTATGTGTAGTATGATGTACTGTAGTATGTGTAGTAGAATGTCTAGTATGAGTAGTATTATGTAGTGTGTAGTATTATGTAGTATGTGTAGTATTATGTAGTATGAGTAGTATTATGTAGGGTAGTATGTGTAGTATTAGTAGTATGTGTAGTTTTGGGATCATGTGACTCAAGCTGTCCTATACAGTAGACCAGGGGTACTCAACTCTGACCCTTCGAGGTCCGAAGACTGCTGGTTTTCTGTTCTACCTGATAATTAATTGCACCCACCTGGTGTCCCAGGTCTAAATCAGTCCCTGGTTAGAGGGGAATCACCCACCTGGTGTCCCAGGTCTAAACCAGTCCCTGGTTAGAGGGGAATCACCCACCTGGTGTCGCAGGTCTAAATCAGTCCCTGGTTAGAGGGGAATCACCCACCTGGTGTCCCAGGTCTAAATCAGTCCCTGATTAGAGGGGAATCACCCACCTGGTGTCCCAGGTCTAAATCAGTCCCTGGTTAGAGGGGAATCACCCACCTGGTGTCCCAGGTCTAAATCAGTCCCTGGTTAGAGGGGAATCACCCACCTGGTGTCCCAGGTCTAAATCAGTCCCCGGTTAGAGGGGAATCACCCACCTGGTGTCCCAGGTCTAGACCAGTCCCTGATTAGAGGGGAATCACCCACCTGGTGTCCCAGGTCTAAATCAGTCCCCGGTTAGTGGGGAATCACCCACCTGGTGTCCCAGGTCTAAATCAGTCCCTGATTAGAGGGGAATCACCCACCTGGTGTCCCAGGTCTAAATCAGTCCCTGGTTAGAGGGGAACAATGAAAACATGCAGTGGAACTGGCTTCGAGGTCCAGAGTTGAGTTTGAAGGCTGTATACCATGTTCAATTCTTGAGTTTTTGGGGAAGCATGTTTAAACAATGGGACATTTTACAAATCATTGACTGAGTTGGAATTGAACTGATCCGGACCCTGATGTCTTCCACCACTAACAACCGGTGAGTGATGGTGATGACAGATGTTCAGAGAGCCGGGTGTGATAAAATCTCTGCCATTGATTAGTTGTGTCTGGTTTTAGTGCAGAGCAGAGTGGAGAGCACATCACTGGACTGGCCCTTGTAGCTCTGTGTCCGATGGCGTGTATGTGTACCTTGAGGTCAAAGTGTGCGATGTGTTTGGAGTGTAGGTAGTGGACTCCATCCAGAATCTGTTTGAGGAACTCTGTTGCCTCCTCTTCTGTTAGGGACTCCTTCTCTGCTAGCAAATCAAACAGTTCTCCACCAGCCACCCTATAGGAGAGGAAGAGAAGAGGAAGAGGAGAGGAGGAGGAGGAGATAGGAGGGAGGGGAAAAAGTGGGAAGAATGAACCACCAGAGAGAGACAATGAGGGTGACAGGGATTTGAGCTGCGTATCTTTTAGAAGATCTTAGACAATACCTACTGTACATACAACAAGCTAACAACAGGCACTTCTATCAACCCAAGGACTGGGCAACAATACATCAGCTGTAAAATGTCATGAAGAAGGCAAGTGACAAAGCTGTCACAGCTTGCAGTGACACCAGAGGCAGCGTCATGGTGACCGTGGCTGCCGGACCGCTGGTCCTTTTCCTGCCGGACCGCTGGTCCTTTTCCTTGTGAGGAGGTGAGAGAAGTAGTACAGCATGGCATGCAGACCACCCTTCACCAGACCACCCTTCACCAGACCACCCTTCACCAGACTCTAGAGAGATGGAGGCCATGTAGACAACCCTTCACCAGACTGGTGAGTGGTATAGCAGACTGGTGGGTGGTATAGCAGACTGGTGGGTGGTATATCAGACTGGTGGGTGGTATAGCAGACTGGTGGGTGGTACAGCAGGTGGTATAGCAGACTGGTGGGTGGTACAGCAGACTGGTGGGTGGTATAGCAGACTGGTGGGTGGTATAGCAGACTGGTGGGTGGTATATCAGACTGGTGGGTGGTATATCAGACTGGTGGGTGGTATAGCAGACTGGTGGGTGGTATAGCAGACTGGTGGGTGGTATAGCAGACTGGTGGGTGGTATAGCAGACTGGTGGGTGGTATAGCAGACTGGTGGGTGGTATAGCAGACTGGTGGGTGGTATAGCAGACTGGTGGGTGGTACATCAGACTGGTGGGTGGTATAGCAGACTGGTGGGTGGTATATCAGACTGGTGGGTGGTATATCAGACTGGTGGGTGGTATAGCAGACTGGTGGGTGGTATATCAGACTGGTGGGTGGTATAGCAGACTGGTGGGTGGTATAGCAGGACTAGTGGGTGGTATATCAGACTGGTGGGTGGTGATAGCAGACTGGTGGGTGGTATATCAGACTGGTGGGTGGTTATATCAGACTGGTGGGTGGTATAGCAGGACGGTGGGTGGTATAGCAGACTGGTGGGTGGTTATATCAGACTGGTGGGGGTGGTATAGCAGACTGGTGGGTGGTATAGCAGACTAGTGGGTGGTATAGCAGACTAGTGGGTGGTTATAGCAGACTGGTGGGTGGTATTTCAGACTGGTGGTATAGCAGACTGGTGGGTGGTATAGCAGACTGGTGGGTGGTATATCAGACTGGTGGGTGGTTATAGCAGACTGGTGGGTGGTGATAGCAGACTGGTGGGTGGTATATCAGATGGTGGGTGGGTATATCAGACTGGTGGGTGGTTATAAGCAGACTGGTGGGTGGGTTATAGCAGACTGGGGGTGGTACATAGACTGGTGGGTGGTATAGCAGACTGGGGGGTGGTTTATAAGCAGACTGGGTGGGTGGTATAGCAGACTGGTGGGTGTGGTATATCAAACTGGTGGTACAGCAGGACTGGTGGGTGGTTTTATAGCAGACTGGTGGGTGGTATATCAGGACTGGTGGGTGGGGCTATATTCAGACTGGTGCGGTGGTTAATCGCCAGACTGGGTGGGTGTTGGTAATAATCAGACTTCGTGTGTGGTTACATCAGACTGGGTGGGTGGTATAGCAGGACTGGTGGGTGGTTATTAGCCAGGACTGGTGGGTTGGTCTATCAGGGACTGGTGGGTGTTGGGTGGTTATAGCAGACTGGTGGGTTGGTTTTTTTATAGCGACTGGTGGGTGGTATATCAGACTAGTGGGTGGTATAGCAGACTGGTGGGTGGTATATCAGACTGGTGGGTGGTATAGCAGACTAGTGGGTGGTATATCAGACTGGTGGGTGGTATATCAGACTGGTGGGTGGTAGAGCAGGTCACTGTAATGACTACATTGTTGATGTTTTTCCCCCTGAAAAAATCCCTAATTTATGTATTTCCTCTGAGAATGGAAACAGGGATCAGGAACAGGAAGTAGCAGCCAGCTGCAGAGGAAGCTATGACAGGATAATAACACACTCAGCCAATCACAACACAGTGTTCAGTCACTTGACCACCAGCTGCCAAAACAACAGTTGTTTTTTTTACACTGGAACAGACTGGATATAGGGACTGTCAGGATGTAGACGACAGGGTTGTGCTCAATTCTAAATATAAAATGCCTCATCAATTCCAATTCAATTCTTGAAGTAGCAAACAGGATACAGAATTGCAATTCTAATTTGAATTAAAGGAAATAGAACTGAATTCAGTGAAATTCAAATGCCTCTTCTATTCTATATTAGGTGTAGTCTACAAAAATATACATATTATAAAACATGCATATTAAATATTGATGAAACAACTGATCAAGGAAAACAAAACCTGTATGTGAATATTCTGAGTTATTATATTTCACTGAGCACCTTTACATGCACACCAATATAGCGTTATTATTCGGGATACTCAAGTAGTGTTGACCAGAATAATGTCTGTCTTACATCGATAGAATGAGCATTTGTAATCTAGTTAACACCGGTCAAGTTGTCTGTTTCATTTAGGGGTTAGACGTCAGGGGGTGGACGTCAGGGGGTGGACGTCAGGGGGTAGACGTCAGGGGGTAGACGTCAGGGGGTGGACGTCAGGGGGTGGACGTCAGGGGTTGGACGTCAGGGGTTGGACATCAGGGGGTAGACGTCAGGGGGTGGACGTCAGGGGGTGGACGTCAGGGGGTGGACGTCAGGGGTTGGACGTCAGGGGTTGGACGTCAGGGGGTGGACGTCAGGGGGTGGACGTCAGGGGGTGGACGTCAGGGGGTGGACGTCAGGGGGTGGACGTCAGGGGTTGGACGTCAGGGGTTGGACGTCAGGGGGTGGACGTCAGGGGGTGGACGTCAGGGGGTGGACGTCAGGGGGTGGACGTCAGGGGGTGGACGTCAGGGGGTGGACGTCAGGGGGTGGACGTCAGGGTACTCACAGTTCTAGTATGAGGATGACATCAGTCTTGTTCTCGAACACGTCGTGTAGCGTGATGGTGTTTGGGTGTTGAATCTCCTTCAGAATGCTGACCTCCCTCTCGATGTCTTCCCGGGTCACGCCACGCCGGCTCGACTTACTCCGTCGCTTACGGATGAACTTAGCGGCATACTCCAGGCCAGAGCTACGCTCACGGCATTTCTTTACCACCGCAAACTGACCACTGCAGGACAAGGGGAGAGGAAATGGGATCAGTCAGTCATTCAGTTAGAAACATACTGTTCACCATGAACATAGTCTCAGCTCAGTCATAGTCTCAGCTATAGTTTCAGCTATAGTCTCAGTTATAGTCTCAGATCAGTTAGTCTCAGCTATAGTCTCCGTTATAGTCTCCGTTATAGTCTCCGTTATAGTCTCAGCTATAGTCTCAGCTATAGTCTCAGCTATAGTCTCAGCTATAGTCTCAGCTATAGTCTCAGCTATAGTCTCCGCTATAGTCTCAGATCAGTTAGTCTCAGCTATCGTCTCAGTTATAGTCTCAGATCAGTTAGTCTCCGTTATAGTCTCCGTTATAGTCTCAGCTATAGTCTCAGTTATAGTCTCAGTTATAGTCTCCGTTATAGTCTCCGTTATAGTCTCCGTTATAGTCTCAGCTATAGTCTCAGCTATAGTCTCCGTTATAGTCTCCGTTATAGTCTCCGTTATAGTCTCCGTTATAGTCTCAGCTATAGTCTCAGCTATAGTCTCAGTTATAGTCTCAGCTATAGTCTCAGCTATAGTCTCAGCTATAGTCTCCGCTATAGTCTCAGCTATAGTCTCAGCTATAGTCTCAGAACAGTTAGTCTCAGCTATCGTCTCAGTTATAGTCTCAGATCAGTTAGTCTCAGCTATAGTCTCAGCAATAGTCTCCGTTATAGTCTCAGTTATAGTTTCAGCTATAGTCTCAGCTATAGTCTCCGTTATAGTCTCAGCTATAGTCTCAGAACAGTTAGTCTCAGCTATAGTCTCCGTTATAGTCTCAGTTATAGTCTCAGTTATAGTCTCAGATCAGTTAGTCTCAGCTATAGTCTCAGCTATAGTTTCAGCTATAGTCTCCGTTATAGTCTCAGCTATAGTCTCCGTTATAGTCTCAGCTATAGTCTCAGTTATAGTCTCAGTTATAGTCTCAGATCAGTTAGTCTCAGCTATAGTCTCCGTTATAGTCTCCGTTATAGTCTCCGTTATAGTCTCCGTTATAGTCTCCGTTATAGTCTCAGTTATAGTCTCAGCTATAGTCTCAGTTATAGTCTCAGTTATAGTCTCAGTTATAGTCTCAGCTATAGTCTCTGTTATAGTTTCAGCTATAGTCTCAGTTATAGTCTCAGATCAGTTAGTCTCAGCTATAGTCTCCATTATAGTCTCCGTTATAGTCTCCGTTATAGTCTCAGCTATAGTCTCAGCTATAGTCTCAGCTATAGTCTCCGCTATAGTCTCAGTTATAGTCTCAGATCAGTTAGTCTCAGCTATCGTCTCAGTTATAGTCTCAGATCAGTTAGTCTCCGTTATAGTCTCCGTTATAGTCTCAGCTATAGTCTCAGTTATAGTCTCAGTTATAGTCTCCGTTATAGTCTCCGTTATAGTCTCCGTTATAGTCTCAGCTATAGTCTCCGTTATAGTCTCCGTTATAGTCTCCGTTATAGTCTCCGTTATAGTCTCAGCTATAGTCTCAGCTATAGTCTCAGCTATAGTCTCAGTTATAGTCTCAGCTATAGTCTCAGCTATAGTCTCAGAACAGTTAGTCTCAGCTATCGTCTCAGTTATAGTCTCAGATCAGTTAGTCTCAGCTATAGTCTCAGCAATAGTCTCCGTTATAGTCTCAGTTATAGTTTCAGCTATAGTCTCAGCTATAGTCTCCGTTATAGTCCCAGCTATAGTCTCAGAACAGTTAGTCTCAGCTATAGTCTCCGTTATAGTCTCAGTTATAGTCTCAGTTATAGTCTCAGATCAGTTAGTCTCAGCTATAGTCTCAGCTATAGTTTCAGCTATAGTCTCCGTTATAGTCTCAGCTATAGTCTCCGTTATAGTCTCAGCTATAGTCTCAGTTATAGTCTCAGTTATAGTCTCAGATCAGTTAGTCTCAGCTATAGTCTCCGTTATAGTCTCCGTTATAGTCTCCGTTATAGTCTCCGTTATAGTCTCCGTTATAGTCTCCGTTATAGTCTCAGTTATAGTCTCAGCTATAGTCTCAGCTATAGTCTCAGTTATAGTCTCAGCTATAGTCTCTGTTATAGTCTCAGCTATAGTCTCAGCTATAGTCTCCGTTATAGTCTCAGATCAGTTAGTCTCAGCTATAGTCTCAGTTATAGTCTCAGCTATAGTCTCAGCTATAGTCTCAGCTATAGTCTCAGCTATAGTCTCAGCTATAGTCTCAGTTATAGTCTCAGTTATAGTCTCCGTTATAGTCTCAGTTATAGTCTCAGCTATAGTCTCCGTTATAGTCTCAGCTATAGTCTCCGTTATAGTTTCAGATCAGTTAGTCTCAGCTATAGTCTCAGCTATAGTCTCCGTTATAGTCTCAGCTATAGTCTCAGCTATAGTCTCCGCTATAGTCTCCGCTATAGTCTCAGCTATAGTCTCAGTTATAGTCTCAGTTATAGTCTCAGCTATAGTCTCCGTTATAGTCTCAGCTATAGTCTCCGTTATAGTTTCAGATCAGTTAGTCTCAGCTATAGTCTCAGTTATAGTCTCAGTTATAGTCTCCGCTATAGTCTCAGCTATAGTCTCAGATCAGTTAGTCTCAGCTATAGTCTCAGTTATAGTCTCCGTTATAGTCTCAGCTATAGTCTCAGAACAGTTAGTCTCAGCTATAGTGTCAGTTATAGTCTCAGTTATAGTCTCAGTTATAGTCTCAGATCAGTTAGTCTCTGCTATAGTCTCAGCTATAGTCTCCGTTATAGTCTCAGCTATAGTCTCCGTTATAGTCTCAGCTATAGTCTCAGCTATAGTCTCAGAACAGTTAGTCTCAGCTATAGTCTCAGTTATAGTCTCAGTTATAGTCTCAGTTATAGTCTCAGATCAGTTAGTCTCAGCTATAGTTTCAGCTATAGTCTCCGTTATAGTCTCAGCTATAGTCTCAGTTATAGTCTCAGCTATAGTCTCAGCTATAGTCTCCGTTATAGTCTCAGTTATAGTCTCAGTTATAGTCTCCGTTATAGTCTCAGATCAGTTAGTCTCAGCTATAGTCTCCGTTATAGTCTCAGCTATAGTCTCAGCTATAGTCTCCGTTATAGTCTCAGCTATAGTCTCAGTTATAGTCTCAGCTATAGTCTCAGCTATAGTCTCCGTTATAGTCTCAGTTATAGTCTCAGTTATAGTCTCCGTTATAGTCTCAGATCAGTTAGTCTCAGCTATAGTCTCCGTTATAGTCTCAGCTATAGTCTCAGCTATAGTCTCCGTTATAGTCTCAGCTATAGTCTCAGTTATAGTCTCAGCTATAGTCTCAGCTATAGTCTTAGTTATAGTCTCAGCTATAGTCTCAGCAATAGTCTCAGCAATAGTCTCAGCAATAGTCTCAGCAATAGTCTCCGTTATAGTCTCAGTTATAGTCTCAGCTATAGTCTCAGAACAGTTAGTCTCAGCTATAGTCTCAGCTATAGTCTCAGCTATAGTCTCAGCTATAGTCTCAGATCAGTTAGTCTCAGCTATAGTCTCCGTTATAGTCTCAGCTCAGTTATAGTCTCACCAAATACAATGTTATTTCATAGTGAACAAATTAACAGATTTTCATCACGTTTATAGGGAAGGTCATACAACATGTACATTACATACACAAATGACTGATGATTGGCTGAGAGAAATGACTGATGATTGGCTGAGAGAAATGACTGATGATTGGCTGAGAGAAATTGCTAATTCAAATATTGTGGGAGCTGTTTTGTTAGACTTCAGTGCGGCTTTTGACATTATCGATCACAATCTGCTGCTGGAAAAACGTATGTGTTTTGGCTTTACACCCCCTGCTATATTGTGGATAGAGAGTTACCGGTCTAACAGAACACAGAGGGTGTTCTTTAATGGAAGCCTCTCCAACATAATCCAGGTAGAATCAGGAATTCCCCAGGGCAGCTGTCTAGGCCCCTTACTTTTTTCAATCTTTACTAATGACATGCCACTGGCTTTGAGTAAAGCCAGTGTGTCTATGTATGCGGACGACTCAACACTATACACGTCAGCTACTACAGCAACTGAAATGACTGCAACACTTAACAAAGAGTTGCAGTTAGTTTCAGAGTGGGTGGCAAGGAATAAGTTAGTACCAAATATTTCAAAAACTAAAAGCATTGTATTTGGGACACATTTTCCACTAAGCCCTAAACCTCAACTAAATCTTGTAATGAATAATGTGGAAATTGAGCAAGTTGAGGTGACTAAACTGCTTGGAGTAACCCTGGATTGTAAACTGTCATGGTCAAAACATGTTGATACAAAAGTAGCTAAGATGGGGAGAAGTCTGTCCATAGTAAAGCGCTGCTCTACCTTCTTAACAGCACTATCAACAAGGCAGGTCCTACAGGCCCTAGTTTTGTCGCACCTGGACTACTGTTCAGTTGTGTGGTCAGGTGCCACAAAGAGGGACTTAGGAAAATTACAATTGGCTCAGAACAAGGCAGCACAGCTGGCCCTTAAATCTACACGAAAAAACTAACATTAATAATATGCAAGCAAATCTCTCCTGGCTCAAAGTAGAGGAGAGATCGACTTCATCATTACTTGTTTTGTAAGAAGTATTGAAATGTTGAATGCACCCAGCTGTCTGTTTAAACTACTGGCGCACAGCTCGGACACCCATGCATACCCCACAAGACATGCCACCAGAGGTCTCTTCACAGTCCCCAAGTCCAGAACAGACTATGGGAGGCGCACAGTACTACATAGAGCCATGACTACATGGAACTCTATTCCACATCAGGTAACTGATGCAAGCAGTAAAATCAGATTAAAAACAGATAGAAATACACCTTATGGAACAGCAGGGACTGTGAAGAGACACACACATAGGCACAGACACACACATACACATGCTAACAGATGCACTCTATACACACGTACACATACATTTTGTATTGTAGATATGTGGTAGCAGAGTAGTGGCCTGAGGGCTCACACTTAATATGTTGTGAAATCTGTTGTAAATGTAATGTCATGTTTTTAATTGTATATATACACTAAACAAAAATATAAATGCAACATGTAAAGTGTTGGTCCCAATGTTTCATGAGCTGAAATAAAAGATCCCAGAAATCTTCACATTTTCCAGCTTACTTCTCTCTAATGCTGTGCACAAATGTGTTTACATCCCTGTTAGTGAGCATTTCTCCTTTGCCAAGATAATCCATTCACCTGACAGGTGTGGCATATCAAGAAGCTGATTAAACAGCATGATCATTACACAGGTGCACCTTGTGCTGTGGACAATAAAAGGCCACTAAAATGTGCAGTTTTGTCAGACAACACAATGCCACAGATGTCTCAAGTTTTGAGGGAGCGTGGAATTGGCATGCTGACTGCAGGAATGTCCACCAGATCTGTTGCCAGAGAATTGAAAGTTCATTTCTCTACCATAAGCCGCCTCCAACGTCATTTTGGAGAATTTGGCAGTACGTCCAACCGGCCTCACAACCGCAGACCACGTGTAACCACGCCAGCGCAGGACCTCCACATCTGGCTTCTTCACCTGCGGGATCGCCTGAGACCAGCCACCCAGCCACTGATGAAACTGAAGAGTATTTCTGTCTGTAATAAAGCCCTTTTTTGGGGAAAAACTCATTGTGGGTGGGCCTATGCCCTCCCAGGCCCACCCATGGCTGTGCCCCTGCCTAGTCATGTTTATTTCAATTGACTGATTTCCTTAAATTAACTCAGTAAAATCGTTGAAATTGTTGCATGTTGCGTTTATATTTATGTTCAGTATAACTGCCTTAATTTTGCTGGACCCCAGGAAGAGTAGCTGCTGTCTTGTCAGAAAGACAGTATCTGAGGACAGACAAGAGTATCTGAGGACAGACAGACAGAGGATCATGACTTTCTAACTGAGGTACTGCCTTAAGCCAGAAAACGTCAAGGAGGCAATGTGGGGAAGGAAGAGAAAGAAGCGGATGGTTGAGATGGGAAGAGGATGGTTGAGATGGGAAGAGGATGGTTGAGATGGGAAGAGGATGGTTGAGATGGGAAGAGGATGGTTGAGATGGGAAGAGGATGGTTGAGATGGGAAGAGGATAGTTGAGATGGGAAGAGGATGGTTGAGATGGGAAGAGGATGGTTGAGATGGGAAGAGGATGGTTGAGATGGGAAGAGGATGGTTGAGATGGGAAGAGGATAGTTGAGATGGGAAGAGGATGGTTGAGATGGGAAGAGGATGGTTGAGATGGGAAGAGGAGGATACAGGGATGTACAGGCCTTTGTCGTGTTAATAGGAGCAGCAGTGGTTTCCCCAGCAGCTGCAGGCAGACAGAGACAGAGAGAAGAGACAAGGGAGGAGACTAGCGAGAGGCCTGCATGTCAATCTGCTCTGAGAGGAACTGACCATCAGTACACGACTCAGTGTGATGAAACATACTCAACAGTTTGAACGTATTTCAATCTCTCCTTCCTCATTCATTCATTAACCATTTTTTGTCTGACTGTAGAGAGCTGCATTCCCGTGGTCAACCGGCGTGACCTGCGGGTCCCGAGTAAAGCTGCGGACAACTGTCAACCGGCGTGACCTGCGGGTCCCGAGTAAAGCTGCGGACAACTGTCAACCGGCGTGACCTGCGGGTCCCGAGTAAAGCTGCGGACAACTGTCAACCGGCGTGACCTGCGGGTCCCGAGTAAAGCTGCGGACAACTGTCAACCGGCGTGACCTGCGGGTCCCGAGTAAAGCTGCGGACAACTGTCAACCGGCGTGACCTGCGGGTCCCGAGTAAAGCTGCGGACAACTGTCAACCGGCGTGACCTGCGGGTCCCGAGTAAAGCTGCGGACAACTGTCAACCGGCGTGACCTGCGGGTCCCGAGTAAAGCTGCGGACAACTGTCAACCGGCGTGACCTGCGGGTCCCGAGTAAAGCTGCGGACAACTGTCAACCGGCGTGACCTGCGGGTCCCGAGTAAAGCTGCGGACAACTGTCAACCGGCGTGACCTGCGGGTCCCGAGTAAAGCTGCGGACAACTGTCAACCGGCGTGACCTGCGGGTCCCGAGTAAAGCTGCGGACAACTGTCAACCGGCGTGACCTGCGGGTCCCGAGTAAAGCTGCGGACAACTGTCAACCGGCGTGACCTGCGGGTCCCGAGTAAAGCTGCGGACAACTGTCAACCGGCGTGACCTGCGGGTCCCGAGTAAAGCTGCGGACAACTGTCAACCGGCGTGACCTGCGGGTCCCGAGTAAAGCTGCGGACAACTGTCAACCGGCGTGACCTGCGGGTCCCGAGTAAAGCTGCGGACAACTGTCAACCGGCGTGACCTGCGGGTCCCGAGTAAAGCTGCGGACAACTGTCAACCGGCGTGACCTGCGGGTCCCGAGTAAAGCTGCGGACAACTTTTGGATTAAAATATGTGTTAGTCCCGCAGATTATTTTGAACAGTTGTCTTTGTTTTGTGTTATTTAATGTATTAAAGCACTGTGCACAAACTGTCATAGGATAATGATGTATGTTGCAGACCAGTGATTAAAATATATTTGAAGAATATTGACACAAAAAAATTGATCTTAAAAGGGGTTAGCCATTAGTGACGGAGTTGACAAGCCACTGACGTAGTTGACAACAGATACTCAAAACAGACATAAATTATTTTTGCCTCTAAAAATAAATGTTAAATATAAAACCTTTGTAAAATATGGACAATTATTCATTTGAAAATCCCCCTAAAACACACAGCAATTCTATCAGATCTTTCAGCACTCTGACAGAGTTGAAGTCAGACAGAAACCTGACAGAGTTGATGTTTTACGGAGTTGACACTTCATTCAAGTGGTTTACACAGTAGACATTTAGTTTTTCCTCAGTTGCTTTATGACTCCTAATTAAAAGAAGATATTTTAACCAAAAATTATACCCACTTAATTTATCAGGGAGAAGGAATTGACAGTTTATGGTTGTGACCATGGTGATTCCAATATTGTTTGTTTAACTCTATCAAAAGTAGAGAACTTTCCAGATCATGAATGGTCTTGCTGCACTACATATAATGAGGACATGAATAAGGGGTCCTTATGGTATAGCTGACCCTGTTCATTCCTGATTCATTTAGGATTTTAGACAAATCTGACGTGGTTGACCAAATCTTCAGACACTTCTTTTAGGAATCACAGTTTTGAGAGAAATATTATTTAAAGTCACAGAGGGCTAGTGCAAGAAACTACATAATGAATATTAACTGGACAATTATCTTATTGCCAGTTTTTTTGAATTTGAAACACTTTTCTGTAGCGTTTGAAAATTGGGATCCTTTGCTCAGGACAAGGGCATATCCGGGCATAGAGCCGACATGGAAATGAATCATATTAAAAATATTTAAATCCCAAAACCCACATCTTTACCTAAATAAAATTCCCCTAAATATTATTTCTAACTATAAAAATAAAGTTCCCTGCCGGACGGATTGTCCTGACTTTCAAGAATCCCTAAGTTATATATTGTATTAAAAGCTACTCTGTCACAATATTGACTAAGTTTAATAGCCTGCGTCTTGCTGATTTACGTTCAGTAGCCTTTCTCTTTTTTAGGTGTGCAAGATCAAGTCCTATATGGTCTCAATTAAATAGCCTGTAGACTAGGCTATATGGGCGGAGTTGTTTTTAACTTCCTAAATATGATAGCTATAGTTTACTCTCTGACGTTGACTGGAAATAAATATTGACAACATTTGTAACTTGACTCTGCTTGCAAATCGTCCCGCTCCTAAAAGTTATGCAAAATGTAGCTCATGTCTAGTCCACTATATTTCGCCCCAACTCTACTCTCTTTCAAACTAAATCTATCCAGTAATACAGATAGCCTGATATTAGCTGATACAGGCCAGTAATACAGATAGCCTGATATATCCTAGTAATACAGATAGCTGATATATCCCAGTAATACAGATAGCCTGATATTAGCTGATACAGCCCAGTAATACAGATAGCCTGATATATCCTAGTAATACAGATAGCTGATATATCCCAGTAATACAGATAGCCTGATATTAGCTGATACAGCCCAGTAATACAGATAGCCTGATATTAGCTGATACAGGCCAGTAATACAGATAGCCTGATATTAGCTGATACAGGCCAGTAATACAGATAGCCTGATATTAGCTGATACAGGCCAGTAATACAGATAGCTGATATATCCCAGTAATACAGATAGCTGATATATCCCAGTAATACAGATAGCCTGATATTAGCTGATACAGGCCAGTAATACAGATAGCCTGATATTAGCTGATACAGGCCAGTAATACAGATAGCCTGATATTAGCTGATACAGGCCAGTAATACAGATAGCCTGATATTAGCTGATACAGGCCAGTAATACAGATAGCCTGATATTAGCTGATACAGGCCAGTAATACAGATAGCCTGATATTAGCTGATACAGGCCAGTAATACAGATAGCCTGATATTAGCTGATACAGGCCAGTAATACAGATAGCCTGATATTAGCTGATACAGGCCAGTAATACAGATAGCCTGATATTAGCTGATACAGGCCAGTAATACAGATAGCCTGATATTAGCTGATACAGCCCAGTAATACAGATAGCCTGATATTAGCTGATACAGCCCAGTAATACAGATAGCCTGATATTAGCTGATACAGCCCAGTAATACAGATAGCCTGATATTAGCTGATACAGCCCAGTAATACAGATAGCCTGATATATCCTAGTAATACAGATAGCTGATATATCCCAGTAATACAGATAGCCTGATATTAGCTGATACAGCCCAGTAATACAGATAGCCTGATATATCCTAGTAATACAGATAGCTGATATATCCCAGTAATACAGATAGCCTGATATTAGCTGATACAGCCCAGTAATACAGATAGCTGATATATCCCAGTAATACAGATAGCTGATATATCCCAGTAATACAGATAGCTGATATATCCCAGTAATACAGATAGCCTGATATTAGCTGATATATCCCAGTAATACAGATAGCCTGATATTAGCTGATCCAGCCTGTTTCTCCCTATCTGAAGCCAACAACAGTCAGAGGGATCAAGTTGCTTGTTCTCTTTTGTCATATTTTGAGAATGGTTGTAGCTTCCAACTTTTAGCCTACTTGTTTCCAAAGAGCAACTAGAGAAGAGGAGGGGAGAGGGGACAACAAGTTCTCTCATGTCACCCCGTGAAGACATCCTCCTCCCTCATGTAATACCCTTCCAGCAGTCTCATCCTGACATGACCCTCCAGCATGACAATGCCACCAGCCATACTGCTCGTGATTTCCTGCAAGACAGGAATGTCAGTGTTCTGCCATGGCCAGCGAAGAGCCCGGATCTCAATCCCATTGAGCACGTCTGGGACCTGTTGGATTGGAGGCTGAGGGCTAGGGCCATTCTCCCCAGAAATGTCCGGGAACTTGCAGGTGCCTTGGTGGAAGAGTGGGGTAACATCTCACAGCAAGAACTGGCAAATCTGGTGCAGTCCATGAGAAGGAGATGCACTGCAGTACTTAATGCAGCTGGTGGCCACACCAGATACTGACTGTTACTTTTGATTTTGACCCCCCCCCCCCTTTGTTCAGGGACACATTATTCCATTTCTATTAGTCACATGTCTGTGGAACTTGTTCAGTTTATGTCTCAGTTGTTGAATCTTGTTATGTTCATACAAATATTTACACATGTTAAGTTTGCTGAAAATAAACGCAGTTGACAGTGAGAGGACGTTTCATTTTCAAGTTTTGACCACATTAAATTGAGGGGTAATTACACATCCTTTTTACCTCAGATTAGTAATGTTAGTAAAAACTTTTATACACTGAACAAAAATATACACGCAACAATTTCAAAGATTTTACTGAGTCACAGTTCATATAAGGAAATCAGTGTGTCCAGTATTCCACAACATCATCAAGGGAAGTTGTCCTCAATCAGATGCTCTACCAGCTTGTACCTGTTGCCTCAGAGAGACAGACAGACAGACAGACAGACAGACAGACAGACAGACAGACAGACAGGCAGACAGGCAGACAGGCAGACAGACAGGCAGACGGGCAGACAGGCAGACAGGCAGGCAGACAGGCAGACAGGCAGACAGACAAGCAGACAGGCAGGCAGACAGACAGACAGACAGGCAGACAGACAGTCAAGCAGACGTTGGTGTTGCAACAATAGCCCAGATACACAGCGTTGTCAATAGTGGTGTGTCTGTCTGCTGTGTGTCGATGTTTCACCAGTTGTGTGTTGAAAGCTGCAGGTCCCCCGCCTGGCCACTATTTAGGAATGGAGGAAGGTTATCAAGGTGGGAGGATAAACTAGGCAGGTGTGTGTGTGTGTCTGTTTTCCAAAACATAGGTTTCCAGGTGCAGTTGTGCATCATTATATTAACATTCAAAGCATCCATCCTCCAAACTACCAGTATCCACGGTAACACTTGCCAGTCTCCAAGGTAACACCTGCCAGTCTCCACGGTAACACTTGCCAGTACCCTAGGTAACACTGCCAGTACCCACGGTAACACTGCCAGTACCCACGGTAACACTGCCAGTACCCACGGTAACACTGCCAGTACCCACGGTAACAGTGAGATACAGAGGAGGAATAACTCTGGCTTGTCTACCAGAAACTAACACTATAGACGCATCACTACAGACAGACAGACTAGTGCAGCTACACAGACAGACAGACAGACAGACAGACAGACAGACTAGTGCAGCTACACAGACAGACAGACAGACAGACAGACTAGTGCAGCTACACAGACAGACAGACAGACAGACAGACAGACTAGTGCAGCTACACAGACAGACAGACAGACAGACTAGTGCAGCTACACAGACAGACAGACAGACAGACAGACAAGTGCAGCTACACAGACAGACAGACTAGTGCAGCTACACAGACAGACAGACAGACTAGTGCAGCTACACAGACAGACAGACTAGTGCAGACAGACAGACAGACAGACAGACAGACAAGTGCAGCTACACAGACAGACAGACAGACAGACTAGTGCAGCTACACAGACAGACAGACAGACAGACAGACTAGTGCAGCTACACAGACAGACAGACAGACAGACAGACAGACAGACAGACTAGTGCAGCTACACAGACAGACAGACAGACAGACAGACAGACAGACTAGTGCAGCTACACAGACAGACAGCAGACAGACAGACAGACAGACAGACTAGTGCAGCTACACAGACAGACAGACAGACAGACCAGACAGACAGACTAGTGCAGCTACACAACAGACAGACAGACAGACAGCAACCAGACAGACAGTACAGACAGCACAGACAGACTAGTGCAGCTACACAGACAGACAGACAGACAGACAGACAAGTGCAGCTACACAACAGACAGACAGACTAGTGCAGCTACACAGACAGACGACAGACAGACAGACTAGTGCAGCTACCACAGACAGACAGACTAGTGCAGTACAGACAGACAGACAGACAGACAAGTGTGCAGCTACACAGACAGACAGACAGACAGACTAGTGCAGCTACACAGACAGACAGACAGACAGACAGACTAGTGCAGCTACCAACAGACAGACAGACAGACAGACTAGTGCAGTCACACAGACAGACAGACAGACAGACAGACTAGTGCAGCTAACAACAGACAGACAGACAGACAGACAGTACAGACAGACTAGTGCAGCTACACAGACAGACAGACAGACAGACAGACAGACTAGACAAACTACACAGACAGACAGACAGACAGACAGACTAGTGCAGCTACACAGACAGACAGACAGACAGACAGACTAGTGCAGCTACACAGACAGACAGACAGCACACGACAGACAGACATGCAGCTACAGACAGCAGACAACAGACAGACAGACAGTGCAGCTACACAGACAGACTAGTGCAGCTACACAGACAGACAGACAGACACAGACAGACATGACAGACAGACAGACAGACAGACTAGTGCAGCTACACAGACAGACACGACAGACAGACAGACTAGTGCAGCTACACAGACAGACAGACAGACAGACAGACAGACAGTGCAGCTACACAGACAGACAGACAGACTAGTGCAGCTACACAGACAGACAGACAGACAGACAGCGTTGCAGCTACACAGACAGACAGACAGTGACAGACAGACAGACAAGTGCAGCTACAAGACAGACAGACAGACAGACAGACAGACAGACAGCTAGTGCAGCTACACAGACAGACAGACAGACAGACTAGTGCAGCTACACAGACAGACAGACAGACAGCACAGACAGACTAGTGCAGCTACACAGAACAGACAGACAGACGACAGACTAGTGCAGCTACACAGACAGACAGACAGACAGACAGACGACTAGTGCAGCTACACAGACAGACAGACAGACAGACAGACAGACTAGTGCAGCTACACAGACAGACAGACAGACAGACAGACAGACAGTGCAGCTCACACAAGCTAGTGCAGTACAGACAACAGACAGACAGACTAGTGCAGCTACACAGACAGACAGACTAGTGCAGACAGACAGACGCGACAGTGCAGCTAACGACAGACAGACAGACGCAGACAGACAGCAGACTAGTGCAGCTCAGACGACAGACGACGACGACTAGTGCAGCTCACAACAGACAGACAGACAGACAGACAGACGACAGTCTGTCTGTCTGTCTGTCTGTCTGTCTTCTGTCTGTCTGTCTGTGTAGCTGCACTAGTCTGTCTGTCTGTCTGTCTGTCTGTCTGTCTGTCTGTCTGTCTGTCTGTCTGTCTGTCTGTGCAGCTAGACAGAGATAAACCCAGACATCAGGCCAGCTTTTACAGTGCTTTTAGTCTTGCTGTTTTGTGGTTAAGTTAGGGGTCTTTATAACCATGAGGTGGGGTCAGTGTTGAGGTGGGTGGAGGGGGGGGGGGGGGGGGGGGGGGGGGGGGGGCAAGGGGACCCACCCTCCTAATCTCTGACCTCAATCTGCAGTAATCCATCCAGCTATCATAGAGCAGAGCAGAACAGACTGACTGGAGTACAGTAGGACTGGTGTGTACAGGGCAACAAACCCCACTCTAAAGCAGCTGCCCTAAAATGCCAGTATGTGGCTATTGTCATGACACCGTCCACAAACTATTCAGTCATTCTCAACCTTTTTGGGTTACCGTGTTCCCTTTGGTAGCTCCAGGGCACCAAGGTGAGAAGCACTGTTTTAGATCATAGAACATAAAGGTCCGTAAATTGAACTGCAGAGACAGCAGACATTTCTAGAGCGGGTTGAGGTTCACTGTGTCTTCCCAAACAACAAACAGGACTGGAGTGTTCTGAGTCTACGGATGTTTCAGCCAACCTCAGAGTGAACTGAATCAACAGCTCAGAGTGAACTGAATCAACAGCTCAGAGTGAACTGAATCAACAGCTCAGAGTGAACTGTATCAACAGCTCAGAGTGAACTGTATCAACAGCTCAGAGTGAACTGAATCAACAGCTCAGAGTGAACTGAATCAACAGCTCAGAGTGAACTGAATCAACAGCTCAGAGTGAACTGAATCAACAGCTCAGAGTGAACTGAATCAACAGCTCAGAGTGAACTGAATCAACAGCAGATCAGATTGTTCTGCTCCCTTTCCCAGATGGTCTCATGGTGGATTCCTGATTCCTATAAACATGGTCTGATTAAGCCCTAATGAATAGTCTACTTCTATGATGACTGGCAGATGTGCAACTGAGACACTGCAATTTGGCAAAATTGTTGACTTGATTGTGTGTGGGTCTGTGTGTCTGTGTGTGTGTGTGTGTGTGTGTGTGTCTGTGTGTGTGTGTGTCTGTGTGTGTGTGTGTCTGTGTGTGTGTGTGTCTGTGTGTGTGTGTGTGTGTCTGTGTGTGTGTGTGTGTGTGTGTGTGTGTGGGGGTCTGTGTGTGGGTCTGTGTGTCTGTGTGTGGGTCTGTGTGTCTGTGTGTGTGTGTGTGTGTGTGTGTGTGTGGGTCTGTGTGTGGGTCTGTGTGTCTGTGTGTGGGTCTGTGTGTCTGTGTGTGTGTGTGTGTGTGTGTGTGTGTGTGTGGGTCTGTGTGTGGGTCTGTGTCTGTGTGTGGGTCTGTGTGTCTGTGTGTCTGTGGTGTGTGTGTGTGTCTGGGTGTGTCTGTGTGTGTGTCTGTGTGTGTGTCTGTGTGTGTGTGGGTCTGTGGGTGGGTCTGTGTGTCTGTGTGTGGGTCTGTGTGTCTGTGTGTGTGTGTGTGTGTGTGTGTGTGTGTGTGTGTCTGGGTGTGTCTGTGTGTGTGTCTGTGTGTGTGTCTGTGTGTGTGTGGGTCTGTGGGTGGGTCTGTGTGTCTGTGTGTGGGTCTGTGTGTGTGTGTGTGTGTGTGTGTGTGTGTGTGTGTGTGTGTGGGTCTGTGTGTCTGTGTGTGGGTCTGTGTGTCTGTGTGTGTGTGTGTGTGTGTGTGTGTGTGTGTGTGTGTGTGTGTGGGTCAATACTGTCTGCTCAGTCAGACTGTTGAGAGTCACCTCAGCCTTGCCTTGGTTACTAACAGGCTGGTTACTAACAGGCTGGTTACTAACAGGCTGGTTACTAACAGGCTGGTTACTAACAGGCTGGTTACTATTCAACTGGTTCCTCTTCTAAAGCAGAGAGAATATCACTTCCTAAAGCTTAGAGACGATATACAGTGAGGGGAAAAAAGTATTTGATCCCCTGCTGATTTTGTACGTTTGCCCACTGACAAAGACATGATCAGTCTATAATTGTAATGGAAGGTTTATTTGAACAGTGAGAGACAGAATAACAACAAAGAAATCCAGAGAAACGCATGTCAAAAATGTTATAAATTGATTTGCATTTTAATGAGGGAAATAAGTATTTGACCCCTCTGCAAAACATGACTTAGTACTTGTTGGCAAAACCCTTGTTGGCAATCACAGAGGTCAGACGTTTCTTGTAGTTGGTCACCAGGTTTGCACACATCTCAGGAGGGATTTTGTCCCACTCCTCTTTGCAGATCTTCTCCAAGTCATTAAGGTTTCGAGGCTGACGTTTGGCAACTCGAACCTTCAGCTCCCTCCACAGATTCTCTATGGGATTAAGGTCTGGAGACTGGCTAGGCCACTCCAGGACCTTAATGTGCTTCTTCTTGAGCCACTCCTTTGTTGCCTTGGCCGTGTGTTTTGGGTCATTGTCATGCTGGAATACCCATCCACGACCCATTTTCAATGCCCTGGTTGAGGGAAGGAGGTTCTCACCCAAGATTTGACGGTACATGGTCCCGTCCATCGTCCCTTTGATGCGGTGAAGTTGTCCTGTCCCCTTAGCAGAAAAACACCCCCAAAGCATAATGTTTCCACCTCCATGTTTGACGGTGGGGATGGTGTTCTTGGGGTCATAGGCAGCATTCCTCCTCCTCCAAACACGGCGAGTTGAGTTGATGCCAAAGAGCTCCATTTTGGTCTCATCTGACAACAACACTTTCACCCAGTTCTCCTCTGAATCATTCAGATGTTCATTGACAAACTTCAGACGGCCCTGTATATGTGCTTTCTTGAGCAGGGGGACCTTGCGGGCGCTGCAGGATTTCAGTCCTTCACGGCGTAGTGTGTTACCAATTGTTTTCTTGGTGACTATGGTCCCAGCTGCCTTGAGATCATTGACAAGATCCTCCTGTGTAGTTCTGGGCTGATTCCTCACCGTTCTCATGATCATTTCAACTCCACGAGGTGAGATCTTGCATGGAGCCCCAGGCCGAGGGAGATTGGCAGTTCTTTTGTGTTTCTTCCATTTGTGAACAATCGCACCAACTGTTGTCACCTTCTCACCAAGCTGCTTGGTGATGGTCTTGTAGCCCATTCCAGCCTTGTGTAGGTCTACAATCTTGTCCCTGACATCCTTGGAGAGCTCTTTGGTCTTGGCCATGGTAGAAAGTTTGGAATCTGATTGATTGATTGCTTCTGTGGGCAGGTGTCTTTTATAGGTAACAAACTGAGATTAGGAGCACTCCCTTTAAGAGTGTGCTCCTAATCTCAGCTCGTTACCTGTATAAAAGACACCTGGGAGCCAGAAATCTTTCTGATTGAGAGGGGGTCAAATACTTATTTCCCTCATTAAAATGCAAATCAATTTATAACATTTTTTACTTGTGTTTTTCTGGATTTTTTTGTTGTTATTCTGTTTCTCACTGTTCAAATAAACCTACCATTAAAATTATAGACTGATAATTTCTTTGTCAGTGGGCAAACGTACAAAATCAGCAGGGGATCATACTTGTTTCCCTCACTGTATAGGACTGTAGGTGATTAACAGGCTGGTTACTATTCAACTGGTTCCTCTTTTAAAACAGAGAGAATATCACTTCCTAAAGCTTAGAGAGGATATATAGGACTGTAGGTGATTACAAATGGCGCCGAAGAAGACCTCTAACCAATTGTACTATTATGTGTAATTTATTCTGTACATAATGTTTCTGCCACCATCTCTTATGACCAAAAGGAGCTTCTGGATATCAGAACCGCGATTGCTCACCTCGTATTGGACGAATATTTTTTCTTCAACGAGTCGGACGCGAAGGATATCCTACAGACACCCGACAAGGCCCAAATCCCCGTCATTCGCAGGAGAAAGAGACAGAGATATCGTGGACCTAGGTCGGGGTGCCTTGTAAGGATCCGACGGCGAGCGAGTAAACTGCCTCTCCCATCAATCCTATTAGCCAATGTTCAATCATTTGAGAATAAATTGGATGACCTAAGATTACGGTTATCCTACCAACGGGACATTAAAAACGGTAATATCTTATGTTTCACCGAGTCGTGGCTGAACGACGACATGGATAACATACAGCTGACGGGATATACGCTACATCGGCAGGATAGAACGGCTGACTCCGGTAAGACAAGGGGTGGCGGTCTGTGTATATTTGTAAACAACAGCTGGTGCATAAAATCTAATACTAAGGAAGTCTCAAGGTTTTGCTCGCCTGAGGTAGAGTATATCATGATAAGCTGTAGAACACACTATTAACCAAGAGAGTTTTCATTTATATTTTTCATGGCTGTCTATTTATCATCACAAACCGATACAGGCACTAAAATTGCACTCAATGAGCTGTATAAGGCCATAAGTAAACAGGAAAATGTTCATCCAGAGGCCGCGCTCCTAGTGGCCGGGGACTTTAATGCAGGGAAACTTTAATCCGTTCTACCTAATTTCTACCAGCATGTTAAATGTGCAACCAGAGGGAAAAAAAACCTAGACCACCATTACTCCACACACAGAGACGCGTACAAAGCTCTCCCTCGCCCTCCATTTGGCAAATCTGACCATAACTCTATCCTGCTGATTCCTGCTTATAAGTAAAAACTAAAACAGGAAGCACCAGTGACTCGGTTAATAAAAAAGTGGTCAGATGACGCAGATGCTAAGCTACAGGACTGTTTTGCTAGCACAGACTGGAACATGTTCCGGGATTCTTCAGATAGCATTGAGGAGTACACCACATCAGTCACTGGCTTCATCAATAAGTGCATCGATTACGTCATCCCCACAGTGACCGTACGTACATACCTCAACCAGAAACCATGGATTACAAGAATTATCCGCACTGAGCTAAAGGGTAGAGCTGCCGCCTTCAAGGAGCGGGACTCTAACCCGGTAGCTTATAAGAAATCCTGCTATGCCCTCCGACGAACCATCAAACAGGCAAAGAGTCAATACAGGACTAAGATTGAATTGTACTACACCGGCTCTGACGCTCGTCGGATGTGGCAGGGCTTGAAAACTATTACAGACTACAAAGGGAAGCACAGCCGTGAGCTGCCCAGTGACACGAGCCTACCAGACAAGCTAAATCACTTCTATGCTCGCTTCGAGGCAAGCAACACTGAAGCATGCATGAGAGCATCAGCTGTTCCGGATGACTATGTGATCAAGCTCTCTGTAGCCGATGTGAGTAAGACTTTTAAGCAGGTCAACATTCACAAGGCCGCAGGGCGGATTACCTGGACGTGTACTCCGAGCATGCGCTGACCAACTGGCAAGTGTCTTCACTGACTTTTTCATCATGTCCCTGACTGAGTCTGTAATACCAACATGTTTCAAGCAGACCACCATAGTCCCCGTGCCACAGGACACAAAGATAACCTGCCTAAATTACTACCGACCCGTAGCACTGACGACTGTAGCCATGAAGTGCTTTGAAATGCTGGTCATGGCTCACATCAACAGCATTATCCCAGAAACCCTAGACCCACTCCAATTTGCATATACGCTCCAACAGATCCACAGATGATGCAATCTCTATTGCACTCCACACTGCCCTTTCCCAACGAACAAGAGGAACACCTACGTCAGAATGCTATTCATTGACTACAGCTCAGCGTTCAACACCATAGTGCCCACAAAGCTCATCACTAAGCTAAGGATCCTGGACATCCTGACGGGCCGCCCCCAGGTGGTAAGGGTAGGTAACAACACATCTGCCACGCTGATCCTCAACACGGGGGCCCCTCAGGGGTGCGTGCTCAGTCCCCTCCTGTACTCCCTGTCCACCCATGACTGCATGGCCAGGCACGACTCCAACACCATCATTAAGTTTGCCGATGACACAACAGTGGTAGGCCTGATCACCGACAACGATGAGACAGCCTATAGGGAGGAGGTCAGAGACCTGGCCGTGTGGTGCCAGGATATCAACCTCTCCTTCAACGTGCTCAAGACAAAGGAGAATATTGTGGACTACAGGGGGAAAAAAAGAGGACTGAGCACGCCCCCATTCTCATCGACGGGGCTGTAATGGAACAGGTTGAGAGCTTCAATTTCCTTGGTGTCCACATCACCAACAAACTATTATGGTCCAAACACACCAAGACAGTCGTGAAGAGGGCACGACAAAGCCTATTCCCCCTCAGGAGACTGAAAAGATTTGGCATGGGTCCTCAGAAAGTTATACAGCTGCACCATCGAGAGCATCCTGACTGGTTGCATCACCACCTGGTATGGCAACTGCTCGGCCTCCGACCGCAAGGCACTACAGAGGGTAGTGCGTACGGCCCAGTACATCACTGGGGCCAAGCTTCCTGCCATCCAGAACCTCTATACAAGGCAGTGTCAGAGGAAGGCCCTAAAAATTATCAAAGACTCCAGCCACCCTAGTCATAGACTGTTCTCTCTGCTACCGCACGGCAAGCGGTACCGGAGCGCCAAGTCTAGGTCCAAAAGGCTTCTTAACAGCTTCTACCCCCAAGCCATAATACTCATGAACAGCTAATCATGGCTACCTGGACTATTTGCACTGCCCCCCCCCCCCCCACCCCATCCCCCTCTTTTACGCTGTTACTACTCTGTTAATTATTTATGCATAGTCACCTTAACTCTACCCACATGTACATATTACCTCAATTACCTCGAGTAATCGGTGCCCCCGCACATTGACTCTGTACCAGTACCCCCCTGTATATATAGCCTCCCTACTGTTATTTTATTTTACTGCTGCTCTTTAATTATTTGCTATTTTTATATTTTTCTTAAACTGCATTGTTGGTTAAGGGCTTGTAAGTAAGCATTTCACTGTAATGTCTACACCTGTTGTGGCAAATCAAATTTGATTTGAGATGATTAACAGGCTGGTTACTATTCAACTGGTTCCTCTTCTAAACACTATTTCAGAGGGAGAGTGAGAGAGAGAGACAGTGTGTGTGTAGGGAGGGAAGGGAGGGGAGCTGGTGAAATATCTTGGTAACTTGGCAGGCTGTTGGTTAAGTTTCCTGAACCAGGATTTCCTGCTCTGGTTAATTGACTTGTGTTTGGCTCAGAGGATACAAACAGACTGTCTGCTTCCCAAACACCACCCTATTTCCATTAATCGTAAACTACCCTCAGGGCTCTGGTCAAAAGTAGTGCACTATATAGGAAATAGGGTGGTGTTTGGGAAGCTCCCTCAGACAGAGTCAGAGCACTGATGCTAACTGTTGACAGCAGCCAAACGATCCAATCAAATGTGAACCCTCTCTAAGTTACCAGCACATCTTACTCCTCACTGACAGAGAGAGAGAAGAGAGAGAGAGAGAAAGAGGAGAGAGAGAGAGAGCAGAGCGGAGATAGAGAGATAGATAGAGAGAGAGCTATGTTAGAGTAGAGATAGTCATGCGCGTATAGAGATTATAATAGCGAGATGGGGTCGTCTTTCGGTTTCACTTTCTGCTCTGACTCCCACACGAGATAGAGATTTGGGAGTCCCCAGTCTAGCCAGACAGAGGAGAGATATACATACACCACAGATAAGAGCTGAGATATATATACAAAAGACCGATTAGGATGTAGAGATAGAGGAGAGAGAGAGCCTATTTCATCTAGACATATTCATATATACAGAGATTACCGAAAGTATGTGTATCCCATCTACCAAACTACCAGGTGTGCTCCTGTAAGTCACTCTGGATAAGAGCGTCTGCTAAATGACTAAAATGTAAATGTAAATGAAACAGGGAAGGGACTCAGGGGGTATGCTAATTTGGTATAAAGCAGACTTACCTTCCGGCTATAGTGAAGGTGTAAACTTAGCAGTAGGAAGCTTGCACACTATATTTGAACTATCAGCTAACATAACACATTTACATTCCGGTAGAAAACCTAAGACAACTAACAACAATGAGAAATGGTTTGATGAAGAATGCAAAAACCTTAGAAAGAAATTGAGAAACCTATCCAACCAAAAACACGGAGAACCAGAAAACCTTAGCTTACGCCTTCACTATGGTGAAACACTAAAACAATACAGAAATACACTATGGAAAAAGAAGGAACAGCACGTCAGATATCAGCTCAATGTAATTGAAGAATCCATAGACTAACCAACCACTTCTGGGAAAATTGGAAAACACTAAACAAACAACAACACAAAGAGTTATCTATCCAAAACGGAGATGTATGGATAAACCACTTCTCCAACCATATCGGCCCTATAACAGAGAACAAAGAGCAAAAACATATACATGATCAATTACAAATCTTAGAATCAACTATTAAAGACTACCAGAACCCACTGGATTCTCCAATTACATTGAATGAACTACAGGACAAAATAAAAAACCCTCCAACCCAAAAAGGCCTGTGGTGTTGATGGTATCCTAAATAAAATTATAAAATATACAGAACACAAATTCCAATTGGCTATTCTTAAACTCTTCAACATTGTCCTCAGCTCTGGCATCTTCCCTAATATTTGGAACAAAGGCCTGATAACCCTGATCAACCCAATCCACAAAAGTGGAGACAAATGTAACCCCAACAACTACTAACATTTCCTCAGTGAAAACAACGTCCTGAGCAAATGTCAAAATTGGCTTCTTACCAAAATACCGTATGACAGATCATGTATTCACCCTGCACACCCTTACTGACAAACAATACAAAACAAAAGCTAAGCTAAGTTTGACTTCACGTTGATTGCTCCGCCCTCAACTTCAGGACTTGTCTCTGTGCTGTTGTGCTGTTTGTTGCTACTGCCAAACGTTTTGGGTTTTAATGCAAGCCCAGCTTCAGATGCAATCGTTAGGCAAGGGCAATTTAAGTGTAGGAAAGGATGAAACAGCATATGTGCCACCAGTAAGTACAGATAGTGGAATAAATCCCCCCGCACAGTCCCCACAGCTGGACAATTTTCTCAAGGCTTCTGGAAAGAAATGCTGTTGGCATGCTCAACCGGTGTCGCTTATTCAGCCGACAGAAACGTTCAACCGGTCCTCCCCATTAAGCAACGAGTCGGAGTCAGAGGCTGAGCCTTCTCAGGTCTCTCCTCCACCCGTTACGGGGTCTGAGCCGCTGAAGCCTCCCACCATTAGCTCTTCTCAGGTCTCTCCTCCACCCGTTACGGGGTCTGGGCCACCGAAGCCTCCCACCATTATCTCTTCTCAGGTCTCTCCTCCACCCGTTACGGGGTCTAAGCCTCCGAAGCCTCCCACCATTATCTCTTCTCAGGTCTCTCTTCCACCCGTTACGGGGTCTGAGTCACCGAAGCCTCCCACCATTAGCTCTTCTCAGGTCTCTCCTCCACCCGTTACGGGGTCTGAGTCGCCGAAGCCTCCCACCATTAGCTCTGACAAATTGAAAACCCTAGTCATTGGCGACTCCATTACCCGCAATATTAGACTCAAAAAGAATCATCCTGTTTACCAGGGGGCAGGGCTACTGACGTAAAGGCTAATCTGAAGATGGTGCTGGCTAAGGTCAAAACTGGCGAGTGTAGAGAGTATAGGGATATTGTTATCCACGTCGGCACCAACGATGTTAGGATGAAACAGTCAAGAGGTCACCAAGAGCAACATAGCTTCAGCGTGTAAATTAGCTAGAAAGATGTGTTGGCATCGAGTAATTGTCTCTGGCCCCCTCCCAGTTAGGGGGAGTGATGAGCTCTACAGCAGGGTCTCACAACTCAATCGCTGGTTGGAAACTGTTTTCTGCCCTTCCCAAAATAATTTGTAGATAAATGGCCCTCTTTCTGGGACTCACCCACAAACAGGACCAAGCCTGGCCTGCTGAGGAGTGATGGACTCCATCCTAGCTGGAGGGGTGCTACAGGACCAAGCCTGGCCTGTTGAGGAGTGATGGACTCCATCCTAGCTGGAGGGGTGTTACAGGACCAAGCCTGGCCTACTGAGGAGTGATGGACTCCATCCTAGCTGGAGGGGTGCTACAGGACCAAGCCTGGCCTGCTGAGGAGTGATGGACTCCATCCTAGCTGGAGGGGTGCTACAGGACCAAGCCTGGCCTGCTGAGGAGTGATGGACTCCATCCTAGATGGAGGGGTGCTACAGGACCAAGCCTGGCCTGTTGAGGAGTGATGGACTCCATCCTAGCTGGAGGGGTGCTACAGGACCAAGCCTGGCCTGCTGAGGAGTGATGGACTCCATCCTAGCCGGAGGGGTGCTACAGGACCAAGCCTGGCCTGCTGAGGAGTGATGGACTCCATCCTAGCTGGAGGGGTGCTACAGGACCAAGCCTGGCCTGCTGAGGAGTGATGGACTCCATCCTAGATGGAGGGGTGCTACAGGACCAAGCCTGGCCTGTTGAGGAGTGATGGACTCCATCCTAGCTGGAGGGGTGCTACAGGACCAAGCCTGGCCTGCTGAGGAGTGATGGACTCCATCCTAGATGGAGGGGTGTTACAGGACCAAGCCTGGCCTGCTGAGGAGTGATGGACTCCATCCTAGCTGGAGGGGTGCTACAGGACCAAGCCTGGCCTGCTGAGGAGTGATGGACTCCATCCTAGATGGAGGGGTGTTACAGGACCAAGCCTGGCCTGCTGAGGAGTGATGGACTCCATCCTAGCTGGAGGGGTGCTACAGGACCAAGCCTGGCCTGTTGAGGAGTGATGGACTCCATCCTAGCTGGAGGGGTGCTACAGGACCAAGCCTGGCCTGCTGAGGAGCGATGGACTCCATCCTAGCTGGAGGGGTGCTCTCATCTTATCTACCAACATAGACAGGGCTCTAACTCCTCTAGCTCCACAATGAGACAGGGTGCAGGCCAGGCAGCAGGCTGTTAGCCAGCCCAATGAGACAGGGTGCAGGCCAGGCAGCAGGCTGTTAGCCAGCCTGCCAGCTTAGTGGAGTCTGCCACTAGCACAGTCAGTGTAGTCAGCTCAGCTATCCCCATTGAGACCGTTTCTGTGCCTCGATCTAGGTTGAGCAAAACAATACATGGCGGTGTTCGCCTTAGCAATCTCACTGGAATAAAGACCTCCTCCATTCCTGTCATTATTGAAAGAGATTGTGATGTCTCCATCTCAAAATAGGGCTACTTAATGTTAGATCCCTCACTTCCAAGGCAGTTATGGTCAATGAACTAATCACTGATTATAACCTTGATGTGATTGGCCTGACTGAAACATGGCTCAAGCCTGATGAATTTACTGTGTTAAATGAGGCCTCTCCTCCTGGTTACACTAGTGACCACATCCTCCGCGCATCCAGCAAAGGCGGAGGTGTTGCTAACATTTATGACAGGAAATGTGAATTTACACCCAAAAAAATGAGTTTTCGTCAATGAGCTTCTAGTCATGAAATCTATGCAGCCTACTCAATCACTTTTTATAGCTACTGTTTACAGGCCTCCTGGGCCGTATACAGAGTTCCTCACTGAGTTCCCTGAATTCCAATCGGACCTTGTAGTCATGGCAGATAATATTCTAATTTTTGGTGACTTTAATATTCACATGGAAAAGTCCACAGACCCACTCCAAAAGGCTTTCGGAGCCATCATCGACTCAGGGGGTTTTGTCCAACATGTCTCCGGACCTACTCATTGCCACAGTCATACCCTGGATCTAGTTTTGTCCCGTGGAATAAATATTGTGGATCTAAATGTTTTTCCTCATAATCCTGGACTATCGGACCACCATTTTATTACATTTGCAATCTCAATAAATAATCTGCTCAGACCCCAACCAAGGATCATCAAAAGCTGTGCTATAAATTCTCGGACAACACAAAGATTCCTAGAGGCCCTTCCAGACTCCTTCCACCTACCCAAGGATGTCGGAGTACAAAAATCAGTTAACGACATAACCGAGGATCTTTAATTTAACCTTGCGTAATACCCTAGATGCAGTCGCACCCCTAAAAGCAAAAAAACATTTGTCACAAGAAAATTGCTCCCTGGTATACAGAAAATACCCGAGCCCTGAAGCAGGCTTCCAGAAAATTGGAACGGAAATGGCGCTCCACCAAACTGGAAGTCTTCCAACTAGCTTGGAAAGACGGTACCGTGCAATATCGAAGAGCCCTCACTGCTGCTCGATCATCCTATTTTTTCAACCTAATTGAGGAGAATAAGAACAACCCCAAATGTATTTTGTTTACGGTCGCAAAGCTAATTAAAAAGCAGCATTCAACAAGAGAGGATAGCTTTCACTTCAGCAGTGATAAATTCATGAACTTCTTTGATGAAAAGATCATAATCATTAGAAAGCAAACGAGGGACTCCACTTTGAATCTGCATATTTCTCAGTTGTCCTGAGTCTGCACAGAACTGCCAGGACCTAGGATCAATGGAGACACACAGACCTGCCAGGACCTAGGATCAATGGAGACACACAGACCTGCCAGGACCTAGGATCAATGGAGACACTCACGTTTCTTAATCCTGTATCTCCCGAGTGGCGCAGTGGTCTAAGGCACTGCATCACAGTGCTAGCTGTGCCACTAGAGATCCTGGTTCGAACCCAGGCTCTGTCGTAGCCGGCCGTGACCGGGAGACCCATGGGGCGGCGCACAATTGGCCCAGCGTCGTCCAGGGTAATATATGCCATTTAGCAGACGCTTTTATCCAAAGCGACTTACAGTCATGCGTGCATACATTTTTGTGTATGGGTGGTCCCGGGGATCGAACCCACTACCTTGGCGTTACAAGCGCCGTGCTCTACCAGCTGAGCTACAGAGGACCACAAGGGGAGGGAATGGCTTGCAGGGTTGTGGGTTTGTTTCCCACGGGGGGGCAGTAAGAATTTTATTTTTTTTATAATGTATGCACTCACTAACTGTAAGTCGCTCTGGATAAGAGCGTCTGCTAAATGACTAAAATGTAAATGTATCTCAACACATTCATGAAAATAGTCATGGTTTTTCAAGCTGCATTCTGGACCCTATTCCAACTAAACTACTGAAAGAGCTACTTCCTGTGCTTGGCCATCCTCTGTTGAACATAATACAGTGAGGGAAAAAAGTATCTGATCCCCTGCTGATTTTGTACGTTTGCCCACTGACAAAGACATGATCAGTCTATAATTTTAAATGGTAGGTTTAATTGAACAGTGAGAGACAGAATAACAACAAAAAAATCCAGAAAAACACATGTCAAATATGTATGAATTGATTTGGATTTTAATGAGGGAAATAAGTATTTGACCCCTCTGCAAAACATGACTTAGTACTTGGTGGCAAAACCCTTGTTGGCAATCACAGAGGTCAACGTTTTTTGTAGTTGGCCACAAGGTTTGCACACATCTCAGGAGGAATTTTGTCCCACTCCTCTTTGCAGATCTTCTCCAAGTAATTAAGGTTTCAAGCCTGACGTTTGGCAACTTGAACCTTCAGCTCCCACCATAGATTTTCTATGGGATTAAGGTCTGGAGACTGGCTAGGCCACTCCAGGACCTTAATGTGCTTGTTCTTGAGCCACTCCTTTGTTGCCTTGGCCGTGTGTTTTGGGTCATTGTCATGCTGGAGTACCCATCCATGACCCATTTTCAATGCCCCGGCTGAGGGAAGGAGGTTCTCACCCAAGATTTGACGGTACATGGCCCTGTCCATCGTCCCTTTGATGCGGTGAAGTTGTCCTGTCCCTGTCCAGAAAAACACCCCCAGAGCATAATGTTTCCACCTCCATGTTTGACGGTGGGGATGGTGTTCTTGGGGTCTCTGAATCATTCAGATGTTCATTGGCAAAATTCAGACGGGCCTGTATATGTGCTTTCTTGAGCAGGGGAACCTTGCGGGCGCTGCAGGATTTCAGTCCTTCACGGCGTAGTGTGTTACCGATTGTTTTCTTGGTGACTATGGTCCCAGCTGCCTTGAGATCATTGACAAGATCCTCCCGTGTAGTTCTGGGCTGATTCCTCACCGTTCTCATGATCATTGCAACTCCACGAGGTGAGATCTTGCATGGAGCCCCAGGCCGAGGGAGATTGACAGGTCTTTTGTGTTTCTTCCATTTGCGAATAATCGCACCAACTGTTGTCACCTTCTCACCAAGCTGCTTAGTGATGGTCTTGTAGCCCATTCCAGCCTTGTGTAGGTCTACAATCTTGTCCCTGACATCCTTGGAGAGCTCTTTGGTCTTGGCCATGGTGGAGAGTTTGGAATCTGATTGATTGATTGTTTCTGTGGACAGGTGTCTTTTATACAGGTAACAAGATGAGATTAGGAGCACTCCCTTTAAGAGTGTGCTCCTAATCTCAGCTTGTTACTTGTATAAAAGACACCTGGGAGGCAGAAATCTTTCTGATTGAGAGGGGGTCAAATACTTATTTCCCTCATTAAAATGCAAATCAATTTATAAAAAAAATTGACATGCGTTTTTCTGGATTTTGTTGTTGTTATTCTGTCTCTCACTGTTCAAATAAACCTACCATTAAAATTATAGACCGATCATTTCTTTGTCAGTGGGCAAACATACAAAATAAGCAGGGGATCAAATACTTTTTTCCCCTCACTGTAAATGGCTCCCTATCCACCGGATGTGTACCAAACTCACTAAAAGTGGCAGTAATAAACCCTCTCTTGAAAAAGGCAAACCTTGAACGGGAAAATATAAAAAAAAACTATCGGCCTATATCGAATCTCCAATTCCTCTCAATTGTTTTGAAAAAGCTGTTGCGCAACAACTCACTGCCTTCCTGAAGACAAATAATGTATACAAAATGCTTCAGTCTGGTTTTAGACCCCATGATAGTACTGAGACCGCACTCATGAAGGTGGTAAATTACCTTTTAATGGCGTCAGACCAAGGCTCTGCATCTGTCCTCGTGCTCCTAGACCTTAGTGCTGCTTTTGACACCATCAATCACCACATTCTTTTGGAGAGATTAGAAACCCTAATTGGTCGACACGGACACGTTTGTCTGGTTTAGATCTTATCTGTCGGAAAGATATCAGTTCGTCTCTGTGGATGGTTTGTCCTCTGACAAATCAATTGTAAGTTTCGGCGTTCCTCAAGGTTCTGTTTTAGGACCACTATTGTTTTCACTATATATTCTACCTCTTGGTGATGTCATTTGGAAACAAAATGTCAACTTTCACTGCTATGCGGACGACACACAGCTGTACATTTAGATGAAACATGGTGATGTCCCAAAATGTCCTACCCTGGAAGCCTGTGTTTCAGACATAAGGAAGTGGATGGCGGCAAAAACCCAGACAAAACAGAGATGCTAGTTCTAGGTCCAAAGAAACAAAGAGATCTGATGTTGGATCTGAAAATTAATATTGATGGCTGTACAGTCATCTCAAATAAAACTGTGAAGGACATCAGCGTTACTCTGGACCCTGATCTCTCTTTTGACGAACATATCAAGAATATTTCATGGACAGCTTTTTTCCCATCTTCATAACATTGCATAAATCAGAAACCTTTTGAACAAAAATTATGCAGAAAAGCTAATCCATGCTTTTGTCACTTCTAGATGAGACTACTGCAATGCTCTACTCTCCGGCTACCCGGATAAAGCACTAAATAAACTTCAGTTAGCGCTAAACACGGCTGCTAGAATCCTGACTAGAATCAACAAATTTGATCATATTACTCCAGTGCTAGCCTCTTCCTGTTAAGGCTAGGGCTGATTTCAAGGTTTTACTGCTAACCTACAAAGCATTACATGAGCTTGCTCCTACCTACCTCTCCGATTTGGTCCTGCCGTACCTACCTACACGTACACTACGGTCACAAGACGCAGGACTCCTTATTGTTCCTAGAATCTCTAAGCAAATAGCTTGAGGCAGGCTTTCTCCTATAGAGCTCAATTTTAATGGACTGGTCTGCCTATCCATGTGAGAGACGCAGACTCGGTCTCGACCTTTACGTATTTACTGAAGACTCATCTCTTCAGTAGGTCCTATGATTGAGTGTAGTCTGGCCCAGGGGTGCGAAGGTGAACAGCAAGGCACTGGAGTGACGAACCGCCCTTGCTGTCTCTGCCTGGCCGGCTCCCCTCTCTCCACTGGGATTCTCTGCCTCTGACCCTATTACGGGGGCTGAGTCACTGGCTTACTGGTGCTCTTCCATGGCGTCCCTAGGAGGGTGCATCACTTGAGTGGGTTGAGTCACAGACGTGATCTTCCTGTCCGGTTTTGCTTCTCCTCGGGCTCGTGCGGTGGAGGAGATCTTTGTGGGCTGTACTCAGCTTTGTCTCAGGATAGTAAGTTGGTGGTCTGTTGATATCCCTCTGGTGGTGTGGGGGCTGTGCTTTGGCAAAGTGGGTGGGGTTATATCCTGCCTGGTTGGCCCTGTCCGGGGGTATCATTGGACGGGGACACAGTGTCCCCCGACCCACCCCTGTCTCAGTCTCCAGTATCTATGCTGCAATAGTCAATGTGCCGGGGGGCTAGGGTCAGTCTGATATATCTGGTGTAATTCTCCTGTCTTATCTGGTGTCCTGTGTGAATGTAAGTCTGCGCCCTCTAATTCATCTCTCTCCCTCCCCTTCCAGAGGACCTGAGCCCTAGGCCTGGCCTGATGACTCCTGGCTGTCCCCAATCCACATGGTCGTGCTGCTGCTCCGGTTTCCTCACGTGCTACCTTGTCTCAGACCTTCTCTCTCTCCTTCTACCCTACCTAATGTCTCACCTGCTATTTCAACCTCTAAATGCCCGGCTATGAAAGCCAACTGACATTTACTCCTGAGGTACTGACCTGTTGCACCCTCTACAACCACTGTGATTATTATTTGACCCTGCTGGTCATCTGTGAACATCTTGAAGAACGATCTGGCCTTAATGGCCATGTCCTCTTATAATCTCCACCCGGCACAGCCAGAAGAGGACTGGCCAACCCTCAGAGCCTGGTTCCCTTCTCTAGGTTTCTTCCTAGGTTCCTGCCTTTCTAGGGAGTTTTTCCTAGCCACTGTGCTTCTACATCTGCATTGCTGTTTGGGGTTTTAGGCTGGGTTTCTGTATAGAACTTTGTGACATCTGCTGATGTAAAAATGGCTTTATAAATAAATGTGATTGATTCTCAAGCTTTGACTCAACTTGGAATGAGGGGTTGGCTATTCAAATTGTACACAAACAACAAGTGTGCAGTTAAAATTGGCAATAAACACACATATTTCTTTCCTCAGGGCCGTAGGGTGAGACAGGAATGCAGTTTAAGCCCCACCCTCTTCAACATATATATCAACGAATTGATGAGGGCACTAGAACAGTCTGCAGCACCCGGCCTCACCATACTGGACTCAAATGTCTACTGTTTGCGGATGATCTGGTGCTTCTGTCCCCAACGAAAGAGGGCCTCCAGCAGCACCTAGATCTTCTGCACAGATTCTGTCAGACTTGGCCCCTGACAGTGAATCTAAAAAATAATGGTGTTCCAAAAAATGTCCAGTAGCCAAAACAACAACTAAAATGTTTATCTACAGTGCCTTGCAAAAGTATTCATCCCCCTTGGCGTTTTTCCTATTTTGTTGCATTACAACCTGTAATTTAAATGGATTTTTATTTGGATTTATAAAAATTATACAAAATAAATAACGTACAAGTGGTGCGTGCATATGTATTCACCCCCTTTGCTATGAAGCCCCTAAATAAGACATGGTGCAACCAATTACCTTCAGAAGTCACATAATTAGTTAAATAAAGTCCACCTGTGTGCAATCTAAGTGTCACATGATCCGTCACATGATCTCAGTATATATACACCTGTTCTGAAAGGCCCCAGAGTCTGCAACACCACTAAGTAAGGGGAACCACCAAGCAAGCGGCACCATGAAGACCAAGGAGCTCTCCAAACAGGTCAGGGACACAGTTGTGGAGAAGTACAGATCAGGGTTGGGTTATAAAAAAATATACGAAACTTTGAACCCATGGAGCACCATTAAATCCATTAGAAAATGGAAAGAATATGGCACCACAACAAACCTGCCAAGAGAGGGCCGCCCACCAAAACTCACAGACCAGGCAAGGAGGGCATTAATCAGAGAGGCAACAAAGAGACCAAAGATAACCCTGAAGGAGCTGCAAAGCTCCACAGCGGAGATTGGAGTATCTGTCCATAGGACCACTTTAAGCCGTACACTCCACAGAGCTGGGCTTTACGGAAGAGTGGCCAGAAAAAAGCCATTGCTTAAAGAAAAAAATAAGCAAACAAACGTTAGGTGTTTGCCAAAAGGCATGTGGGAGACTCCCCAAACATATGGAAGAAGGTACTCTGGTCAGATGAGACTAAAATTTAGCTTTTTGGCCATCAAGGAAAACGCTATGTCTGGCGCAAACCCAACACCTCTCATCACCCCGAGAACACCATCCCCACAGTGAAGCATGGTGGTTGATGTTTTTCCATCGGCAGGGACTGGGAAACTGGTCAGAATTGAAGGAATGATGGATGGCGCTAAATACAGGGAAATTCTTGAGGGAAACCTGTTTCAGTCTTCCAGAGATTTCAAATCAAATCAAATGTTATTTCTCACATACGTGTTTAGCAGATGTTATTGCGGGTGTAGCAAAATTCTTGTGCTTCTACCTCCGACAGATTTGAGACTGGGACGGAGGTTCACCTTCCAGCAGGACAATGACCCTAAGCATACTGCTAAAGCAACACTTGAGTGGTTTAAGGGGAAACATTTAAATGTCTTGGAATGGCCTAGTCAAAGCCCAGACCTCAATCCAATTGAGAATCTATGGTATGACTTAAAGATTGCTGTATACCAGCGGAACCCATCCAACTTGAAGGAGCTGGAGCAGCTTTTCAGTTTTTCCTATAAGCTAGATGTGCCAAGCTTATAAGGACATACCCCAAGAGACTTGCAACTGTAATTGCTGCAAAAGGTGGCTCTACAAAGTATTAACTTTGTGGGGGTGACTAGTTATGCACGCTCAAGTTCTGTTTTTATAAATAGTATTTCTTGTTTGTTTCACAATAAAACATATTTTGCATCATCAAATGGGTAGGCATGTTGTGTAAATCAAATGATACAAACCCCCCAAAAATCTATTTTAATTCCAGGTTGTAAGGCAACAAAATAGGAAAAATGCCAAGGGGGGTGAATACTTTCGCAAGGCACTGTATACACAGTTGCCCTACAGCACACAAATAATTATACCTACCTCAGCCTAAACATCAACACCACAGGTAACTTCCACAAGATTGTGAACGATCTAACAGACAAGGCAAGAAGTGCCTTCTATGCCATCAAAAGGGACATAAAACTCAACATCCCAATTAGGATCTGGCTAAAAATAGTTCAATCAGTTATCGAACCCATTTCCCTCTATCGTTGTGAGGTCTGGGGTCCGCTCACCAACCAAGAATTCATAAAATGGGACAAACACCCAAAAGACTCCGCATGCAGAATTCTGCAAAAATATACTTTGCGTACAACACAAAACCCCAAACATGCATGCAGAGCAGAATTAAGACTATCTCCGCTAGTTATCAAACTCCAGAAAAGACCTGTTAAATTCTACAACCACCTAAAAGGAAGCGATGCCCACACATTCCATCACAAAGCCCTCACCTACAGAGAGATGAACCTAGAGAAGAGTCCCCTCAGCCAGCTGGTTATGTGGTATAACACATAGCCACTGTGCCTGACCCCAAATTAAGAAGATCCTTGACTATGTACAGACTCAGTGAGCATAGCCTTGCTATTGAGAAAGGCCGCCGTAGGCAGACCTGGCTCTCGAGAGAAGACAGGCTATGTGCACACTGCCCACAAAACGAGGTGGAAACTGAGCTGCACTTCCTAACCTCCTGCCAAATGTATCACCACATTAGAGATACATATTTCCCACAGATCACACAGACCCAGTTGGTAGAGCATGGCGTTTGCAACGCCAGGGTTGTGGGTTCGTTTCCCACGGGGGGCCAGTATGAAAAATGTATGCACTCACTAACTGTAAGTCGCTCTGGATAAGAGCGTCTGCTAAATGACTAAAATGTTTTAAAAAAAATCTAACTCCCATATCTGTTAGGCAATCACAGCAGCAAGAGTTGTGGCCCGTTCCCATGAGAAAAGGTCAACCAGTGGAGCACAAACAACATTGTAAATACAACCTATATTTATGTTTATTTATTTTCCCTTTCATACTTCAACTACTTGCACATTGTTACAACACTGTACATAACCAATAATATACAACTTGAAAATGTCCATATTCTTTTAAAACGTATATATTGTTTACTAATGTTTCCCTTGTTTATTTCCTTTTTGTTTATTGTCTATTCCATTTGCTTTGGCAATGTAAACATGTTTCCCACGCCAATAAAGCCTTTTCAACTGAAATGACAGAAGGAGGGAGAGATGGAGGGAAGGAGAGAGGGAGGGAGGGAGGGAGGGAAGGAGAGAGAGAGAGGGAGGGAGGGAGGGAAGGAGGAGCGAGAGAGGGAGGGAAGGAGAGAGCGAGAGAGGGAGGGAGGGAGGGAGAGACGATGTCGAGGGAGGGAGGGAGGGGGGAGAGCGAGCGAGCGAGGGAGTAGAGACGAGAGAGGGAGGGAAGGATGGGAGAGCGAGAGAGGGAGGGAGGGAGGGAAGGAGAGAGCGAGAGAGGGAGGGGAAGGCGAGATGGAGAGCGAGGAGGGAGGGAGGAGGGAAGCGAGAGCAGGGGGAGGGAGGGAGGGAGGAGAGAGCGAGAGGGAGGGAGGGAGGGAGGAGAGAGCGAGAGAGGAGGAGGGAGGGAAGTCGAGAGAGCGAGAGAGGGAGGGATGGAGACGAGCGTATCGAGGTGAGGAAGGACCAGCGAGACGAGGGAAGGAGATTAGCAGAGAGGGGGAGGATGCGGAAGAGAGATGCGAGAGAGAGGTGAGAGCGAGGAGTGAGGAGCGGAGAAGGTTGCAGCTCCGAGCGGAGGGGAGACATGACTGAAAGTGAAAGACTGGTGTGTGTCTGGGGTGGGAGGAACACTATTGTACATCCTAAACACAACTAATACTTCTAAACTGCAAATGTGTGTGTGTGTGGTCTTCTCTGTTGCTAAGAACACAGAAGTAACTTCAACATTAGTAAACAGATCTAAGATGAGTTAGTAGGTCTGAAGGCTGAAGACACACTTCCCCTGTTACAGCTGAAGCCTTTTGAGGAAGTGAAACTGAGAGCAGGGTAAAGGTTGCAAACTGTAGGTCAGGCTGGACTGGTTTGGTATTGATTCTGCTACTGTAGATTGAAGAACTGTAGGTATTTTCTGTCACAAACTCAGATACCTCCTGCGCCTCGAACTGTTGCTTCAGCCTGTTGTTTCCGAAGATTTACTTTGTTTTATTTTTATTTTGTTCATAAGTGTGTTTGTGTCAACACCTGCTACCAACTAGCCAGCTAGCTAGCCAGGTTATAATGGAGCCCGCTTCGCCTGGAATAGCGAACAAACGTTTCCAGCGCTGTAGAAGGCTAGCTAACCAGGTTATAATGGAGCCCGCTTTGCCTGGAATAGCTAACAAACGTCTCCAGCGCTGTAGAAGGCTAGCTAACCAGGTTATAATGGAGCCCGCTTCTCCTGGAATAGCTAACAAACGTTTCCAGCGCTGTAGAAGGCTAGCTAACCAGGTTATAATGGAGCCCGCTTCGCCTGGAATAGCGAACAAACGTTTCCAGCGCTGTAGAAGGCTAGCTAACCAGGTTATCATGGAGCCCGCTTTGCCTGGAATAGCTAACAAACGTCTCCAGCGCTGTAGAAGGCTAGCTAACCAGGTTATAATGGAGCCCGCTTCTCCTGGAATAGCGAACAAACGTTTCCAGCGCTGTAGAAGGCTAGCTAACCAGGTTATAATGGAGCCCGCTTCTCCTGGAATAGCGCTGTAGAAGCTGTGTTTATTACGCTTTTGTCCGGGACAATATTGACAATCTGGAGTTCCAATGCGGCAATTGTTTGCTAGCGGAGGATTACAGGAATTAGTTGGCTTTGCAATGAAATCACAGTTCTGCCAAATGTATGAGGAAAACTTCAATTGGAACATGGTTATAACATCTACAGAAAATACAGAAATGCCAAAGGTGGAGGTGTTGCCGTTTATATTCAGAACCACATTCCTGTAAAGCTTAGAGAAGAAAATGTTAACACATTGACACATTCATGAAATTGCTTATCTAGTTACTAATAAGCATGCATCCATTAAGAAAATGACTAAAAACTGTAAAATCCCCATGGATTGATAAGGAATATTAAAAAATATATATGGTTGAGAGGGATGAGGCAAAAGGAATGGTAAACGTACTGCAAATTGAGAAATCATGTGACTAAACTGAATAAAAACAAGAAGAAACAGACAAACAGACAAATGACAAAAGCTTTGGCGCACCTTAAATGAAATTATGGGCAAAAAGGCAAACTCAGCTCCAACATTCATTGAATCAGATGGCTCAGTCATCACAAAACCCACTGATATTTAATGATTTTTTTCATTGGCAAGATTAGCACACTTAGGCATGACATGCCAGCAACAAAACGCTGACAATATACATCCAAGTATAACTGATCAAATAATGAAAGACAAGATTTGTAATTTTTAATTCCGTAAAGTGAGTGTGGAACAAGTGAAACAAGTATTGTTGTCTATCAACAATGACAAGCCACCGGGGTCTGACAACTTGGATAGAAAATTACTGAGGATAATAGCGGACGGTATTGCCACTCCTATTTGACTTATCTTCAATTTAAGCCTACTAGAAAGTGTGTGCCCCCAGGCCTGAAGGGAAGCAAAAGTCATTCTGCTACCTAAGAATATTAAAGCCCCCTTTACTGGCTCAAATAGTCAACCAATCAGCCTGTTACCAACCCTTAGTAAACTATTGGGGAAAATGGTGTTCGACCAGATACAATGCTATTTTACAGTAAACAAATTGACAACAAACTTTCAGCATGCTTATAGGGAAGGACATTCAACAAGCAAAGCACTTACACAAATGACTGATGATTGGCTGAGAGAAATTGATGATAAAAAGATTGTGGGAGCTGTTTTGTTAGACTTCAGTGCGGCTTTTGACATTATCGATTATAGTCTGTTGCTGGTAAAACGTATGTGTTATGGCTTTACACCCCCTGATATGTTGTGGATAGAGAGTTACCCGTCTAACAGAACACAGAGGGTGTCCTTTAATGGAAGCCTCTCCAACATAACCCAGGTAGAATCAGGAATTTCCCAGGGCAGCTGTCTGTGCCCCTTGCTTTTTTCAATCTTTACTAATGAATAAAGCCAGAGTGTCTATGTATGCGGATGACTCAACACTATACACGTCAGCTACTACAGTGAGTGAAGTCACTGCAACACTTAACAAAGAGCTGCAGTTAGTTTCTGAATGGGTGGCATGAAATAAGTTAGTCCTCAATATTTCAAACCTAAAAGCATTGTTTTTGGGACAAATCATTCACTAAACCCTAAACCTCAACTAAATCTTGTAATACATCATGTGGAAATTGAGCAAGTTGAGGAGACTAAACTGCTTGGAGTAACCCTGGATTGTAAACTGTCATGGTCAAAACATATTGATACAACAGTAGCTAAGATGGGGAGAAGTCTGTCCATAATAAAGCGCTGCTCTACCTTCTTAACAACACTATCAACAAGGCAGGTCCTACAGGCCCTAGTTTTGTTGCACCTGGACTACTGTTCAGTTGTGTGGTCAGGTGCCACAAAGAGGGACTTGGGAATTTTGAAGTTGTCTCAGAACAGGGCAGCACGGCTGGCCCTTGGATGTACACGGAGAGCTAATATTAATAATATAAATGTAAATCTCTCATGGCTCAAAGTGGAGGAGAGATTGACTTCCTCATTACTTGTTTTTGTAAGAAGTATTGACATGTTGAAAGCACCCAGCTGTCTGTTTAAACTACTAGCACACAGCTCGGACACCCATGCATACCCCACAAGACATGCCACCAGAGGTCTCTTCACAGCCCCCAAGTCCAGAACAGACTATGGGAGGCGCACAGTACTCCATAGAGCCATGACTACATGGAACTCTATTCCACATCAAGTAACTGATGCAAGTAGTAAAATCAGATTAAAAACAGATAGAAATACACCTTATGGAACAGCGGGGACTGTGAAGAAACACACACACAGGCACAGACACATGATAAGACATGAACTCCACACACACGTGCACATGGATGTTGTATTGTAAATATGTGGTGGTGGAGTGGAGGCCTGAGAGAAGGTCATGTAGTATTCTAAACTGCATGTAACTGTCTTATGTTGCTGGACCCCAGGAAGAGAAGCTGCTGCTTTGGCAGGAACTAATGGGGATCCATAATAAACCCCAGGAAGAGAAGCTGCTGCTTTGGCAGGAACTAATGGGGATCCATAATAAACCCCAGGAAGAGTAGCTGCTGCCTTGGCAGGAACTAATGGGGATCCATAATAAACCCCAGGAAGAGTAGCTGCTGCCTTGGCAGGAACTAATGGGGATCCATAATAAACCCCAGGAAGAGTAGCTGCTGCTTTGGCAGGAACTAATGGGGATCCATAATAAACCCCAGGAAGAGAAGCTGCTGCCTTGGCAGGAACTAATGGGGATCCATAATAAACCCCAGGAAGAGTAGCTGCTGCCTTGGCAGGAACTAATGGGGATCCATAATAAATACAAATACAGCTAGCCAGCACACTTCCTGCCACTATACCATTACCACACCACCTAGACCACTGAGAGTAGGGTAAAGGTCAACACACGGGACCACTGAGAGTAGGGTAAAGGTCAACACACGGGACCACTGAGAGTAGGGTAAAGGTCAACACACGGGACCACTGAGAGTAGGGTAAAGGTCAAACACACGGGACCACTGAGAGTAGGGTAAAGGTCAACACACGGGACCACTGAGAGTAGGGTAAAGGTCAACACACGGGACCACTGAGAGTAGGGTAAAGGTCAACACACGGGACCACTGAGAGTAGGGTAAAGGTCAACACACGGGACCACTGAGAGTAGGGTAAAGGTCAACACACGGGACCACTGAGAGTCGGGTAAAGGTCAACACACGGGACCACTGAGAGTCGGGTAAAGGTCAACACACGGGACCACTGAGAGTAGGGTAAAGGTCAACACACGGGACCACTGAGAGTAGGGTAAAGGTCAACACACGGGGACCACTGAGAGTAGGGTAAAGGTCAACACACGGGACCACTGAGAGTAGGGTAAAGGTCAACACACGGGACCACTGAGAGTAGGGTAAAGGTCAACACACGGGACCACTGAGAGTCGGGTAAAGGTCAACACACGGGACCACTGAGAGTAGGGTAAAGGTCAACACAACGGGACCACTGAGAGTAGGGTAAAGGTCAAACACAGGGACCACTGAGAGTAGGGTAAAGGTCAACACCAGACCCTGAGAGTAGGGTAAAGGTCAACACACGGACCACTGAGAGTAGGGTAAAGGTCAACACACGGGACCACTGAGAGTAGGGTAAAGGTCAACACACGGGACCACTGAGAGTAGGGTAAAGGTCAACACACGGGACCACTGAGAGTAGGGTAAAGGTTGTAGTTTTGTTTTAGTGTTATTTCTAGGTGTAGCCTGTCTAGTAGTGTTTTAATGGAAAGTCTAGTTGTGTGTAGTTGTGTTTTAGTGGAAAGTTCCAGCAAAGGTTGAGTCATGGAGACAGGCCCTGCTTTCACAACCGACCCTCAGCAGCCAAACCAAACCAAACAATCATGGCATGACAAGAAACTGCTTACACACATTTACATGTTTACTAGCCACACACTGAAGGACAGTTCATACCCAGTCATCTGTGAACTTGAGAAGCCTGACCAGCAGTTCATTCTGTTCAGATGAAGGTTATGTAGTTAGTTACTGTATGTATGACTAATTAAAGTGATGTATTTGACCAAGTCACTCTACTTGGAGCCAGTCAGTGCTCGTCTTTAATGACCGAGACATTCAACATATCAATGTCTCCTAGTCTGATCAACTGGACTTAAGGCAACAAAGAACACAATGTTTCAGGAGGAACATGGAGCCTAAGACAGGAAAGAGGAGGCAGTACAAACCTCCAGCCCAGTACATACCTCCAGCCCAGTACAAACCTCCAGCCCAGTACACACCTCCAGCCCAGTACAAACCTCCAGCCCAGTAGTGGGACTAATGATGAATCAACACTATGTGGCTAGGCTAGGGGGACTAATGATGAATCAACACTATGTGGCTAGGCTAGTGGGACTAATGATGAATCAACACTATGTGGCTAGGCTAGTGGGACTAATGATGAATCAACACTATGTGGCTAGGCTAGTGTGGACTAAATGATGAATCACACTATTGGGCTAGGCTAGGGCTAGGTGGGACTAATGATGAATCAAACCACTATGTTGGCTAGGATAGGGCTAGGGGGACTAAATTGATGAATCAACACTATGTGGGCTAGGCCTAGGCTAGTGGGATAATTGATGAGTTCAACACTATGTGGTAGGCTAGGCAAGTGGGGGACTAATGATGAATCAAACAACTATGTGGCTAGGGCTAGGCTAAGTGGGAATAATGATGAATCAAACAATATGTGGCTAGGCTAGGCTAGTGGGACTAAGGATGAAGTCAACAAAGATGTGGCAGCAGGCTAGTGGACTAATGATTGAAGTCAAACACTATGTGGCTAGGTAGGCTAGTGGGACTAAGATGATCAACACTATGTGGTGGGCTAGTGGGGGGACTTAATGATGAATCAACACTATGTGGGCTAAGGCTAGTGGGAATAATGATGATCAAACACTATTGCTAGGCTAGTGGGACGAATGATGAGTCAACACTATGTGGCTAGGCTAGTGGGACTAATGATGAATCAACCACGATGGTGGGCTAAGGCTAGGCTAGGTGGGACTAATGATGAGTCAACACTATGTGGCTAAGGCTAGGCTAGTGGGGGGACTAATGATGAAATCAACATATGTGGCTAGGCTAGGCTAGTGAGGACTATGATGAACAAAAAACAATAATTGGCGAGTCGAGGGGGACTAAATGATGGAGTCAAAACATATGTGGCTTAGGCTAGGCTAGTGGGGACTACTGATGAGTCAAACAATATGTGGCTAGGCTAGTGGGAATAATGATGAATCAACACTATGTGGCTAGGTAGGTAGTGGGACTAATGAGAGTCAACACTATGTGGGCTAGGATAGGCTAGTGCGGGGAATAAATGGATGAATCAAACACTATGTGGCTCGGTAGTGCGGACTAATGATGAATCAACCAATATGTGCTAGGCTAGGCTAGTGGGGGGACTATGATGAGTCAACACTATGTGGCTAGGCTAGGCTAAGTGGGGACTAATGATGAAAATAACAATATGTGGCTAGGGCTGGCTAGTGGGACTAATGATGAGTGAACACCATTGTGGCTAAGGCTTAGTGGGGACTAAGGAGAATCAACTAAGTATCGTGGATAGGGCCTAGTTGGGACTAAGGATGAAGCAACCACTATGTGGTAGGCTAGGCTAGTGGGGGGGACTAATGATGTAGGTCAACACCATGTGGCTAGGCTAGTGGGGACTAATGATGAAATAAACACTATGTGGCTAGGCGAGGGCGTAGTGGGAATAATGATGAGTCAAAAACACTGTGTGGCTAGGCTAGGGCTTAGTGGGACTAATGATGAATCAAACACTATGTGGCTAGGCTTAGGCTGGGGGACTAATGAATGAATTCAACACTATGGGCTAGGCTAGGGCTAGTGGGACTAATTGATGGAATCAAAACACTATGTGGCTAGGTAGGCTAGTGGGAGAATGATGAATAACACTATGTGGCTAGGCTAGGTGCTAATGAGAATTCAACCACTATGTGGCTAGCTAGTGGGGACTAATGATTGAATCAACACATGTGGCTAGGCGAGGGGGACTAATGATGAATCAAATATGTGGTAGGCTAGGCTAGTGGGGATAATGATGGGAATCAAACACTATGTGGCCTAGGCTAGGGGGACTAATTGATGGAATCAACATGTGGCTAGGCTAGGCTAGTGGGACTAATGATGAAATCAACACTATGGCTAGGTAGGCTAGTGGGGACTAATGAGGAATCAAAATATGGGCTAGCTAGGGGGACTAATGATGAATCAACACTATGTGGCTAGGCTAGTGGGACTAATGATTGAATCAAAAAATATGTGGGCTAGGCTCGTGGACTAATGATGAAATCAAAACCAGTGTGGGCTAGGGGTCGGTGGGGGGGGGGGGGGGGGGGGGGGGGGGCTAGGCTAGTGGGGACGAATGATGAATCAAACTATGGTGGCTAGGCCTAGGATAGGCTAGTGGGGAAGAATGATGATCAAAACTATGTGGCTAGGGGGGGGGCTAGGCTAGGGGACTAATGATGAATAAAATCACTTATGTGGGCCTAGGAGTGGGGACTAGTTGAGGAATCAACCACTATGGTGGCTAGGATAGGCTAGTGGGACTAATGATGACTAAACCACTTTGTGTGCTAGGCTAGTGGGGGATAATGATGAATCAACACTATGTGGCTAGGGCAGGGGGGACAATGATGAATCAACAACTTGTGGCTAGGGGCTAGGGGGAAATGATGAATCAAAAAAAACACTATGGTGGCTAGGCTAGGCTAGTGGGGGGACTAATGATGAATCAACACTATGGTGGCTAGGCTAGTGGACTAATGATGAGAATCAACACATGTGGCTCGGCTAGGCTAGGGGGGGAATAAATGATGGAATCAAACCACTATTGTGGGCTAGGACTCGGCTAGGTGGGGACTAATGATGAATCAACGCTATGGGCTAAGGCTAGTGGGGGACTAATGATGGAATCAACACTATGTGCTAGGCTAGGTGGGACGGATGCTGGATCAAACCTATTGTGGGCTAGGCTAGCTAGTGGGACTAATGATGAATCAACACTTGTGGCTAGGCTAGGATAGGGGGACTAATGATGAAAATCAACGCTATGTGGCTAGGCTAGTTTGGGACTAAATGATGACTCAACACTATGTGCTAGGCTAGGTAGGGGGACTAATGAGGATCAAACACTATGTGGCTAGGCTAGGCGCTAGTGGGGACTAATTTGATGATCAAACACTATGGGCTAAGGCTAGGCTAAGGGGAATAATTGATGAATCAACACTATGTGGGCTAGGCTAGTGGGACGACGATGAATCAAAACACTATGTGGCTAGCTAGTGGACGAATGATTGAATCAACACCATGTGGCTAGGCTAGTGGGACTATGGATGAATCACAACTATGTGGGCTAGGATAGGCTAGTGGGAATACTGGATGAATCAAAACCCTGTGGCTACGGGCTAGGCTAGGCTAGTGGGGACTAATGATGAACAACGATATGTGGCTAGGCTAGTGGGACTACTGGTGATCAACACTAGTGGCGGCTAGGCTAGGGGGACTAATGATGAATCAAGACTATGTGGCTAGGTTAGGGGGGAAATGGATGAATCAAACATATGTGGCTAGGCTAGGCTAGTGGGAATAATGATGAATCAACACTATGTGGGGGCGTGGGGGGGGGGGGGGGGGTGGGTGGGGGGGGGGAACCACCAATGAATACCTTTTTTTTGTTGTTTTTTTTTTTTGGTTTGGTTTGGTTGGTTTTGTTGGTAAAAAAAAAAAAAAAAAAGGGGGTGGGGGGGGGTGGGGGGGTGGGGGGGGGGGGGGGGGGGGGGGGGGGGGGGGGGGGGGGGGGGGGGTGGGGGGAGGGGGGGGGTGGGGGGGGGGGGGGGGGGTGGGGGGGGGGGGGGGGGGGGGGGGGGGGGGGGTGGGGGGGGGGGGGGGGGGGCGGGGGGGGGGGTGGGGGGGGGGGGGGGGGGGGGGGGGGGGGGGGGGGGGGGGGGGGAGGGGGGGGGGGGGGGGGGGGGGGGGGGTGGGGGGGGGGGGGGGGGCGTGGGGGTGGGGGGGGGGGGGGGGGGGGGGGGGGGGGGGGGGGGGGGGGGGGGGGGGGGGGGGGGTGCGGGGGGGGGGGGTGGGGGGGGGGGTGGGGGGGGGCGGGGGGGTGGGGGGGGGGGGGGGGGGGGTGTGGGGGTGGGGGGGGGGGGGGGGGGGGGGGGGGGGGGGGGGGGGGGTGGGGGGGGGGGGGGGGGGGGGGGGGGGGGGGTGGGGGGAGGGGGGGGGGGGGCCCCACCCAAACAACCACCAAACAAACCCACAAACCCCACACCACACCACCACCCACAACCCAACCCCCACACCCCCAACACCCAACCCCCACCCCCACACCCGGTGTTTTTTTTTTGTTTTTTGTTTTTTTGTGTGGGTTGTTTTTACAACAAAAACAAAAAGTGGGGACTAATGATGAATCAACAAAAGTGGATAGGGGATAGGGGGACTAATGATGAAATTCAACACCATGTGGCTAGGCTAGGGGGGGATAATGATGATATCAACAACTATGTGGCCTAGGCTAGTGGGACTAAGGATTTGGAATCAACACTAGTGGCTAGGGCTGAGTTGGGGACTAATGATGGGACCACAACTATGTGCAGCTAGGCTGTGGGATAATGATGAAGCAAAACGATGTTGCTAGGTAGGCTAGTGGACTAATGATGAATCAACACTATGTGGCTAGGCTAGTGGGACTAATGATGAATCAAACCAACTATGTGCTAGGGCTCGGGTAGTGGGGACAATGGATGAATCAACAATAGGTGGATAGGGCTAGGATAGTGGGCTTAATGGAGAATCAACCCACTATGTGGGCTAGGTAGTCGTGGGGGACTAATGATGAAATCAACATATGTGGCAGGATAGGCTAGTGGGACTAATGATGAGGTCAACACTATGTGCTAGGCTAGGGTCGTGGGGGACTAATGATGAATTCAACACTATGTGCTAGGCTAGTTGGGGGGACTAATGATGAATTCAAACACTATGAGGCTATGCTTAAGTGGGACTAATGATGAATCAAACACTATGTGGCTAGCTAGGCTAGTGGGATAATGATGAATCAAACACTATGTGGCTAGGTGGCTAGTGGGACTAATGAGGGAGTCAAACCACTATGTGGCTAGGGCTAGGCTAGTGGGGACTAATGAATGAATCAACACATGTGGCTAGGCTAGGGAGTGGGAACTAATGCTGAGTCAACACTATGTGGCTGAGGCTAGTTGGGGACTTAATGATGAATCAAACCTATGTGCTAGGCTAGATAGTGGGGGGGTACTAATGATGAGTCAACACTATGTGGCTAGGGCTAGTGGGGACTAATGATGAACAAACACTATGTGGGCTAGGTAGTGGGACTAATGATGAATCAACACTATGTTTGGCTAGGCTAGGATAGTGGGGGGACTAATGAGAATCAAACCACTATGTGGCTAGGCTAGGCTAGTGGGGAAAGATGAGTCCCAACACTATGTGGGATAGGCTAGGCTAGTGGGGGACTACTGAGGAATCAAAACCACTATGTGGCTAGGTAGCTAGTGGGGGGGACTAATGATGAATCAACACTATGTGCTATGGCTAGGTTAGTGGACTAATGATGAAATCAACACTCTGTGGCTAGGCTAGGCTTAGGCTAGGGGACTAAATGATGATCAACCACCATGTGGCTTAGGCTAGTGGGACTAATGATGAATCAACACTATGTGCTAGGCTAGGGCTAGTGGGACTAATGATGGAAATCAAACAATATGTGGGCTAGGGCTAGGGGGACTAATGATGGAATTCAACAATATGTGCTAGGCTAGGCTAGTGGGACTAAATATGGAATCAACACTATGTGGTAGGGGCTAGGCTAGGCTAGGGGGACTAAGTGATGAATTCAAAACACTGTGGCCGGTAGTGGGGACTAATGATAAAACAAACCATGTGGCTAGGCTAGGCTAGTGGGACTAATGTGAATTTCAACAATATGTGGCTAAAGATAGGATAGTGGTATAAATGATTGGAATCAACAACTATGTGGCTAGGGCTGTGGGACTAATGGGATGAATCCAAACCCATGTGGCTAGGCTAGGCTAGTGGGACTAATGATGAGTCAACACTATGTGGCTAGGCTAGGCTAGTGGGACTAATGATGAGTCAACACTATGTGGCTAGGCTGCTAGGCTAGGCTAGTGGGACTAATGATGAGTCAACACTATGTGGCTAGGCTAGTGGGACTAATGATGAATCAACACTGTGGCTAGGCTAGTGGGACTAATGATGAATCAACACTGTGGCTAGGCTAGGGCTCGTGGGACAATGATGACATAAAACACTATGTGGCTAGGCTAAGTAGAGGACTAATGAGGGAGTCAACACTTGTGGCTAGGGGCTAGGGGGGACTAATGGAGGAATAAACAAATATGGGCTAGGATAGGCTAGTGGGGGACTAAGAGGAATCACATATGTGGCTAGGTAGGCTAGTGGACTAATGAGAAATCAAACACTATGTGGCTCAGGCCTTAGTGGGACTAATGGATGAATCAACACTATGCTGGCTAGGGCTAGGCTAGGTGGACTAATGATGATCAACACTATGTGGCTAGGCTAGTGGGGACTACTAGAATCAACACCATGTGGGCTAGGCTAGGCTAGTGACTATGATGAATCAACACTATTGGGCTAGGCTAGGTAGGCTAGTGGGACTAATGATGAATCAACACTATGTGGCTAGGCTAGGCTAGTGGGACTAATGATGAATCAACACTATGTGGCTAGGCTAGTGGGACTAATGATGAATCAACACTATGTGGCTAGGCTAGGTAGTGGGACTAATGATGAATCAACACTATGTGGCTAGGCTAGTGGGACTAATGATGAATCAACACTATGTGGCTAGGCTAGGGGGACTAATGATGAATCAACACTATGTGGCTAGGCTAGGGGGACTAATGATGAATCAACACATGATGTGGCTATGGCTAGGCTAGTGGGACTAATGATGAATCAACACTATGTGGCTAGGGGCTAGTGGGACTAATGATGAATCAACACTATGTGGCTAGGCTAGGCTAGTGGGACTAATGATGAATCAACCACTATGTGGCTAGGCTAGGCTAGTGGGACTAATGATGAATCAACGCTCTGGGCTAGGGTATTAGTGGGGACTAATGATGAATAAAACATATGTGGCTAGGCTCGTGGGGGGACTATGATGCATCAAACACTATGGGCTAGGTAGTGGGACTAATGATGATAACCACTATGTGGATAGGCTAGTGGGGGACTAATGATGAATCACACTATGGTGGCAGGGCTAGGGCATAGCTGGGGGACTAAATGATGAATCAAACACTATGTGCTAGGGGCTAGGCTAGTGGGACTAATGATGAATCAAAGGCTATGTGGCTAGGTAAGTGGGGGACTAATTATGAATCAACCCCACTATGTGGGCTAGGCTAGGCTAGGGGACTAATGATGATTCAAACACTATGTGGGCTAGGCTAGGATAGTGGGCCTAATGATGAATCAAACCACTATGTGGATAGGCTAGGTCAGTTGGGGGACAATGATGAATCAAACACTATTTGGCTCGGCTAGTGGGAATAAGGATGAATCAACACTATGTTGGCAGGCTAGTGGGACTAATGATGAATTCAACACCATTGGTAGGCTAGTGGGGATAATGATGAAATCAAACACTATGTGGCTAGGCTAGGCTAGTGGGATAATGTGGACCAAAACATTGTGGGGCTAGGCTAGGCTAGGCTAGGGGGGACTAATGATGAATCCAACGCTATGTGGCTGGCTATGGACTAATGGTGAATCAAAACACTATGTGGCTAGGATAGGCTAAGTGGGACTAATGATTGAATCAACACTATGTGGCTTAGGGGCTAGGGGGACTAATGATGAATCAAACCACTATGTGGTAGGCTAGGCTAGGGTTGATAATATGAATCAACACTATTGTGGATAGGCTAGTGGATAAATGGATGCAATCAAACCATGTGCTAGGCTAGGGGGACTAATGATGAATCAACACCACTTGTGGCTAGGGGCTAGGGGGGGGACTACTGATGAATAAACCACTATGTGGCTAGGCTAGTGGGAATAATGATGAATTCAAAACACTGTGGGAGGCTAGGGGACTAATGATGAATCAACACTATGTGGCTAGGCTAGGTAGTGGGGCTATGAGAATCAAACACATGTGGCTAGGCTAGGCTAGGCGGGGGACATGATGAATCAACACTATGTGGGCTAGGCATATGGACTAATGATGAACCAAACACTATGTGCTAGGCTAGGCTAGTGGGGGACTAATGATGAATCAACACTATGGGCTAGGGCTAGGCTAGTGGGGACTAAATGATGAATCAAACACTATGTGGCTAGGCTAGGGATAGTGGGGACTAATGGATGAACAACACGATGTGGCTAGGATAGGCTAAGGGAATAATGATGAGTCAACAATGTGGCTAGGTAGGCTAGTGGGATAATGATGAATCAAACTATTGTGGGCTAGGTAGGGGACTAATGATGAATCAAACACTATGTGGATAGGCTAGTGGGACTACTGATGAAATCAACACTATGTGGGCTAGGCTAGGATAGTGGGGGAATAAGGATGACTTCAAACACTATGTGGCTAGGCTAGGCTAGTGGGACTAATGATGAGTCAAAACACTATGTGGCCTAGGCTAGGCTAGTGGGAAGAATGATGAATCAAAACACAATGTGGATAGACTAAGTGGGAACAAGGATGAGAGTCAACACCATTGTGGCTAGGCTAGTGGAATATGATGGAATCCCACACTATGTGGCTAGGCCTAGGGGGGCGGTGGGGAATAATTGATGAGGTAACACTATGTGGCTAGGGCTGTGGGACTAATGATGAATCACACTATGTGGCAGGCTAGTGGGACTAATGATGAATCAAAAAAAAAACAAATATGTGGCTAGGCTAGGCTAGTTGGGACAATGATGAATCAAAACACTATGTGGCTAGGGCTAGGATAGTGGGACTAATGGATGAATCAAAAACCAAAAACACTATTGGGGCTAGGCTAGGCTAGTGGGGGGAAACAATGATGAATCAACCACTATGTGGCTAGGCCTAGGCTAAGTGGGGACTAATGATGAATAACACTATGTGGGCTAGACTAGCGCTAGGCTAGTGGGACTAATGATTGAATCAACACACATGTGGCTAGCTAGTGGGGAATAATGATGAATCAACACTATGTGGCTAGCAGGCTAGTGGGGGACTAATGATGACTCAAACAACTTGTTGGCTAGGTGGGGGACTAATGATGAATCAACCCACTATTGTGGGCTAGGGCTAGGCTAGTGGGAATAATGATGAATCAAACACTATGTGGCTAGGCTAGGCTAGTGGGGGGGGGGACTAATGATGAATAAAACTAATTGTGGCTAGGCTAGTGGGACTAATGGATGAATCAACACTATGTGGCGGGCTAGGTGGGACTAAGGATGAATCAACCCTATGTGGCTAGGCTAGGGCTAGTGGGGATAATGATGAATCAACACTATGTGGCAGGCTAGCAGGCTAGTGGGACTAATGATGAAAGTCAAACCAATGTGGCTAGGCTAGTGGGATAATGAGGAATCAACACTGTGGATGGCTAGGGCTAGGCTAGTGGGACTAATGATGACTCAACACTGTGGGGGGGGGGGGGTCTAGGCTAGTGGGGGATAATGATAAACCAAACACCATGTGGGCTAGGCTAGGCTAGTGGGACTAATGATGACTCAAAACGTATGTGGCTAAGGCTCGGCGAGTGGGACTCAGATGAAATCAAACACTTGTGGCTAGGCTAGTGGGACTAATGATGAATCAACACTATGGGCTCGGCTAGGCTCGTGGGGCTCCTTGCTGCGTCCCCCCTATGTGGCTCGGCTAGCTAGGCTAGTGTGGCGGCCTAAGTGAGTCCCAACACTATGTGGGCTCGGCTAGTGGGACAATGATGACCCACCCCCTGTGGCGAGGGCTAGTGGGACTATGAAGCCTCCCCCACTGTGGCTAGGCTCGGCTAGTGGGCACCTACGATGACACTTCCCCACTATGTGGCTAGGCTAGGCTAGGCTAGTGGGCCTACTGATGCCTCACCACTCTGTGCTAGGCTAAGTGGGACTTAATGATGAATCAACACTGTGGCTAGGCTCGGCTCGTGGGGACTCATGGCTGCATCCACACTGTGGATCGGCTTCGTGGGGCCTCCTGCTGACTCCACAACTTGTGAGCCGGTCCACGTGCCCCTCAGTGAGTGGGGTTGACAAGGATGGGAACACACACCATATGTGGCTCGGCTAGGGGGTGACTACGTGAATCAAACACTTATGTGGCTAGGCTAGGGCTAGTGGGACAAGTGATGAGTCAACACTTGTGGCTAGGAGTGGGGACTAATGATGAGTCAACACTAGGTTGGGGTAGCTAGTGGGGACTTAATGATGAATCAACACCATGGGGCTAGGGGCTAGTGGGGACTAAGTGAATCAACACCATGGGGCTAGGCTAGTGGCGACTTAACTGATGAATCAACAATAGTGGCTAGGGGCTAGGGGGATACATGATGAATCAAAAAACCTTATGTGGCTAGGACTAGGCTCGTGGGGAACTACATGATGAATCAACACTATGGTGGCTAGGGATATGGATAGTGGTCCGCACCTAATGACTGATCCAACACTATGTGGCTAGGCTGGCTAGGGGACTAATGATGAATCAACAACTATGTGGCTAGGGCTAGGGGACCTAATAGACTGGAAATCTAACAATTATGTGGTCTAGGATTAGGCCGGGGACTAATTTTGATGAATGTCAACACTACGTTGGTTTTATCTAGGTCTAGTGGGATAATCGATGGAATCAACATTGTGGTAGGGCTAGTGCTTCAGTGGCACCCCCCTTTAATTTTGACTTGAACTCCACACCCACCCTTACTATGTGGCCTAGGTCTTAGGCTAGCGTGCCCCGGGGACTCTACTCCCGCCCCCACTTGAACCTCTCAATCATAATGTGGTCTATGGCTTTAGGCTTATATGTGGTATACCCACCGATGCACGCGTCCCAAACCCCAATATGTGGCTGAGTGTTATAGTGTGATTAGTGGGGATAATGAGGTAATCATTACATATTCCCACCTATGTGGTCTTAGGCTAGTGGGACTATGAGACTCACCTTAACATTGTTTTGGGTTTTCCAGGTAGGCTAGTGGGATACCCAATGATCGAGTGACAAAACCATGCGCGGCTAGCGCTAGTGCCGGGGCACTCCAAATCGATGAGGTCAACCAAACTTTTTTTCCTTCATGTTGGCTAGGCTAGGGGGATACATGGATGATATTCAACACATGTGGCTACCGGCTAGCCCGTAGTGGGAACCCCTAATGATGAGTCAAACCAATTACCTGTGGATAGGGCTAGTGGGACTAATGATGAATCAACACTATGCGTGGATAGGCTAGTCGTGACCTTATACCTCCATGAATCAATATTCCACTATGTTGGCTAGGCTAGGCTAGTGGGACTAATGTTGAATCAACCACTATGTGGCTAGGTAGGCTAGCTGGGACTAATGAGAAATTTCAACACTATGTTGGCTAGGCTAGGCTAGTGCGGCCACCTATGATGAATCACCCACACTATGTGGCTATGGCCTTACGGCTAGGGCGACTAATGACCCTGATATCCCCAACACTATGTTATCGCGCTTAGGCTAGGGCTTAGGCTTTTTAGTGGGACTAATGATGAATCAAACACCACTGTGGCTAGGCTAGTTGGGGACTCAACAGGTATGAATAAACTTTAAGAGATGTGTGTGCTAGGATAGGGATAGTGGGACTAATGATGAAATTCATCATCATTGTCCGCGCTACCGGCTAGCGGGGCGCGACCCCCTAATGATGAATCCATTAACTTCATTTGTGGGCTAGGCTAGCGTCTATGCTTTTGGGGACTAATTTCTGGATTGAATAAACAAATTATGTGGATGGCTAGGCTTAGTGGGACTAATGAATGAATCAACACTATGTGGCTTAGGGTAGTGGACCTAATGACATGAATCAACACTATGTGGCTAGGCTAGGCTAGTGGGACTAATGATGAATCAACACTATGTGGCTAGGCTAGGCTAGGCTAGTGGGACTAATGATGAATCAACACTGTGGCTAGGCTAGTGGGACTAATGATGAATCAACACTGTGGCTAGGCTAGGCTAGGCTAGTGGGACTAATGATGAATCAACACTGTGGCTAGGCTAGTGGGACTAATGATAAACCAACACCATGTGGCTAGGCTAGGCTAGTGGGACTAATGATGAAATCAACACAACTTGTGGCTTAGGCTAGGCAGTGGGACTAAGGATGAAGCAAAACACTATGTGGCTAGGCTAGTGGGACAAGATGAATCAACCCTATTGGCTAGGATAGGCTAGTGGGGACGAATGATGAGGTCAACAACTATGTGGCTAGGCTAGGCTAGTGGGGATAATGATGCGTAAACAATATGTGGCTAGCTAGGGCTTAGGCTAGTGGGACTAATGATGACGTCAAACACTATGTGGTAAGGGATAGTGGGATAATGATGAATCAAAACTTGTGGCTAGGCTAGGGGGACTAATATGAATCAACCACTGTGGGGCAGGGACTAGGCTAGTGGGACTAATGATGGAATCAACCACTATGTGGGCTAGGATAGTGGGACAATGATGAATCAACCACTATGTGGCTAGGCTAGTGGGACTAATGAGAATCAACCCAATATGTGGCTAGGCTAGGAAGTGGGACAATGATGAGTCAAAACACTATGTGGCTAGGCTAGTGGGACTAATGATGAATCAACACTATGTGGCTAGGCTAGGCTAGTGGGACTAATGATGAATCAACACTATGTGGCTAGGCTAGTGGGACTAATGATGAATCAACACTATGTGGCTAGGCTAGGCTAGTGGGACTAATGATGAGTCAACACTATGTGGCTAGCTAGGCTAGGGGGACTAATGATGAATCAACACTATGTGGGGCGAGGATATGGGACTAAATGATGAATCACACCACCATGTGCCTAGGCTAGGGGGACTAATGATGAAATCAAGACTATGTGGCTAGGCTAGGGCTAGTGGAACTACTAATGATGAATCAACCACTATGTGGCTAGGCTAGGGCTAGTGGGCAGGACGTATTACAGAGAACTATGATTCTGCACCGAGGCCACAGAGTCCTAAGGGTGTGCCCCTAGCGCTGTGCGACGGCTAGCATCCCGGATCGCGCTAACTAATGTGAATCCCACCACTATGATGACGGCTAGGCTACGCGCTCCTTCGCCCGCGATAGGCCGTGGGATAACTGATGCACTGTCAAAACCTATGTGGTATTTGCATGGAGTTAGTTGGCGAGCCTAATGATTGACTCAACAGCACATGTGGCTAACGGCTACGCGCTAGTGGGACGATGATGAACTCTAACACTAATTGGCTCAAGGGCCTAGCGCTAAGTTGCTAGTGCGGACCTAATTGCTGAATCAACACCCCTATGGTTTTGGCTAGCGCTATGGCCCTAGGCAGAGGGACTAATGATGAATCAACACAGTCTCTGTGGCCTAGGCTAGAGCTAGGTCGGGTACTAATTGTGAAATTCAACATATGGCTCAGGCTAAGGTTAGGGGCTATGTTTGGTGTACTTGAATCGCACGAACTAATATTCACCACCTCATTCTGCTATCGGTCCTACCTCCCTCACTCGTTTTCCGCGCTCCCCCGGGCACCTACCATGACTTTCATGAATTTCATCACCACCTATTGCCCGCGCTAAGGCTCGCCCCCCGCTCGTGGTTGGCGTTATCTCAGATGATGTCACACACTACTGTTTCCCTCTTTTTTGGGCTAGGCTAGTGGGATCCTAATCGATGAGCAACACTATGGGCTAGGGCTAGTTGGGTGGACTAACAATTTGATGAATCAACACCCTGTTGGCTAGGCTAGGTGGGACTTCATGATGGAAATTCAACCCCTGTGTGGCTCGGCTCGGGGGGACTCCTGCTGCCTCCCCCTCTGTGGCTAGGCTCGTTGGGCTCCTGCTGCCTCCCCATATGTGGCTAGGTAGGGGGACTAATGATGAATCAACACTATGTGGCTAGGCTAGGCCTAGTGGGACTAATGATGATCAACAACTATGTGGCTAGGCTAGGGCTAGTTGGGGGACTATGATGGATATCAACACTGTGATAGGATAGATAGTGGGACTATATGATGAATCAACAAAATGTGCCCTAGGCTAGTGGGACTAATTGATCAAAACCAACACCATGTGGTAGACTAGTGGGACTAATGATGAATCAACACTATGTGGCTAGGTAGTTGGGGACTAAGATGAAATCAAACTATGTGGCTAGGGCGAGGCTAGTGGGGAGTACTGATGAATCAAACCACTATGTGGGCTAGGCTAGTGGGGACTAATTGAGGAAATCAAACCACTGTGGCTAGGCTAGGCAGTGGGGATAATGATGAATCAACACTATGTGGCTAGGCTAGTGGGTACTAATGATGAATTCAAACACTATGTGGCTAGGCTAGGCTAGTGGGACTAAGATGATCAAAAACACTATGTGGCTAGGGCTGTGGGACGAATGACTGAATAAACACTGTGGGATAGCTAGGCTAGTGGGGACTACTTGATGAATCAAAACTATGTGGCAGGCTAGTGGGACTAATGATGAAATCAACACTATGTGGGGCTTAGGCTAGGCTAGTGGGCTAATGCTTGAATCAAACACTATGTTGGCTAGGGCTTAGGCTAGTGGGACTAATGATGACTCAAAAACCACTATGTGGCTAAGGCTAGGCTAGTGGGACTAATGATAAAACCCAAAACATATGGTGGATAGCGCTCGGGTGGGGACTAATGATGAATCAACACTTGTGGCTAGGCTAGCTAGTGGGACTAATGATGAGTCAACCACTATGTGGCTGAGGCTAGGCTAGTTGGGGACTAATGATCAACCAAACTTATTGTGGCTAGGCTGTGGGGACTTAATTGATGAAAATTCAAACACACATTTGGCTACCGCTAGGCTAGTGGGACTAATTGATGGGAATCAACATATGTGGCTAGGTAGTGGGACTAATGATGAATCAACACCATGTGGCTAGGGGGATAGTGGGATAATGATGAAGCAACATCTATGTGGCTAGGCTAGGTGGGACTAATGGATGGAATCAACACCATTGTGGCTAGGCTAGTGGGGACTAAATGATTGAACTCAAAATAAAAACACTATGTGGCTAGGCTAGTGGGACTAATGATGAATCAACACTATGTGGCTAGGCTAGGGCTTAGTGGGATAATGATGATCAACCACTGTGTGGCTAGGGCTCGGCTAGTGGGAACCTAATGATAGAATCAACGCTATGTGGCTGGCTAGTGGGACTAATGATGGAATGCACACTATGTGGCTAGGCGAAGGCTAGGCTAGTGGGGCCTAATGGATGAATCAAACAAACTAGGTGGGCTAGGCTAGGCTAGTGGGACTAATGATGAATCAACACTATGTGGCTAGGCTAGTGGGACTAATGATGAATCAACACTATGTGGCTAGGCTAGGCTAGTGGGACTAATGATGAATCAACACTATGTGGCTAGGCTAGGGGGACTAATGATGGGAGTCAAACACTATGCTGCTTAGGCTAGGCTATGCGGGGGACTAATGATGAAACAAACACTAGCTGGCTAGGCTAGGCTAGTGGGGACTAAGGATGAAATAACCACTTGTTGGCAGGCTAGTGGGACTAATGATGAGTCAACCATATGTGGTAGGCTAGTGGGGGGATAATGGATGAAGTCAACCACTATGTTGGCTAGGGGCTAGTGGGACTAATGATGCATAAACACAGGTGGCTAGGCTAGGGGACTCATATGCATCACAATATGTGGCTAGGCTAGGGGCATAATGATTGGAATAAAAACACTATGTTGGTAGGCTAGTGGGACTAATGATGAATAAAAAAAACTATGGTGGCTAGGCTAGGCTTAGTGGGACTAATGATGAATCAAACACTATGCGGTAGGCCTAGTGGGACTAATGATGAGTTCAAACAATCTGTGGCTAGGCTAGTGGGGAATAATGATGAGTTTCAACATATTTGTAGGCTAGGCTGTGGGACTAAGATGAGTCAACAATATGTGGCTAGGGCTAGTGGGGGGACTAATGATGACTCAAAACACTGTGGCTAGGCTAGGCTAGGCTAGTGGGGACTAATTGGATGAATTGTTCTAACACCATGTGGGGCTTATGGGCTAGTGGGGACTAATGATGGAAATCAACACTATGTGGCTAGGGCTAGGCTGTGGGGACTAATGATGAATCAACACTAGGTGGCTAGGATAGTGGGAAATGATGAATCAACACTATGTGGCTAGGGGCTAGGTGGGACTAATGATTAATCAAACAATATGTGGCTCGCTAGGCTAGTGGGACTAATGTGAGTCAACACTATGTGGCTAGGCTAGGCTAGGGGGGACTAATGATGACTCAAACTATGTTGGCTAGGGGGGCTTAAGGGGGGCTAGTGGGACTAATGATGAATCAAACACTATTTGGGATAGGCTAGGCTAGTGGGATAATGATGAGGTCAACAACTATGTGCTAGGCTCAGGCAGGGTATGGGACTAATGATGAGTCAAACAATAGGTGGGCTAGGCTAGGGCTAGTGGGACTAATGATGAAATCAAATATGTGGGGCTAGGCAGGCTAGTGGGGGACTAATGATGAGTTCAACAACCTGTGGGTAGGCTTGGCTAGTGGGACTAAAATGATGAATCAACACTATGTGGCTAGGTCAGGGGCTAGTGGGACTAATTGGAGGAAATCAACACGAGTGGCTAGGCTAGGCTTAGTGGGGAATAACTGAGAAATCAACACTATGTGGCTTAGGCTAGGGCTAGTGGGGACAATGATGAATCAACAATATGTGCTAGGAAGGGGGGAATATGAGGAATCAAACACTATGTGGCTAGGCTAGGGTAGGATAGGGGGGGGGACTAATGATGAATCAACACTACTGTGGCTTAGGCTAGGGCTAGTGGGGACTATAATTGATGAATCAAAACACCATATGTGTAGGCTAGGCAGTGGGACTAATGATGAAAATCAAACACTATGTGGCTAGGCTAAGGCTTGTGGGACTAATGATGAAATCAGCCACTATTGTGGGCTAGGCTAGTGTGGACTAATGATGAATCAACACTATGTGCTAGGGCTAGGCTAGTGGGGATAATGATAAACAACAATATGTGGCTAGGGCTAGGTGGGGACTAATGATGAATCAAACCCATATGTGGCTAGGCTAGGCTAGTGGGACTATGATGAATCAACACTCTGTGGGCTAAGCTAGGGCTATGGGACTAATGATGAATCAACACAATGGTGGCTAGGGACTAGGCTAGTGGGACTAATGCTGAATCAAACTATGTGGAGGCTAGTGGGACTAATGATGAATCAAACACTATGTGGCTAGCGCTAGGCTAGTGGACTTAATGATGAACAACAATATGTGGCAGGCTAGTGGGACTCATGGATTGAATTCAACAATCTTGTGGCTAGGTCGGCTAGTGGGACAATTGATGAATCAACACCATGTGGCTAGGTAGTGGGGATAATGATGAGATCACAATATGGGCTAGGCTAGTGGGAATAAATGATGAGTCAAACCACTATGGTGGCTAGGCTAGATGGGACTAATGATGAGATGCAAAACACATGTGGCTAGGCTATGGGGCTAGTGGGGGGACTAAGTGATGAGTCAACCACTATGTGGCTAGCTAGGGGATTAATGATGAAATCAACACTGTGGCTAGGACTCAGGCTAGGCTAGTGGGACTAATGATGATATCAACACATGTGGCTAGGCTAGTTGGGACTAACTGATGAATCAACACTATGTGGTTAGGCTGGCTAGGGGGACTAAGGATGCATCAACACTATGTGGCATAGGGCTAGTGGGGGGGGACTAATTGATGAATAAAACACTATGTGGCTCATGGCAGTGGGGACTAATGATGATATCAACCACTATGTGGGATAGGCTTATGCTAGTGGGGATAATGATGAGTCAAACACTATGTGGATAGGTAGGGCTAGTGGGACTATGATGAAATCAACACTATGTGGCTTAGGCTAGGCTAGTGGGGATAATGTGAATCAACACTATGTGGCTAGGCTAGGCTAGGGGGACTAATGATGAATCAACACTATGTGGCTAGGCTAGGCTAGTGGGACTAATGATTTAACTTTTATTTAACCAGGGAAAAACACATTGAGACCTAAGTATCATTTGTAAATGTGCCCTGGGAACAATGCAGACAAGAAAATGATACACAATTTAAAAAACAACATTTAAATAAATAGCAAATATGATATGCACAATAAACAATCAAACAAAACAAAACACATGTATCAATATAAAAATCCCTAGACTTTCTCCTAAACTGACCCAGAGACTACAACACATCCAAATTAAATGTTACTTGGAGATTATTCCACATGATCGGGGCCTGGTAGGAAAAGGCAGATTTACCCATCTCTGTGGATACAGGTGGAGTCTCCAGCATTAACCAACCCTGTTATCTAGGGTTGTAATCACAGTTTCTATATTTCAACAATGCTGTTAAGTAAATTGGTAGTTTATTGAGTCAGGCTTTATAAACAAAAACAGAATAATGAAGTGACCTACGTGTTTTTAGCGAGGTCCAACCAACTTTATGATAAAGGATGCAGTGGTGAGTGTCAAAACTTTCAGATGTTATAAAACGAAGTGCGCTATAACAACAACACAATCCAGCCTGCCTTAGACCACACACACGCCTCTCCTCGCTGCTACCACACACACCTTTCCTCACTGCTACCACACACACACACACACACACACCTCTTTCCTCACTGCTACCACACACACACCTTTCCTCACTGCTACCACACACACACACACACACACCTCTTTCCTCACTGCTACCACACACACACCTTTCCTCACTGCTACCACACACACACACACACACACACCTCTTTCCTCACTGCTACCACACACACACCTTTCCTCACTGCTACCACACACACACACACACACACACACACACACACACACCTTTCCTCACTGCTACCACACACACACACACAACTGTCTCCTTGATGGCAGAGGCCGCACCAGGTGGAACGGTCGGTACGCAGCAACAGTCTCAAGGGAGGCAGGATTTGCCTTAAGAGGGCGCTCTACGAGCTGCTCATTGAACATCATTCAGCCTGTAGGTCACGACGTGAGAGAGTGGGCATGGTGGTTTGACGGTGAGTAGCTTGCCACAGCCAGCCACAGTGGAAGGAAATATACAAAAGTACACTTCACCAAGCAAGCAGCCCTGTCCTCATCACATGCTCACTTAGTTAACGTTAGCTGGCTAGCTAGCCAGAGAGGAAGTTAGCCTAGCTAGCCAGAGAGGAAGTTAATCTAGCTAGCCAGAGAGGAAGTTAGCCTAGTTAGCCAGAGAGGAAGTTAGCCTAGTTAGCCAGAGAGGAAGTTAGCCTAGCTAGCCAGAGAGGAAGTTAGCCTAGCTAGCCAGAGAGGAAGTTAGCCTAGCTAGCCAGAGAGGAAGTTAGCCTAGCTAGCCAGAGAGGAAGTTAGCCTAGTTAGCCAGAGAGGAAGTTAGCCAGAGAGGAAGTTAGCCTAGCTAGCCAGAGAGGAAGTTAGCCTAGTTAGCCAGAGAGGAAGTTAGCCTAGTTAGCCAGAGAGGAAGTTAGCCTAGCTAGCCAGAGAGGAAGTTATCCTAGCTAGCCAGAGAGGAAGTTAGCCTAGCTAGCCAGAGAGGAAGTTAGCCTAGCTAGCCAGAGAGGAAGTTAGCCTAGCTAGCCAGAGAGGAAGTTAGCCTAGCTAGCCAGAGAGGAAGTTAGCCTAGCTAGCCAGAGAGGAAGTTAGCCTAGCTAGCCAGAGAGGAAGTTAGCCTAGCTAGCCAGAGAGGAAGTTAGCCTAGCTAGCCAGAGAGGAAGTTAGCCTAGCTAGCCAGAGAGGAAGTTAGCCTAGCTAGCCAGAGAGGAAGTTAGCCTAGCTAGCCAGAGAGGAAGTTAGCCTAGCTAGCCAGAGAGGAAGTTAGCCTAGCTAGCCATCTAGCAAGCAATCTGTACTACTTATGTGCGAACACTAGACTGGCGTCAAAGTGAACTCATCTCACTGAACTCTGACTCATCCTTATACAGAAATAACACTGTTACTGTCTTGATCTAGTATGTTAGTGGACATGTATGCAATCTGCAAACAGTAAGACAGTTGGGGAAGATCTATCATTCAGGCCATGTGCTTGCTTGCATTCATGGGATAAGACTGTTTACTAGCTAGCTAAATTAGAACATGCGTGTGACTAAAAGCATTCTAGCAAGCATTTTCCTGCATGAACATTTCCAGTCACCAGAGCATGCCATTTGCAGATGAAATGGCTACAATATTAATGCAACATGCTATAATTTCAAAAAGTTACAGTTCATATAAGGAAATCAGTCAATTGAAATAAATTAATTATGGATTTCACGACTGGGAATACAGATATGCATCTGTTGGTCACAGATACCTTAAAAAAGATGTTGGCGCATGGATCAGAAAACCAGTCAGTATTTCACTATTTGCCTCACGCAGCGCGACACATCTCCTTCGCATAGAGTTGATCAGGCTGTTGGTTGTGGCCTGTGGAATGTTGTCCCACTCCTCTTCAATGGCTGTGTGAAGTTGCTAGATATTGGCGTGAACTGGAACACGCTGTCGTACACGTCGGTCCAGAGCATCCCAAACATGCTCAATGGGTGACATGTCTGGTGAGTATGCAGGCCATGGAAGAACTGGGACATTTTCAGCTTCCAGGAATTGTGTACAGATCCTTGCGACATGGGGCCGTGCATTATCATGCTGAAACATGGGGTGATGGCGGTGGATGAATGGCACAACAATGGGCCTCAGGATCTCATCACGGTATCTCTGTGCGTTCAAATTACCATCAATAAAATGCAATTGTGTTCGTTGTCCGTAGCTTATGCCTGCCTGCCCATACCATTACCCCACCGCCACCGTGGGGCACTCTGTTCACAACGTTGATATCAGCAAACCGCTTGCCCACATGCTGTCTGCCATCTGCCCGGTACAGTTGAAACGGGGATTCTCCAGCATGCCAGTGGCCATCGACGGCGAGCATTTGCCCACTGAAGTCGGTTACGAACTGCAGTCAGGTCAAGACCCTGGTGAGGACGACGAGCACGCAGATGAGCTTCCCTGAGACGGTTTCTGACAGTTTGTGCAGAAATTCTTCGGTTGTGCAAACCTACAGTTTCATCAGCTGTCCGGGTGGCTGGTCTCAGATGATCCCGCAGATGAAGAAACCGGTAAATTAAATTGCACATTTTGTATTTTGAGTAACTGTGTAATTCACATTATGGTTTCAGTAAGAAAATGTTTAGCTAGCATCATAACAAGCTCTCATCGTCATAAAGTGTTTCTTTACATGACTTTTATAGAGGATATAGTTGTATTTTGGTGGTTATCATGTAAACCACAAATAAAATGTTTATAAATAATGTTAATTTGTATATTTAGTTAAGAAATCATCATTTAGAATATTTGTTAATCCTTTGGATCACAGTCAGGAGTCAGACGGACAAGGCAGGTGTTAAAGGTGGAGGATCAGATGACCTCTGTTATTGGGATGTTAACAGACAGACCCATTCTACTGTTAGCTCGCGCACACACACACACACACACACACACACACACACACACACACACACACACACACACACACACACACACACACACACACTTAGCACAGATGCCAGAGCTCCAATTCTCCTCCACTCAATGTAGAGATGAATCCTTCAAAGTGCATGTAAAGCCTGACTGCTCCTTCTAGAAGGCTCCATCACGTCTGGAGACAGACTGCAGGTACTACCACCACTACAATGGATCCCACCCTCCAGCTTCCACGCTGTATCCCTGAACAGCAGTGCATCTCTCAGTCCCAGACTATGACGAGCTGTGGCATCACATTGGGCATTGTCATGTCAGGGGAAACTGGGTCAGTGGGTGGGAAACACCCTGCATGTCTCGGTCCCTCCTCTCCATCTGCTTTAAGGGGCGCTGGGGGTCATTTGGAAGGTTCAGTTCAGCAACTCACTCTGCCACTGAAGTACATCCAACTCACTCTGCCACTGAAGTACATCCAACTCAATCTGCCACTGAAGTACATCCAACTCACTCTGCCACTGAAGTACATCCAACTCACTCTGCAGTACATCCAACTCACTCTGAAGTACATCCAACTCACTCTGCCTCTGCAGTATCATCCAACTCACTCTGAAGTACATCCAACTCACTCTGCAGTACATCCAACTCACTCTGCAGTACATCCAACTCACTCTGCAGTACATCCAACTCACTCTGCAGTACATCCAACTCACTCTGCAGTACATCCTACTCACTCTGCAGTACAGCCTACTCACTCTGAAGTACATCCTACTCACTCTGAAGTACATCCTACTCACTCTGAAGTACATCCTACTCACTCTGCCACTGAAGTACATCCAACTCACTCTGCCACTGAAGTACATCCAACTCACTCTGCCACTGAAGTACATCCAACTCACTCTGCCTCTGCAGTACATCCAACTCACTCTGCCTCTGCAGTACATCCAACTCACTCTGCCTCTGCAGTACATCCAACTCACTCTGCCACTGAAGTACATCCAACTCACTCTGCAGTACATCCAACTCACTCTGAAGTACATCCAACTCACTCTGAAGTACATCCAACTCACTCTGAAGTACATCCAACTCACTCTGCAGTACATCCAACTCACTCTGCAGTACATCCAACTCACTCTGAAGTACATCCAACTCACTCTGCAGTACATCCAACTCACTCTGCAGTACATCCAACTCACTCTGAAGTACATCCAACTCACTCTGAAATACATCCAACTCACTCTGAAGTACATCCAACTCACTCTGCCACTGAAGTACATCCAACTCACTCTGCCACTGAAGTACATCCAACTCACTCTGCAGTACATCCAACTCACTCTGAAGTACATCCAACTCACTCTGAAGTACATCCAACTCACTCTGCCACTGAAGTACATCCAACTCACTCTGCCACTGAAGTACATCCAACTCACTCTGAAGTACATCCAACTCACTCTGAAGTACATCCAACTCACTCTGAAGTACATCCAACTCACTCTGAAATACATCCAACTCACTCTGAAGTACATCCAACTCACTCTGCCACTGAAGTACATCCAACTCACTCTGCCACTGAAGTACATCCAACTCACTCTGCAGTACATCCAACTCACTCTGAAGTACATCCAACTCACTCTGAAGTACATCCAACTCACTCTGAAGTACATCCAACTCACTCTGCCACTGAAGTACATCCAACTCACTCTGCCACTGAAGTACATCCAACTCACTCTGCAGTACATCCAACTCACTCTGAAGTACATCCAACTCACTCTGCCACTGAAGTACATCCAACTCACTCTGCAGTACATCCTAATCACTCTGAAGTACATCCTACTCACTCTGAAGTACATCCTACTCACTCTGAAGTACATCCTACTCACTCTGAAGTACAGCCTACTCACTCTGCAGTACAGCCTACTCACTCTGAAGTACATCCTACTCACTCTGAAGTACATCCTACTCACTCTGAAGTACATCCTACTCACTCTGAAGTACATCCTACTCACTCTGAAGTACATCCTACTCACTCTGCCACTGAAGTACATCCAACTCACTCTGCCTCTGCAGTACATCCAACTCACTCTGAAGTACATCCAACTCACTCTGAAGTACATCCAACTCACTCTGAAGTACATCCAACTCACTCTGCAGTACATCCAACTCACTCTGCAGTACATCCAACTCACTCTGCAGTACATCCAACTCACTCTGCAGTACATCCAACTCACTCTGCAGTACATCCAACTCACTCTGCAGTACATCCAACTCACTCTGCAGTACATCCAACTCACTCTGAAGTACATCCAACTCACTCTGAAGTACATCCAACTCACTCTGCAGTACATCCAACTCACTCTGAAGTACATCCTACTCACTCTGAAGTACATCCAACTCACTCTGAAGTACATCCAACTCACTCTGAAGTACATCCAACTCACTCTGCAGTACAGTCCAACTCACTCTGAAGTACATCCAACTCACTCTGAAGTACATCCCAACTCACTCTGAAGTACTCCAACTCACTCTGAAGTACATCCAACTCACTCTGCCACTGAAGTACATCCAACTCACTCTGCCACTGAAGTACATCCAACTCACTCTGCAGTACATCCAACTCACTCTGAAGTACATCCAACTCACTCTGCCACTGAAGTACATCCAACTCACTCTGCAGTACATCCTACTCACTCTGAAGTACATCCAACTCACTCTGAAGTACATCCAACTCACTCTGAAGTACATCCTACTCACTCTGCAGTACAGCCTACTCACTCTGCAGTACATCCAACTCACTCTGCAGTACATCCAACTCACTCTGAAGTACATCCAACTCACTCTGCAGTACATCCAACTCACTCTGCATACATCCAACCCTCTGCAGTACATCCAACTCACTCTGCAGTACATCCAACTCCTCTGCAGTACATCCAACTCACTCTGAAGTACATCCAACTCACTCTGCAGTACATCCAACTCACTCTGCAGTACTCACCACCTGCATACATCCAACTCACTCTGCAGTACATCCAACTCACTCTGCAGTACATCCAACTCACTCTGCAAGTACATCCACTCCTCTAGTACTCACCACTCTGCAGTACATCCAACTCACTCTGCAGTACATCCAACTCACTCTGAAGTACATCCTACTCACTCTGAAGTACTCCACTCACTCGAATACTCCAACCACTCTGAAGTACATCCAACTCACTCTGAAGTACATCCACTCACTCTCACTGAAGTACATCCAACTCACTCTGCACTGAGTACATCCAACTCACTCTGCAAGTACATCCAACTCACTCTGAAGTACATCCAACTCACTCTGAAGTACATCCAACTCACTCTGAAGTACATCCAAACTCACTCTGAAGTACATCCAACTCACTCTGAAGTACATCCAACTCACTCTGCCACTGAAGTACATCCAACTCACTCTTCTGCCACTGAAGTACATCCAACTCACTCTGCAGTACATCCAACTCACTCTGAAGTACATCCAACTCACTCTGCACTGAAGTACATCCAACTCACTCTGCATCATCCTCTGAAGTACATCCTACTCACTCTGAAGTACATCCTACTCACTCTGAAGTACATCCACACTCTGAAGTACTCCTAACTCATCTGAAGTACATCCAACTCACTCTGCAGTACATCCAACTACTCTGCAGTACATCCACTCACTCTGCAGTACATCCTCCACTCTGAGTACATCCTCTCACTCTGAAGTACATCCTACTCACTCTGAGTATCCTACTCACTCTGAAGTACATCCAACTCACTCTGCAAGTACATCCAACTCACTACTGAATACATCACTCACTCTACTGAATACTCCACTCACTCTGCATACCTCTGCATACATCCAACTCACTCTCTTGAGTACATCCAACTCACTCTGCCACGAGTACATCCAACTCACTCTGCATACTCAATCACTCTGAAGTACATCCACTCACTCTGAAGTACATCATCCTCTGCATACTAGCACCACTCTGCAAGTACATCCAACTCACTCGCCAGTACATCCAACTCACTCTGAAGTACATCCAACTCACTCTGCAGTACATCCTACTCACTCTATACATCCTACATCTCCTACTCACTCTGAAGTACATCACTCACTCACCTCTGAAGTACATCCAACTCACTCTGAATACATCCCAACCTCACTCTGAAGTACATCCAACTCACTCTGAGTACATCCAACTCACTCTGCAGTAAATCCAACTCACTCCCTGAAGTACATCCAACTCACTTGCCCGAAGTACATCCAACTCACTCTGCAGTACATCCTACTCACTCTGAAGTACATCCTAACTCACTTTCTCTGAAGTACATCCACTCACTCTGCAGTACATCCTATCACTCTGAAGTACATCCTACTCACTCTGAAGTACATCCACTCACTCTGAATACATCCACTCACTCTGAAGTACATCCAACTCACTCTGCCAAGTACATCCAACTCACTCTGAAGTACATCCAACTCACTCTGAAGTACATCCAACTCACTCTGCCACTGAAGTACATCCAACTCACTCTGCAGGCATCCTAATCACATCTGAAGACATCCACTCACTCTGAAGTACATCCAACTCACCTGAAGTACATCCAACTCACTCTGAAGTACATCCAACTCACTCTGAAGTACATCCACTCACTCTGCAAGTACATCCAACTCACTCTGAAGTACATCCAACTCACTCTGAGAGTACATCCAACTCCACTCTGCCACTGAAGTACATCCAACTCACTCTGACCAACTGAAGTACATCCAACTCACTCTGAAGTACATCCAACTCACTCTGAAGTACATCCAACTCACTCTGAAGTACATCCAACTCACTCTGAAGTACATCCTACTCACTCTGAAGTACATCCTACTCACTCTGAAGTACATCCAACTCACTCTGAAGTACATCCAACTCACTCTGAGTACATCACTCACTCTGAAGTACATCCAACTCACTGCTGAGTACATCCAACTCACTCTGCAGTACATCCAACTCACTCTGAAGTACATCCTACTCACTCTGAAGTACATCCAACTCACTCTGAAGTACATCCAACTCACTCTGCAGTACATCCAACTCACTCTGCAGTACATCCAACTCACTCTGAAGTACATCCAACTCACTCTGAAGTACATCCAACTCACTCTGAAGTACATCCAACTCACTCTGAAGTACATCCAACTCACTCTGAGTACATCATCACTCCAAGTACATCCACTCACTGAAGTACATCCAACTCACTCTGAAGTACATCCAACTCACTCTGAGTACATCCAACTCACTCTGAAGTACATCCAACTCACTCTGAAGTACATCCAACTCACTCTGCAGTACATCCAACTCACTCTGAAGTACATCCAACTCACTCTGAAGTACATCCAACTCACTCTGAAGTACATCCAACTCACTCTGCAGTACATCCAACTCACTTCTGAAGTACATCCACTCACTCTGCAGTACATCCAACTCACTCTGAGTACATCCAACTCACTCTGAAGTACATCCAACTCACTCTGAAGTACATCCAACTCACTCTGCAAAGTACATCCAACTCACTCTGAAGTACATCCTCACTCTAGTACATCCAACTCACTCTGAAGTACATCCAACTCACCTCTGAAGTACATCCAAACTCACTCTGCAGTACATCCAACTCACTCTGAAGTACATCCAACTCACTCTGAGTACATCACTCACCTGGTACATCCAACTCACTCTGCAGTACATCCAACTCACTCTGAAGTACATCCAACTCACTCTGAAGTACAATCCAACTCACTCTGAGTACATCCAACTCACTGATACATCAATCACTTGAAGTACATCCAACTCACTCTGACACCCTGAAGTACATCCAACTCACTCTGCAGTACACCAAAATCACTCTGAAGTACATCCAACTCACTCTGAAGTACATCCAACTCACTCTGAAGTACATCCAACTCACTCTGTAATCCAGCCACTCTGAAGTACATCCAACTCACTCTGCCACGAAGTCATCCAACTCACTCTGCAAGTACATCCAACTCACTCTGAGTACATCCAACTCACTCTGAGTACACCAACTCACTCTGAAGTACATCCAACTCACTCACTCATGAAGTACATCCAACTCACTCTGCCACTGAAGTACATCCAACTCACTCTGCAGTACATCCAACTCACTCTGAAGTACATCCAACTCACTCTGAAGTACATCCAACTCACTCTGCAGTACATCCTACTCACTCTGAAGTACAGCCTAACTCACTCTGCAGTACATCCAACTCACTCTGCAGTACATCCAACTCACTCTGAAGTACATCCAACTCACTCATGAAGTACATCCAACTCACTCTGAAGTACATCCAAATCACTCTGAAGTACATCCAACTCACTCTGCAGTACATCCAACTCACTCTGAATACATCCAACTCACTCTGAGTCATCCAACTCACTCGCATACTCCAACTCACTCTGCAGTACATCCATCACTAACTCACTCTGAAGTACATCCAACTCACTCTGAAGTACATCCAACTCACTCTGCAAGTACATCCAACTCACTCGAGTACATCCACTCACTCTGAAGTACATCCAACTCACTCTGAGTACATCCACTCACTCTGAAGTACATCCACTCCACTCTGAAGTACATCCAACTCACTCTGAGTACATCCAACTCACTCTGAAGTACATCCAACTCACTCTGGAAGTACATCCAACCACTCTGAAGTACATCCTACTCACTCTGAAGTACATCCAACTCACTCTGAAGTACATCCAACTCACTCTGCCAGAAGTACTCCAACTCACTCTGAAGTACACCACTCACTCTGAAGTACATCCAACTCACTCTGTACATCCAACTCACTCTGAGTACATCCAACTCACTCTGAAGTACATCCAACTCACTCTGAGTACATCCAACTCACTCTGAAGTACATCCAACTCACTCTGCAGTACATCCAACTCACTCTGAAGTACATCCAACTCACTCTGCAGTACATCCTACTCCACTCTGAAGTACATCCAACTCACTCTGAGTACATCCAACTCACTCTGAGTACATCCTACTCACTCTGAATACATCCAACTCACTCTGAAGTACCATCCAACTCACTCTGAAGTACATCCAACTCACTCTGAAGTAAAACATCCTGAAGTCATCCACTCACTCTGAATACATCCAACTCACTCTGAAGTACATCCTACTCACTCTGAAGTACATCCAACTCACTCTGAAGTACATCCACTCACTCTGAAGTACATCCACTCACTCTGAAGTACATCCTACTCACTCTATCATGCCACTCACTCTGAAATACATCCAACTCACTCTGAAGTACATCCAACTCACTCTGCAGTACATCCTACTCACTCTGAAATACATCCAACTCACTCTGAAGTACATCCACTCACTGATACATCCTACCACTTGAAGTACATCCAACTCACTCTGAAAGTACATCCAACTCACTCTGAAGTAACACATCCAGCACTCACTCTGAAGTACATCCCAACTCACTCTGAAGTACATCCAACTCACTCTGAAGTACATCCAACTCACTCTGCAGTACATCCAACTCACTCTGAAGTACATCCAACTCACTCTGAAAGTACATCCAACTCACTCTGAATACATCAACCTCACTCTGAAGTACATCCTACTCACTCTGAGTACATCAACTCACTCTGAAGTACATCCAACTCACTCTGAAGTACATCCAACTCACTCTGAAGTACATCCAACTCACTCTGAAGTACATCCACTCACTCTGCAGTACATCCAACTCACTCTGAAGTACATCCAACTCACTCTCTGAAGTACATCCAACTCACTCTGAAGTACATCCAACTCACTCTGAAGTACATCCTACTCACTCTGAAGTACATCCAACTCACTCTGAAGTACATCCTACTCACTCTGAAGTACATCCAACTCACTCTGAAGTACATCCAACTCACTCTGAAGTACATCCACTCACTCTGAAGTACATCCAACTCACTCTGAAGTACATCCAAACTCACTCTGAGTACATCCTAACTCACTCTGCAGTACATCCAACTCACTCTGAAGTACATCCAACTCACTCTGAAGTACATCCAAACTCACTCTGCAGTACATCCAACTCACTCTGAAGTACATCCAACTCACTCTGAAGTACATCCTACTCACTCTGAAGTACATCCTACTCACTCTGAAGTACATCCTACTCACTCTGAAGTACATCCAACTCACTCTGAAGTACATCCAACTCACTCTGAAGTACATCCAACTCACTCTGCAGTACATCCAACTCACTCTGAAGTACATCCAACTCACTCTGCAGTACATCCAACTCACTCTGAAGTACATCCTACTCACTCTGAAGTACATCCTACTCACTCTGAAGTACATCCACTCACTCTGACAGTACATCCACTCACTCTGCAGTACATCCAACTCACTCTGAAGTACATCCAACTCACTCTGCAGTTACATCAAACTCACTCTGAAGTACATCCAACTCACTCTGAAGTACATCACCACTCTGAAGTACATCCAACTCACTCTGCATGAAGTACATCCAACTCACTCTGCACTGAAGTACATCCACTCACTCTGAAGTAACATCCACTCACTCTGCAGTACATCCAACTCACTCTGAAGTACATCCAACTCACTCTGAAGTACATCCAACTCACTCTGAAGTACATCCAACTCACTCTGAAGTACATCCAACTCACTCTGACAGTACATCCAACTCACTCTGAAGTACATCCTAACTCACTCTGCTGAAGTACATCCAACTCACTCTGAAGTACATCCAACTCACTCTGAAGTACATCCAACTCACTCTGAAGTACATCCAACTCACTCTGAAGTACATCCAACTCACTCTGAAGTACATCCAACTCACTCTGAAGTACATCCTACTCACTCTGAAGTACATCAACTACTCTAGCCATCTGAAGTACCATCCACTCACTGAGACATTCTAATCACTCTGAAGTACATCCAAACTCCTCGGTTAAGACAGTAGATCCAACACACCCCTGAGAGTTAACACCAACACCACACTGAGCAATTTTACATCAGAGACTCATCTAGCATGAGATCATCCAGCTATACAGCATGAACGCAACACACACCACTGAGAGTCATTTTATACAGAGTACCAACAACACAAACCACTGAGATCATGTAATACGAACCAACACACCACTGAGATCATTTAATCAGAGACCAACCACACACACTGGATCCATGTTAATCAACCAAACACACCACTGAGATCATGTTATCACGAGACCAACACACCACTGAATCATGTTAATACAGAGACCAACAACACCACTGAGTCATGTTAATCAAGACCACACAACACCACTGAGATCATGTTAATACAGAGACCAACACACACCACTGAGATCATGTTAATACAGAGACCAACACACACCACTGAGATCATGTTAATACAGAGACCAACACACACCACTGAGATCATGTTAATACAGAGACCAACACACACCACTGAGATCATGTTAATACAGAGACCAACCACCACACTAGATCATGTTAATACGAGACCAACAACACACAGATCATGTTAATAATGGCACTATCAGGCTACTGATAGTACCCTCATGACTCCCCACAGAACATCTATATATACAAGACTCACTCTGACAATGACCATGTATTTAATCCAAGGGACTATACCATCAGTACATGCCAGACTAGCCATACCAGTTAACCAGACTCGACCTGCAGTACAAATGGCCACACTTGCCCACTATCCAGGGACTATGACCAGGTACTATGGCCATGACTATGACCAGGACTATGACCTGCCTATGGCCAGGACTATGACCACATGGCCAGGGATCATGGCCAGACTATGACCAGGGACTTGACCACATATGCCGACTTGGAAAATATGACAGACTATGACCAGGACTAGACCACCACTATGACAGGTACTATGACCAAAACATGACAGGTACCACTATGCCAGTGACTATGGCCAGACTATGACCAGGGACTATACCAGGCTATGACCACACTATGCCAGGACTTGCCAAACTATGACCAGGGACTATGGACCAGGGACTATGACCAGACTATGCCAGGACTATGACCAAACTATGCAGGGACTATGACCAAACTATGACCAGGGACTATGACCAACACTATGGCCAGGGACTATGGCCAACACTATGACCAGGGACTATGACCAAAACTATGACCAGGGACTATGACCAAAACTATGACCAGGGACTATGACCAACACTATGACCAGGGACTATGACCAACACTATGACCAGGGACTATGGCCAGGGACTATGACCAGGGACTATGACCAGGGACTATGACCAAAACTATGACCAACACTATGACCAGGGACTATGACCAAAACTATGACCAGGGACTATGACCAGGGACTATGACCAGGGACTATGACCAACACTATGACCAGGGACTATGACCAAAACTATGACCAGGGACTATGACCAGGGACTATGACCAACACTATGACCAGGGACTATGGCCAGGGACTATGACCAAAACTATGACCAGGGACTATGACCAACACTATGACCAGGGACTATGACCAACACTATGACCAGGGACTATGACCAACACTATGACCAGGGACTATGACCAACACTATGACCAGAATATGGCCGCCCCCTCACCACCTGGGGGCGGCCCGTCAGGAAGTCCAGGATCCAGTAGTAGAGGGAGGTGTTCAGTCCCAGGGTCCTTAGCTTAGTGATGAGCTTGGAGGGCACTATAGAGTGCTACAGTATGAGTCATAATACCCATAAAACCTAGCGGTTAAAACATTGAAATGGTTCCAATCGTTTTTCCACCATTCATTTTTCCCATAGGGGATTTTAGAAATGTGTTTCGTGTAGGCTTGACGTGACGTTTTGATAACTGTATAAATCTCCAAGACAAGGTGACATTTATCAATATATAGAGTGCATTCGGAAAGTATTCAGACCCCTTCCCTTTTTCCACATTTTGTTATGTTACAGCCTTATTCAAAAATGGTTAAAAAAATTATAATAATCCTAAATCTACACACACTACCCCATAATGACAAAATGAAAACTTGTTTTTACAAATGTTTGCAAATGTATTAAAATAAAAAACAAATACCTTATTTACACAAGTATACAGACCCTTTGCTATGAGACTCGAAATTGAGCTCAGGGGAATCCTGTCTCCATTGATCATCCTTGAGATGTTTCTACAACTTGATTGGAGTCCACCTGCTGTAAATTCAATTGATTGGACATCATTTGGAAAGGCACACAGTTGACAGTGCATGTCAGAGCAAAAACCAAGCCATGAGGTAAAATAAATTGTCCGTAGAGCTCCGAGACAGGATTGTGTAGAGACACAGATCTTGGGAAGGGTACCAAAACATTTATGCAGCATTGAAGGTCCCCAAGAACACAGTGGCCTCCATCATTCTTAAATGGAAGAAGTTTGGAACCACCAAGACTCTTCCTAGAGCTGGCTGCCCGGCCAAACTGAGCAATCGGGGGAGAAGGGCCTTGGTCAGGGAGGTGACCAAGAACCCGATGGTCACTCTGACAGAGCTCCAGAGTTCCTCTGTGGAGAACCTTCCAGAAGGACAACCATCTCTGCAGCACTCCACCAATCAGGCCTTTATGGTAGAGTGGCCAGACGGAAGCCACTCCTCAGTAAAAGGCACATGACAGCCCTCTTGGAGTTTGCCAAAAGGCACCTAAAGGACTCTCAGACCATGAGAAACAAGATTCTCTGGCCTGATGAAACCAAGATTGAACTCTTTGGCTTGAATGCCAAGCGTCACGTATGGAGGAAACCTGGCACCATCCCTATGGTGAAGCATGGTGGTGGCAGCATCATGCTGTGGGGATGTTTTTCAGCGGCAGGGACTGGGAGACTAGTCAGGATCGATGGAAATATTAAATGGAGGAAAGTACAGAGAGATCCTTGATGAAAACCTGCTCCAGAGCTCTCAGGACCTCAGACTGGGGCGAAGGTTCACCTTCCAACAGGACAACGACCCTAAGCAGACAGCCAAGACAATGCAGGAGTGGCTTCGGGACAAGTCTCTGAATGTCCTTGAGTGGCCCAGCCCGAGCCCAGACTTGAACCCGATCAAACATCTCTGGAGAGACCTGAAAATAGCTGTGCAGCGACGCTCCCCATCCAACCTAACAGAGCTTGAGAGGATCTGCAGAGAAGAATGGGAGAAACTCCCCAAATACAGGTGTGCCAAGATTGTAGCGTCATATCCAAGAAGACTCGAGGTTGTAATCGCTGCCAAAGGTGCTTCAACAAAGTACTGAGTAAAGGGTCTGAATACTTATGTAAATGTGATTTTTAAAAAGAAGAATGAAAATATTTTCTAAAAACCTGTTTTTGCTTTGTCATTATGGGGTGTTGTGTGTAGATTGATGAGGGGAAAAACTAATTGAATACTTTCTGAATGTACTGTCCCCCCCCCTCTCTCTCTGTTGTATGCAAATTGGAGTGGGTCCAGGATGTCTGGGATGATGGTGTTGATGTGAGCCATGACCAGGCTTTCAAAGCATGTTATGGCTACAGACGTGAGCGCTACGGGTCGGTAGTCATTTAGACAGGTTACCTTGGCGTTCTTGAGGAACTATGGGTAGTCTGCTTGAAACCGTGCCTTCAGAAAGTAGCCACACCCCTTGACTGTTTCCCACATGATGTTGTGAAAATGGATTACATTGAGATTTGTCATTACTTCCCTAAACACAATACCTCATAATAAAGCTGAAATGTCTTGAGTCAATAAGTATTCAACACCTTTGTTATGGCAAGCCTAAATATACTGAACAAAAATATAAAACGCAACATGTAAAGTTGGTTTCATGAGCTGAAATAAAAGATCCCAGAAATGTTACATATACAAAAAGCTTACTTCTCTAAAATGTTTTGCATATCCCTGTTAGTGAGCACTTCTCCATTGCAACTTGACAGTTGTGGCATATCAAGAAGCTGATTAAACAGCATAATCATTAAAGGTGCACCTGGGGAAGGCCAATAAAATGTGCAGTTTTGTGACAACTCAATGCCACAGATGCAATTGGCATGCTGACCGCAGGAATGCCCACCAGAGCTGTTGCCAGATAATTTAATGTTTATTTCTCTACCAAAATCTGCCTCCAACGTCATTTTAGAGAATTTGGCAGTACATCCAACCGGCCACACAACCGCAGGCCACATGTAACCACGCCAGCCCAGGACCTCCACATCCAGCTTCTTCACCTGTGGGATCTTCTGATGAAATGGTGGGTTTGCACAACCAAAGAAGGTCTTGACCTGACTGAAGTTCGCCGTCGTAACCGACTTCAGTGGACAAAGGCTCACCTTCGATGGCCACTGGCACGCTGGAGAAGTGTGCTCTTCACGGATGAATTCCAGTTTCAACTGTACCGGGCAGATGGCAGACAGCGTGTGGGCAAGCGGTTTGCTGATATCAATGTTGTGAACAGAGTGCCCCGTAGTGGCGGTGGGGTTATGGTATGGGCAGGCATAAGCTACGGACAACGAACACAATTGCATTTTATCGATAGCAATTTGAATGCACAGGGATACAGTGACGAGATCCTGAAGCCCGTTGTCGTGTCATTCATCCGCCGCCATCACCTCATGATAACGCACGGCCCCATGTCGCAGGGATCTGTACACAATTCCTGGAAGCTGACATTTTTTAAAATCTTACATGTCCTGCATATTCACCAGACATGTCACCCATTGAGCAAGTTTGGGATGCTCTGGATCGACGTGTACGACAGCATGTTCCAGTTCCCGCCAATATCCAGCAACTTCTCACAGCCATTGAAGAGGAGTGGGACAACATTCCACAGGCCACAATCAACAGCCTGATCAACTCTATGCGAAGGAGATGTGTCACGCTGCATGAGGCAAATGGTGGTCACACCAGATACTGACTGGTTTTCTGATCCACGCCCTACTCGCTAACAGATGCATATCTGTATTCCAATTCAGGTGAAATCCATAGATTAGGGCCTAAATCATTTATTTCAATTGACTGATTTCCTTATATGAACTGTAACTCAGTAAAATCTTTGAAATTGTTGCATGTTGTGTTTATATTTTTGTTCAGTGTAAGATCAGGAGTACAAATGTGTGTGCAATAAGTGTTTAACATGATTTGAATGACTACCTCATCTCTGTACCCCACACATACAGATAATTGTAAGGTGTCGCAGTCGAGCATTGAATTGCAAACACAGATTCAACCATAAAGACCAGGGAGGTTTTCCAATGCCTCACAAAGAAGGGCACTGATTGGTAGATTCCCATGGGGGCCAGTATGAAAATGTATGCACTCACTAACTGTAAGTCGCTCTGGATAAGAGTGTCTGCTAAATGACTAAACTGTAAATGTAGATGGATAAAAATAAATAAAAAATCAGACATTGAATATCCCTTTGAGCACGGTGAAGTTATTAATTACACTTTGGATGGTGTATCAATACACCCAGTTACTACAAAGATACAGGCTTATCCAAAGCAAACAACAAATGCATCCAACAACTTTGTACAGTCCCAAGCTTGATGTAATCATTGCGTGCAATATGGGACTAAATACTCAACTTTTGACTACTTTAATACACATATACAGTGCCTTCAGAAAGTATTCACACCCCTTGACGTTTTCCACATTTTGTCACTGGCCTACACACAATACCCCATAATGTCAAAGTGGAATTACGTTTCCAAAAATGTTTCCAAATTAATAAACAATTAAAAGCTGAAATGTCTTGAGTCAATAAGTATTCAACCCTTTTGTTATGGCAAGCCTAAATAAGTTCAGGAGTAAAAATGTGCTTAACAAGTCACTTAATAAGTTGCATGGACTCACTCTGTGTGCAATAATAGTGTTTAACATGATTTTAGAATGACTACCTCATCTCTGTACCCTACACATTCAATTATCTGTAAGGTCCCTCAGTCGAGCAGTGAATTTCAAACACAGATTCAACCACAAAGACCAGGGAGGTTTTCCAATGCCTCACAAAGAAGGGCACCTATTGGTAGATGGGTACAAATTAAAAGCAGACATTGAATAACCCTTTGAGCACGGTGAAGTTATTAATTACACTTTGGATGGTGTATCAATACACCCAGTTACTACAAAGATACAAGCCTTCTTCCTAACTCATTTGCCAGAGAGGAAGGAAACTACTCAGGGATTTCACCATGAGGCTAATGGTGACTTTAAAACGGTTACAGAGTATAATGGCTGTGAATAGGAGAAAACTGAGGATGGATCAACAACATTGTAGTTACTCCACAATACTAACCTAAATGACAGAGAGAAAAGAAGGAAGCCTGTACAGAATAAACAATTTCCAGAACATGCATCCTGTTTGCAACAAGGCACTAAAGTAAAACAATGTAGTAAAGAAATTAACTTTGGCCTGAACACAAAGGCTTGTGTTTGTACTCTTCATATTTCCAAGCATCATGTTATCGGTGGATAAAATGAAACGGAATAGAGCAAAGCTGAGGACAACTTGGTCCAGTCTGCTTCCAACTGACACTGGGAGGCAAATTCACCTTTCAGCAGGACAATAACCTACAAAACAAGGCCAAATCTACACTGGAGTTGCTTACCAAGAAGACAGTGAATGTTCCTGAGTGGCCCAGTTACAGTTTTGACTTAAATCTGCTTGAAAATCTATGGCAAGAAATTTGCAGTCTAGCAATGATCAACAACCAACTTGACAGAGCTTGAAGAATTTCTTTAAGAAATAAGACTCACAGCTGCCAAAGGTGATTCATTTTGACTCAGGGGGTTGAATAATAATTCTAATCAAGAAAGATAAAAACAAAAACAACTATTCCACTTTGACAGAGTATTTTGTGTAGATCGTTTATTCAAAAATAACAATTCAATCCATTTTAATCCCACTTTGTAACACAAAACTTTGAAAAAGTAAAGGAGTGTGAAAACATTCTGAAGGCACCTATGACAGACTGGGTCGGGGAGAGGTCCCTGGTAATCAGTCTGGGTCGGGGAGAGGTCCCTGGTAATCAGACTGGGTCAGGGAGAGGTCCCTGGTAATCAGACTGGGTCAGGGAGAGGTCCCTGGTAATCAGACTGGGTCGGGGAGAGGTCCGGGTCAGGGAGAGGTCCCTGGTAATCAGACTGGGTCGGGGAGAGGTCCGGGTCAGGGAGAGGTCCCTGGTAATCAGACTGGGTCGGGGAGAGGTCCCTGGTAATCAGACTGGGTCGGGGAGAGGTCCGGGTCAGGGAGAGGTCCCTGGTAATCAGACTGGGTCGGGGAGAGGTCCCTGGTAATCAGACTGGGTCAGGGAGAGGTCCGGGTCAGGGAGAGGTCCCTGGTAATCAGACTGGGTCGGGGAGAGGTCCAGGCGTCGGGGAGAGGTCCCCTGGTAATCAGTCCTGGGTCGGGAGAGGTCCCTGGTAATCAGACTGGGTCCAGGGAGAGGTCCCTGGGTAATCAGACTGGGTTCGGGGAGAGGTCCCTGGTAATCAGACTGGGTCAGGGAGAGGTCCCCTGGTAATCAGACCTGGGTCAGGGGAAGGGTCCCTGGGTAATCAGACTGGGTTCGGGGAGAGGTCCACGGTAATCCGACTGGTCGGGGAGAGGTCCCTGGTAATCAGACTGGGTCGGGGAGAGGTCCCTGGTAATCAGACTGGGTCAGGGAGAGGGTCCCTGGTAATCAGACTGGGTCGGGAGAGGGTCCCTGGTAATCAGACTGGGTCGGGAGAGGTCCCTGGTAATCAGACTGGGTCGGGGAGGTCGGTCAGGGAGAGGTCCCTGGTAATCAGACTGGGTCGGGGAGAGGTCCCTGGTAATCAGACTGGGTCGGGGAGAGGTCCCTGGTAATCAGGTCTGGGTCGGGGAGAGGTCCCTGGTAATCAGACTGGGTCGGGGAGAGGTCCCTGGTAATCAGACTGGGTCAGGGAGAGGTCCCTGGTAATCAGACTGGGTCGGGGAGAGGTCCCTGGTAATCAGACTGGGTCGGGGAGGAGGTCCCTGGTAATCAGACTGGGTCGGGGAGAGGTCCCTGGTAATCAGACTGGGTCGGGGAGAGGTCCCTGGTAATCAGACTGGGTCGGGGAGAGGTCCCTGGTAATCAGACTGGGTCGGGAGAGGCGTCGGAGAGGTCCCTGGTAATCAGACTGGGTCGGGGAGAGGTCCCTGGTAATCAGACGGGTCGGGGAGGTCCGGGGGGAGAGGTCCCTGGTAATCAGACTGGGTCAGGGAGAGGTCCCTGGTAATCAGACTGGGTCGGGGAGAGGTCCCTGGTAATCAGACTGGGTCAGGGAGAGGTCCCTGGTAATCAGACTGGGTCGGGGAGAGGTCGCCTGGTAATCAGACTGGGTCGGGGAGAGGTCCCTGGTAATCAGACTGGGTCGGGAGAGGTCCCTGGTAATCAGACTGGGTCGGGGAGAGGTCCCTGGTAATCAGACTGGGTCGGGGAGAGGTCCCTGGTAATCAGACTGGGTCGGGAGAGGTCCCTGGTAATCAGACTGGGTCGGGAGAGGTCCCTGGTAATCAGACTGGGTCAGGGAGAGGTCCCTGGTAATCAGGTCCCTGTAACGACTGGGTCGGGGAGAGGTCCCTGGTAATCAGACTGGGTCGGGAGAGGTCCCTGGTAATCAGACGGGTCGGGGAGAGGTCCCTGGTAATCAGACTGGGTCAGGGAGAGGTCCCTGGTAATCAGACTGGGTCGGGGAGAGGTCCCTGGTAATCAGACTGGGTCAGGGAGAGGTCCCTGGTAATCAGACTGGGTCGGGGAGAGGTCCCTGGTAATCAGACTGGGTCAGGGAGAGGTCCCTGGTAATCAGACTGGGTCAGGGAGAGGTCCCTGGTAATCAGACTGGGTCGGGGAGAGGTCCCTGGTAATCAGACTGGGTCGGGGAGAGGTCCCTGGTAATCAGACTGGGTCGGGGAGAGGTCCCTGGTAATCAGTCTGGGTCGGGGAGAGGTCCCTGGTAATCAGACTGGGTCAGGGAGAGGTCCCTGGTAATCAGACGGGTCGGGAGAGGTCCCTGGTAATCAGACTGGGTCGGGGAGAGGTCCCTGGTAATCAGACTGGGTCAGGGAGAGGTCCCTGGTAATCAGTCTGGGTCGGGGAGAGGTCCCTGGTAATCAGACTGGGTCGGGAGAGGGTCCCTGGTAATCAGACTGGGTCGGGGAGAGGTCCCTGGTAATCAGACTGGGTCGGGGAGAGGTCCCTGGTAATCAGACTGGGTCGGGGAGAGGTCCCTGGTAATCAGACTGGGTCGGGGAGAGGTCCCTGGTAATCAGACTGGGTCGGGGAGAGGTCCCTGGTAATCAGACTGGGTCGGGAGAGGTCCCTGGTAATCAGACTGGGTCGGGAGAGGTCCCTGTAATCAGACTGGGTCAGGGAGGGTCCCTGGTAATCAGACTGGGTCGGGAGAGGTCCCTGGTAATCAGTCTGGGTCAGGGAGAGGTCCCTGGTAATCAGGGTCTGGAGATCGGGCGGGAGAGGTCCCTGGTAATCAGACTGGGTCGGGAGAGGTCCCTGGTAATCAGACTGGGTCGGGGAGAGGTCCCTGGTAATCAGACTGGGTCAGGGAGAGGTCCGGGTCAGGGAGAGGTCCCTGGTAATCAGTACTGGGTCGGGGAGAGGTCCTGTAACAACTGGTCAGGGGAGAGGTCCCTGGTAATCAGACCTGGGTTCAGGGAGAGTCCCTGGTATCAGACTGGGTCAGGGGAGAGGTCCCTGGTAATCAGTCTGGGTCAGGGAGAGGTCCCTGGTAATCAGACTGGGTCAGGGAGAGGTCCCTGGTAATCAGCTGGTCAGGGAGATGGTCCTGGTAATCAGACTGGGTCGGGAGAGGTCCCTGGTAATCAGTACTGGGTCAGGGAGAGGTCCCTGGTAATCAGACTGGGTCAGGGAGAGGTCCCTGGTAATCAGACTGGGTCAGGGAGAGGTCCCTGTAATCAGCTGGGTCAGGGAGAGGTCCCTGGTAATCAGTACTGGGTCGGGGAGAGGTCCCTGGTAATCAGACTGGGTCAGGGAGAGTCCCTGGTAATCAGACTGGGTCAGGGAGAGGTCCCTGGTATCAGACTGGGTCGGGGAGAGGTCCCTGGTAATCAGACTGGGTCGGGGAGAGGTCCCTGGTAATCAGTCTGGGTCGGGGAGAGGTCCCTGGTAATCAGACTGGGTCAGGGAGAGGTCCCTGGTAATCAGACTGGGTCAGGGAGAGGTCCCTGGTAATCAGACTGGGTCAGGGGTCAGGAGAGGTCCCTGGTAATCAGACTGGGTCAGGGAGAGGTCCCTGGTAATCAGACTGGGTCAGGGAGAGGTCCCTGGTAATCAGGTCCCTGGTAATCAGACTGGGTCAGGGAGAGGTCCCTGGTAATCAGTCTGGGTCAGGGAGAGGTCCCTGGTAATCAGACTGGGTCAGGGAGAGGTCCCTGGTAATCAGGTCCCTGGTAATCAGACTGGGTCAGGGAGAGGTCCCTGGTAATCAGTCTGGCCCCGCGGCCTTGCAGCCTTGTGAATGTTTGTAATCGGTGATAGTTTGCAAGCCCTGCAACATCCGACGAGTGTCAGACCCAGCTTAGTAGGATTCAATCTTAGTCCTGTATTGATGTTTTGACTGTTTGATGGTTCGTCGGAGGGCATAGAGAGATTTCTTATAAGCGTCCAGATTAGTGTCCCGCTCCTTGAAAGCGGCAGCTCTACCCTTTAGCTCAGTGCGGATGTTGCCTGTAATCCATGGCTTCTGGTTGGGGTAGGTACGTACGGTCACTGTGGGGACGACGTCGTCGATGCACTTATTAATGAAGCCTGTGACTGATGCGGTAAACTCCTCAATGTCATCAGATGAATCCCAGAACATATTCCAGTCTGTGGTAGAGAAACAGTCCTGTAGCTTAGCTTCCGCTTCATCAGACCACTTCTGTATTGAGCGAGTCACTGGTACTTCCTGTTTGAGTTTTTGCTTGTAAACAGGAATCAGGAGGATAGAGTTATGGTCAGATTTGCCAAATGGAGGGTGAGGGAGAGCTTTGTATGCGTCTCTGTGTGTGGAGTAAAGGTGATCTAGAGTTTTTTTTCACCTCTAGTTACACAGGTGACATGCTGGTAAAAATTAGGTAAGATGGATTTCAGTTTTCCTGCGTTAAAATCACTGGCTACGAGAAACACAATGTGCATTTTCTTGTTTGCTTATGGCCCTATTCAGCTTGTTGAGTACGGTCTTAGTGCCAGCATCGGTTTGAGGTGGTAAAGAGACCGCTATGAAAAATATAGATGAAGTCTCTTGGTAGATAGTGGGGTCATGAGGTATTCTAACTCCGGGGAGGAAAACCTAGAGACTTTAACAGAGATTACGGACCAGCTGTTATTAACAAAGAGACACACACCGAGAAACATAGAATATTACAGTTCTTCCGGTCCCGTTGATAGGATAGTCTGGAACGGAGCTCATCCAGTTTGTTCTCTACTGATTGATAGGATAGTCTGGAACGGAGCTCATCCAGTTTGTTCTCTACTGATTGATAGGATAGTCTGGAACGGAGCTCATCCAGTTTGTTCTCTACTGATTGATAGGATAGTCTGGAACGGAGCTCATCCAGTTTATTCTCTAGTGATTGATTGGCCAATAGAATGGAGCTCATTGATTGGCCAATAGAACGGAGCTCATTGATTGGCCAATAGAACGGAGCTCATTGATTGGCCAATAGAACGGAGGGTAAAGACGGTTTATTTACTCGCCAGGGAGCCGAAAAATAGAGTTAAGAAAATATTTACTAAATAACTAAAGTAAAAAAAGTAACACAATAAAATAACAATAACGAGGCTATATACAGGGGGTACCGGTAACGAGTCAAAATGCGGGGGTACAGGTTAGTCGAGGTAATTTGTACATGTAGGTAGGGGTAAAGTGACTATGCATAGATAATAAACAGAGTAGCAGCAGCTGGTGACGGATCTCCTCAATGCCATTGGATGAATCCCGGAACATATTCCAGCCTGTGCTCGCAAAACAGACCTGTAGATTAGCATCCGCGTCATCCGACCACTTCAACATCAACAGCTGTCAACTCATTGAAGTAGAAAATCTTCATCCAAATGGGAGGTTAGTGATCTCTGTTCTGATGTCCAGAAGCTGGGAGAATGGGCAGTGCCCCCTCATGTCCACCCTGCCCACCTACCCAGGGATTCAAAGGTGGGTGCGTCTGTTTAACCACATGGTCCAAGCAGCACGCCACCGCCGCGGGGCTATTAAACGCTTCAATGCCACTAAAAGGGGCCGAACAAAAGATCTGGCCCCTCCTACACAACCGTTCTTATGAGGCATGGGCTGCGTCCCAATAATCTCTTGTTCAGTACTGGATTGGTTGAGGCATGGGCTTGTGGGAGTTTCCACCATATTTATGATTTATACCGGTCATTTCCTTTCAAATCAGAGAAGGGAACAAGTGAACAAGTGAACACCTTGGGAAGAGGAAGCAATAATTGAGATGCAGCCCCAGAGCAGGAGGATGTGTAACTGACTGCTAGAACTCCCTAGACTCAGAGAACCAACAAGAACCTTGAAACCCTCTGATAAGTAATTAGCCAAGGCCTCAGCTAGTCAGTTCGGGTCTTTTCAGGGTTTTAGCAGCCTTGCAGACTTCTGGAACATCAACAACTTTTTATCAGTACAGACGGCAGAGATACACTACATGACCAAAAGTATGTGGACACCTGCTCGTCAAACATCTCATTCCAAAATCATGGGCATTAATATGGAGTTGGTCCCCCCTTTGCTGCTATAACAGCCTCCACTCTTCTGGGAAGGCTTTCCACTAGATGTTGGAACATTGCTGCGGGGACTTGCTTCCATTCAGCCACAAGAGCATTAGTGAGGTCGGGCACTGATGTTGGACGATTAGGCCTGGCTTGCAGTCGGCGTTCCAATTCATCCCAAAGGTGTTTGATGGGGTCGAGGTCAGGGCTCTTTGTAGGCCAGTCAAGTTCTTCCACACAGACCTCGACAAACCATTTCTATATGGACCTCACTTTGTGCACGGGGGCATTCTCATGTTGAAACAGGAAAGGGCCTTCCCCAAACTGTTGCCACAAAGTTGGAAGCACAGAATCGTCTAGAATGTCATTGTATGCTGTAGCGTTAATATTTCCCTTCACTGGAACTAAGGGGCCTAGTCCGAACCATGAAAAACAGCCCCAGACCATTATTCCTCCTCCACCAAACTTTACAGTTGGCACTATGCATTGGGGCAGGTAGCGTTCCCCTGGCATCCGCCTAACCCGGATTCGTCCGTCGGACTACCATATGGTAAAACGTGATTAATCACTCCAGGGAACACATTTCCACTGCTCCAGAGTGCAATGGCGGTGAGCTTTACACCACTCCAGCCGACGCTTGGCATTGCGCATGGTGATCTTAGGCTTGTGTGCCGCTGCTCGGCCATGGAAACCCAGTTCATGAAGCTCCCGATGAACAGTTATTGTGCTGACCTTGCTTCCAGAGGCAGTTTGAAATTCGGTAGTGAGTGTTGCAACTGAGGACAGACCATTTTCATGCGCTACAGCACTCGGCGGTCCCGTTCTGTGAGCTTGTGTGGCCTACCACTTCACGGCTGTTGTTGCTAGCCTACACTTCTTAGGTTTTTACACAAAAAAAAAAAAAAAAATCCATGTTGGTTTTGTCAACACATGTTGTGAATCACTTCGCACCAAACTTCAGCTCCACTCTGTTCCAGACTGTATCTGAGATTAACCCAGTAGCCACTAGAAGTACACTATATATACAAAGGTTTGTGGACACCCCTTTAAATTAGTGGATTCGGCTACTTCAGCCACACCCTTTGCTGACAGGTGTATAAATTTGAGCACACAGCCATACAATCTCCATAGACAAACATTGGCAGTAGAATGGCCTGTACTGAAGAGCTCAGTGACTTTCAACGTGGCACCGTCATAGGATGCCACCTTTCCAACAAGTCAGTTCGTCAAATGTCTGCCCTGCTAGAGCTGCCCCTGGTCGACTGTAAGTGCTGTGATTGTGAAGTGGAAACGTCTACGTACCAGCTTTCACAAAATGTATAGAACCTTCGGCACAGTGTCTATGGTTAAATCAGGGCTGGGAGTGGGCATAGGTAGCCAAGCTAACTCATTCATTACAGTGTCTATGGTTAAATCAGGGCTGGGAGTGGGCATAGATAGCCAAGCTAACTCATTCATTACAGTGTCTATGGTTAAATCAGGGCTGGGAGTGGGCATAGATAGCCAAGCTAACTCATTCATTACAGTGTCTATGGTTAAATCAGGGCTGGGAGTGGGCATAGATAGCCAAGCTAACTCATTCATTACAGTGTCTATGGTTAAATCAGGGCTGGGAGTGGGCATAGATAGCCAAGCTAACTCATTCATTACAGTGTCTATGGTTAAATCAGGGCTGGGAGTGGGCATAGATAGCCAAGCTAACTCATTCATTACAGTGTCTATGGTTAAATCAGGGCTGGGAGTGGGCATAGATAGCCAAGCTAACTCATTCATTACAGTGTCTATGGTTAAATCAGGGCTGGGAGTGGGCATAGATAGCCAAGCTAACTCATTCATTACAGTGTCTATGGTTAAATCAGGGCTGGGAGTGGGCATAGATAGCCAAGCTAACTCATTCATTACAGTGTCTATGGTTAAATCAGGGCTGGGAGTGGGCATAGATAGCCAAGCTAACTCATTCATTACAGTGTCTATGGTTAAATCAGGGCTGGGAGTGGGCATAGATAGCCAAGCTAACTCATTCATTACAGTGTCTATGGTTAAATCAGGGCTGGGAGTGGGCATAGATAGCCAAGCTAACTCATTCATTACAGTGTCTATGGTTAAATCAGGGCTGGGAGTGGGCATAGATAGCCAAGCTAACTCATTCATTACAGTGTCTATGGTTAAATCAGGGCTGGGAGTGGGCATAGATAGCCAAGCTAACTCATTCATTACAGTGTCTATGGTTAAATCAGGGCTGGGAGTGGGCATAGATAGCCAAGCTAACTCATTCATTACAGTGTCTATGGTTAAATCAGGGCTGGGAGTGGGCATAGATAGCCAAGCTAACTCATTCATTACAGTGTCTATGGTTAAATCAGGGCTGGGAGTGGGCATAGATAGCCAAGCTAACTCATTCATTACAGTGTCTATGGTTAAATCAGGGCTGGGAGTGGGCATAGATTACCAAGCTAACTCATTCATTACAGTGAGGTGGCTGGTCTTCTCATGCATGGCTACTCTAGCACCACTGACTCCACTCTGCTTAGATCATTTCCCCAATCTCCAAACGGGCCTCATTCCAACCAGACACTTGGAGGATCAGGAGGCAGGGAGACCGGGAGGCAGGGAGACAGAAGGCAGGGAGACCGGGAGGCCGGGAGACCGGGAGGCAGGGAGACCGGGAGGCAGGGAGACCGGGAGGCAGGGAGACGGGGAGGCAGGGAGACTGGGAGGCAGGGAGACGGGGAGGCCGGGAGACGGGGAGGCAGGGAGACCGAGAGGCAGGGAGACCGAGAGGCAGGGAGACCGAGAGGCAGGGAGACCGAGAGGCAGGGAGACCGGAGTCAGGGAGGTGCTTTCTTTGCTTAGCATGGTGAGAAGGATAAAGCCAAGTCAAGCTTAAATGTAGCCTTACCTACCCACATAATGTAGGCTACACACCCCAGTAATGCATCAGGAATCATTCTCTCTATGACATCCTCTCAGCCCCTGCAGCATGCTGGCATCATGAGAGTACAGTCAGATAACATTATATGGAGTGGAGGCGTGAGATATAATCAGGGGTGAAAGTAGATGTAATATCTTACCGGTATGGGACCTACGCTAACCATAGAATGACATATAGAATCCCTATAAATTCCATTTACAGTTTAGTCATTTAGCAGACGCTCTTATCCAGAGTGACTTACAGTTAGTGAGTGCATATATTTTCATACTGCTCCCCCGCGGGAATCGAACCCACAACCCTGGTGTTGCAAGCACCATGCTCTACCAACTGAGCTACACTGGACTATTAATGTAGTATGATCTCTGTGGGCCTTATCATAGAATTACATATAGAATCCCTATTAATGCAGTATGATCTCTGTGGGCCTTATCATATAATTACATATAGAATCCCTATTAATGCAGTATGATCTCTGTGGGCCTTATCATAGAATTACATATAGAATCCCTATTAATGCAGTATGATCTCTGTGGGCCTTATCATAGAATTACATATAGAATCCCTATTAATGCAGTATGATCTCTGTGGGCCTTATCATATAATTACATATAGAATCCCTATTAATGTAATATGATCTCTGTGGGCCTTATCATAGAATTACACACGATAACCAGCCAGAACATCTAGCCATCAGATTAAACTTCATAAGGATTTGTAACTGAGATTCTGTGAGAGAAATGAAAGGAAAGGTTGGCGTCTTTCTGCCCATAATCAGTATTATATCACTCTGGTTGCAACATCTACCCCCCAATCAGAGATGACAGGATAATACTAATGATGCTTTGCATAACTAAGAGATTGTGACAGAGAGAGCCTATAGAGGGGTTGCAGTCGGTCTTTGGATAATATAACTGACCATAATCAATGGTCCATAATCTAACACACACACGTAATATTATGATCTTGTGGTTGCACAGGAAGCACTCCACCAGACAGACCACCACAGTACAGCCTTAGATACTGTTGGTAGTGTTAATTTACAGCATATAACTTACCTCCCCAGCTCATCTCCCATCTCATAATATTCCTCAACATTCTGCTGGTTGAACCCAGTCATGTTGGAAGGCGCTTCTTGCTCCCAAGCAGAGGATTCAACACAGCAGCATACACACCACCTCCACCTCCTTCTTCTTCTTCTTTCAGCAGCCTTTCATCCCTGTCCCAGTTAACCGACCCAATAGTACCTGGCCACGGACCCTCCTCATATCGGCTCCTTTAATTCTAGAGGTGAAATGCAAGATGGTTAGTGTACATATTGTTGTGTAACGTTTCTACGGTGCACCGAGTTGGCATAAACACATTCTTCAACAAAGAGATGTCTCATTTGGGGGAAAAAAGCTGCACCTTGCTTTGTGAGACGTCACGACTTTCACTCACTGGTCTCGCTTTTCTCTCTCTAGTTTTCCATGAAGCACGTCTACCTTTCAGAAAATGGAGTACACTCCACAGCCGTCGGCTACAGGTGAAGCATAGATAGCCGACTGAAAGGCTTGGAATAGCCAAGGAAACGACTGGTATGTGTTCGGGAGTAGCTCTCGCTGCCAGTGAAAGAAATATGACTATATTGTTCTTGCTAAGTCAAATCTTCATTTTCTACCCCAGAGCAGGTGTTTAGCCGTTTCAACAGCGGATAAAAGCCCTAGTAAACAAATACAGCTGCTTTATTTCATATAGCTTGATTGGTAATCAACTCAAATTGATTTTGGCCCTTCTTATTACCCAATAATTTGGATAGTTGCCCCCCGACTAGGCTTCTCACATTCGTTGGAAAATGTAAACGTATCGATAATAGAAGAAAGCGTCTTACCATCTCCCAGCCGTCCGTGTCGATGTAGAAGACAGGCTAATGTCTTATCCGAGGCGGTGAAACAAAGTGGCGTATCCTTTCAAAGAACATAAAAACGGAATGTTGCAGGAAATGGAAGGAAGGATTGTAACACTGTAGCGGGCTCCTAATGGTGTGTGGGCAGTGTGTTCCACTGCATGTAGTAGGGTCCTGGGCCGCAAGGGGCGCCAGAGAATGACTTTACTCAGGCAACTGGAAACTTACACTAATTACATTCCTATTAAATAGTGGAATGTGAGCGTTGTACTGCCTCTGCCATAGATGCAGGTGCAAACATTTCGGAATTTAACACTGAAGTTGAGAAGAATGGATCCAGAGTTAAGCATTTACAAAATGTACAGATGGCAAAAATTATGAAAATAGTTGACAAAATATATAGATATCACTTTTTAAACAATCAATTTATTTGGCCAAAATAGTTTATCTTGGCCAGGTCGCAGTTGTAAATGAGAACTTGTTCTCAACTGGCTAACCTGGTTAAATAAAGGTGAAATAAATACATTTTTTTATCGAGGGTCTTATTCTGGTGACATGATCATCGATGCTTGGCTGCCATTTGACAAATGCAAATGATCTTGCTCTTTTGTCCATAATAATCTCATCATGTAGGCTTTACATGGCATTTCGGTAACTTTGAAAAAAAAACGACTTTATATCGGAGTTTTGCCTGTTTTCATAGAGATAGATAGAATACTTGCCATTGCATTGAGGGCTTCCACCATTTTAAAGTAGTCATCTAGGTGGGGTTTCCTATGAGTTGGGAGCAATCAGCCAATGAAGAAGAAGAAAGTTATGAGTCCTCTATCTATCTCTATGAAAACAGGCCTGTTGTTCACACACGTATCTGCCTTCTCATTGGCTAGAATAGTCCCACCCCGATCTCGCTTCCTCCCGCCTACCATCCATCTTTGACGACATGTATTTCTATTGTTAGAGCGGTCACTTGACTATCTTGTCAATATAATATGATCTTTGCTCTAGCGCAGTTCTTACAGAATGGGGAGAAAAGTCCCTGACCTGGCATGAACCATTCATACCTTTAAACAGGTCAATTATGTAATAAACAGTGATACACTTTAGTGGAAATACTATTACACACTTTACATTACAATGGTTAATACTTCACTCGTTAATGAAAACAAAGGCTAATAATTTCCATAAACATGAGCGTTTCTGAAAACACCCCCGAAACGGGAGAAACCAATTAACAAGAAGCGCTAAATCTGTGGATAAAGGATTCACGTGACTGGCACGCACTCACCTGGGAAACCAGTTTGACTTCAACAGCAGTGGTGAGTGGAGCCAAAGTCCAATATCCAATATCTGTCCACACGTATTAAGCAGACTTGGGTCTCGCATGGACTCTCAGATAACAATTGTATTAACTATTTAGCAGTGTTATGGCTTGGTGGTAGAAGCTGTCTCGGAACCTGTTGGTCCGGGAGCCGATGCTCCGGTAAAGTTTGCAGGACAGTAGCAGATAGAACAGTCTATGGCTGGAGTCTTTGGCAATTTTTCAGGCCTTCCTCTGACACCGCTTGATATAGAGGTCCTGGATGGCAGGGAGCTCGGCCCCAGTGATGTCCTGGACTGTCCGCACCACCCCTCTGTAGCGCTTTGCGGTCGAGAGTGGTGCATTTGCCGTACCAAGCGGTGATTCAGCCAGTCGAAATACTCTCGATGGTGCAGCTGTATAACTTTTTGAGGCCCATGCCAAATCTTTTCAGCCTCCGGAGGGGGAAGAGGCGCTGTCATGCCCTCATCACGACTGTGCGGTGTGTGTGTGGAAGATGTTAAGTATTTAGTGATGCGGACGCCAAGGAACCTGAAGCTCTCAACCCGTACCACTACAGCCCTGTCGATGTGGCTGGAGGCATGCTCTCCCCTCTTTCTCCTATAGTCCACGATCAACTCCTTGGTCTTTCTAACGTCGAGGGAGGTTGTCCTGTCGCCACACTAAGTCTCTGACCTCCCTACACTGATTAGAAGTTAACACTCACTATAGTAGACTACACTGATTGTCTAGTCAAATTCAACGATAAATCCAGTCTATTGTTATGAATGATGGTTGGTATTATATGATTTGACCTGAAACACTGTCATAAAGCAGCACTATATTATATGATATGACCTGACTGTCATAAAGCAGCACTATATTATATGATATGACCTGACTGTCATAAAGCAGCACTATATTATATGATATGACCTGACTGTCATAAAGCAGCACTATATTATATGACCTGACTGTCATAAAGCAGCACTATATTATATGATATGACCTGACTGTCATAAAGCAGCACTATATTATATGACCTGACTGTCATAAAGCAGCACTATATTATATGATATGACCTGACTGTCATAAAGCAGCACTATATTATATGACCTGACTGTCATAAAGCAGCACTATATTATATGACCTGACTGTCATAAAGCAGCACTATATTATATGATATGACCTGACTGTCATAAAGCAGCACTATATTATATGATATGACCTGACTGTCATAAAGCAGCACTATATTATATGACCTGACTGTCATAAAGCAGCACTATATTATATGACCTGACTGTCATAAAGCAGCACTATATTATATGATATGACCTGACTGTCATAAAGCAGCACTATATTATATGACCTGACTGTCATAAAGCAGCACTATATTATATGATATGACCTGACTGTCATAAAGCAGCATTATATTATATGATATGACCTGACTGTCATAAAGCAGCACTATATTATATGATATGACCTGACTGTCATAAAGCAGCACTATATTATATGATATGACCTGACTGTCATAAAGCAGCACTATATTATATGATATGACCTGACTGTCATAAAGCAGCACTATATTATATGACCTGACTGTCATAAAGCAGCACTATATTATATGATATGACCTGACTGTCATAAAGCAGCACTATATTATATGATATGACCTGACTGTCATAAAGCAGCACTATATTATATGACCTGACTGTCATAAAGCAGCACTATATTATATGACCTGACTGTCATAAAGCAGCACTATATTATATGACCTGACTGTCATAAAGCAGCACTATATTATATGATATGACCTGACTGTCATAAAGCAGCACTATATTATATGACCTGACTGTCATAAAGCAGCACTATATTATATTATATGACCTGACTGTCATAAAGCAGCACTATATTATATGATATGACCTGACTGTCATAAAGCAGCACTATATTATATGACCTGACTGTCATAAAGCAGCACTCTATTATATGATATGACCTGACTGTCATAAAGCAGCACTATATTATATGACCTGACTGTCATAAAGCAGCACTATATTATATGATATGACCTGACTGTCATAAAGCAGCACTATATTATATGATATGACCTGACTGTCATAAAGCAGCACTATATTATATGATATGACCTGACTGTCATAAAGCAGCACTATATTATATGACCTGACTGTCATAAAGCAGCACTATATTATATGATATGACCTGACTGTCATAAAGCAGCACTATATTATATGACCTGACTGTCATAAAGCAGCACTATATTATATGATATGACCTGACTGTCATAAAGCAGCACTATATTATATGATATGACCTGACTGTCATAAAGCAGCACTATATTATATGACCTGACTGTCATAAAGCAGCACTATATTATATGATATGACCTGACTGTCATAAAGCAGCACTATATTATATGACCTGACCTGACTGTCATAAAGCAGCACTATATTATATGATATGACCTGACTGTCATAAAGCAGCACTATATTATATGACCTGACTGTCATAAAGCAGCACTATATTATATGATATGACCTGACTGTCATAAAGCAGCACTATATTATATGACCTGACTGTCATAAAGCAGCACTATATTATATGATATGACCTGACTGTCATAAAGCAGCACTATATTATATGATATGACCTGACTGTCATAAAGCAGCACTATATTATATGATATGACCTGACTGTCATAAAGCAGCACTATATTATATGACCTGACTGTCATAAAGCAGCACTATATTATATGACCTGACTGTCATAAAGCAGCACTATATTATATGACCTGACTGTCATAAAGCAGCACTATATTATATGATATGACCTGACTGTCATAAAGCAGCACTATATTATATGACCTGACTGTCATAAAGCAGCACTATATTATATGATATGACCTGACTGTCATAAAGCAGCACTATATTATATGATATGACCTGACTGTCATAAAGCAGCACTATATTATATGACCTGACTGTCATAAAGCAGCACTATATTATATGATATGACCTGACTGTCATAAAGCAGCATTATATTATATGATATGACCTGACTGTCATAAAGCAGCACTATATTATATGATATGACCTGACTGTCATAAAGCAGCACTATATTATATGATATGACCTGACTGTCATAAAGCAGCACTATATTATATGATATGACCTGACTGTCATAAAGCAGCACTATATTATATGACCTGACTGTCATAAAGCAGCACTATATTATATGATATGACCTGACTGTCATAAAGCAGCACTATATTATATGACTTGACTGTCATAAAGCAGCACTATATTATATGATATGACCTGACTGTCATAAAGCAGCACTATATTATATGACCTGACTGTCATAAAGCAGCACTATATTATATGACCTGACTGTCATAAAGCAGCACTATATTATATGATATGACCTGACTGTCATAAAGCAGCACTATATTATATGACCTGACTGTCATAAAGCAGCACTATATTATATGATATGACCTGACTGTCATAAAGCAGCACTATATTATATGATATGACCTGACTGTCATAAAGCAGCACTATATTATATGATATGACCTGACTGTCATAAAGCAGCACTATATTATATGATATGACCTGACTGTCATAAAGCAGCACTATATTATATGACCTGACTGTCATAAAGCAGCATTATATTATATGACCTGACTGTCATAAAGCAGCATTATATGATATGACCTGACTGTCATAAAGCAGCACTATATTATATGATATGACCTGACTGTCATAAAGCAGCACTATATTATATGATATGACCTGACTGTCATAAAGCAGCACTATATTATATGACTTGACTGTCATAAAGCAGCACTATATTATATGACCTGACTGTCATAAAGCAGCACTATATTATATGACCTGACTGTCATAAAGCAGCACTATATTATATGATATGACCTGACTGTCATAAAGCAGCACTATATTATATGATATGACCTGACTGTCATAAAGCAGCACTATATTATATGATATGACCTGACTGTCATAAAGCAGCACTATATTATATGATATGACCTGACTGTCATAAAGCAGCACTATATTATATGACCTGACTGTCATAAAGCAGCATTATATTATATGACCTGACTGTCATAAAGCAGCATTATATGATATGACCTGACTGTCATAAAGCAGCACTATATTATATGATATGACCTGACTGTCATAAAGCAGCACTATATTATATGATATGACCTGACTGTCATAAAGCAGCACTATATTATATGACTTGACTGTCATAAAGCAGCACTATATTATATGACCTGACTGTCATAAAGCAGCACTATATTATATGACCTGACTGTCATAAAGCAGCACTATATTATATGATATGACCTGACTGTCATAAAGCAGCACTATATTATATGACCTGACTGTCATAAAGCAGCACTATATTATATGATATGACCTGACTGTCATAAAGCAGCACTATATTATATGATATGACCTGACTGTCATAAAGCAGCACTATATTATATGACCTGACTGTCATAAAGCAGCACTATATTATATGACCTGACTGTCATAAAGCAGCACTATATTATATGACCTGACTGTCATAAAGCAGCACTATATTATATGATATGACCTGACTGTCATAAAGCAGCACTATATTATATGACCTGACTGTCATAAAGCAGCACTATATTATATTATATGACCTGACTGTCATAAAGCAGCACTATATTATATGATATGACCTGACTGTCATAAAGCAGCACTATATTATATGACCTGACTGTCATAAAGCAGCACTATATTATATGATATGACCTGACTGTCATAAAGCAGCACTATATTATATGACCTGACTGTCATAAAGCAGCACTATATTATATGATATGACCTGACTGTCATAAAGCAGCACTATATTATATGATATGACCTGACTGTCATAAAGCAGCACTATATTATATGATATGACCTGACTGTCATAAAGCAGCACTATATTATATGACCTGACTGTCATAAAGCAGCACTATATTATATGATATGACCTGACTGTCATAAAGCAGCACTATATTATATGACCTGACTGTCATAAAGCAGCACTATATTATATGATATGACCTGACTGTCATAAAGCAGCACTATATTATATGATATGACCTGACTGTCATAAAGCAGCACTATATTATATGACCTGACTGTCATAAAGCAGCACTATATTATATGATATGACCTGACTGTCATAAAGCAGCACTATATTATATGACCTGACCTGACTGTCATAAAGCAGCACTATATTATATGATATGACCTGACTGTCATAAAGCAGCACTATATTATATGACCTGACTGTCATAAAGCAGCACTATATTATATGATATGACCTGACTGTCATAAAGCAGCACTATATTATATGACCTGACTGTCATAAAGCAGCACTATATTATATGATATGACCTGACTGTCATAAAGCAGCACTATATTATATGATATGACCTGACTGTCATAAAGCAGCACTATATTATATGATATGACCTGACTGTCATAAAGCAGCACTATATTATATGACCTGACTGTCATAAAGCAGCACTATATTATATGACCTGACTGTCATAAAGCAGCACTATATTATATGACCTGACTGTCATAAAGCAGCACTATATTATATGATATGACCTGACTGTCATAAAGCAGCACTATATTATATGACCTGACTGTCATAAAGCAGCACTATATTATATGATATGACCTGACTGTCATAAAGCAGCACTATATTATATGATATGACCTGACTGTCATAAAGCAGCACTATATTATATGACCTGACTGTCATAAAGCAGCACTATATTATATGATATGACCTGACTGTCATAAAGCAGCATTATATTATATGATATGACCTGACTGTCATAAAGCAGCACTATATTATATGATATGACCTGACTGTCATAAAGCAGCACTATATTATATGATATGACCTGACTGTCATAAAGCAGCACTATATTATATGATATGACCTGACTGTCATAAAGCAGCACTATATTATATGACCTGACTGTCATAAAGCAGCACTATATTATATGATATGACCTGACTGTCATAAAGCAGCACTATATTATATGACTTGACTGTCATAAAGCAGCACTATATTATATGATATGACCTGACTGTCATAAAGCAGCACTATATTATATGACCTGACTGTCATAAAGCAGCACTATATTATATGACCTGACTGTCATAAAGCAGCACTATATTATATGATATGACCTGACTGTCATAAAGCAGCACTATATTATATGACCTGACTGTCATAAAGCAGCACTATATTATATGATATGACCTGACTGTCATAAAGCAGCACTATATTATATGATATGACCTGACTGTCATAAAGCAGCACTATATTATATGATATGACCTGACTGTCATAAAGCAGCACTATATTATATGATATGACCTGACTGTCATAAAGCAGCACTATATTATATGACCTGACTGTCATAAAGCAGCATTATATTATATGACCTGACTGTCATAAAGCAGCATTATATGATATGACCTGACTGTCATAAAGCAGCACTATATTATATGATATGACCTGACTGTCATAAAGCAGCACTATATTATATGATATGACCTGACTGTCATAAAGCAGCACTATATTATATGACTTGACTGTCATAAAGCAGCACTATATTATATGACCTGACTGTCATAAAGCAGCACTATATTATATGACCTGACTGTCATAAAGCAGCACTATATTATATGACCTGACTGTCATTAAGCAGCACTATATTATATGACCTGACTGTCATATAGCAGCACTATATTATATGATATGACCTGACTGTCATAAAGCAGCACTATATTATATGACCTGACTGTCATAAAGCAGCACTATATTATATGATATGACCTGACTGTCATAAAGCAGCACTATATTATATTATATGACCTGACTGTCATAAAGCAGCATTATATTATATGACCTGACTGTCATAAAGCAGCACTATATTATATGACCTGACTGTCATAAAGCAGCATTATATTATATGACCTGACTGTCATAAAGCAGCACTATATTATATGACCTGACTGTCATAAAGCAGCACTATATTATATGACCTGACTGTCATAAAGCAGCACTATATTATATGATATGACCTGACTGTCATAAAGCAGCACTATATTATATGATATGACCTGACTGTCATAAAGCAGCACTATATTATATGACCTGACTGTCATAAAGCAGCACTATATTATATGATATGACCTGAGACACTGAGTCAGCACTCTGGTTCTGTTGGATAGACTGCAATGGAAAGATTTTCAGCTCTGTGATTGGCCAGTGTACCAGACAGATATTGATTGCTGTAATTGGCCAGTGTACCAGACAGATATTGATGGCTGTGATTGGCCAGTGCACCAGACAGATATTGATGGCTGTGATTGGCCAGTGCACCAGACAGAGGCAGCGAGCTCCACTTGTATTGATACCCTCTGTGGGTTTAATCAATCAGTCAAGTTGGGGTTGGTGATGTTTTTAGTGGTCCTTTAATATTCTGTTAAAGCCCAATTTTTGGTGTTGCAGTAGGCCATGTATATTCAGAATAGGCCTGCGGTAGGCCATGTATATTCAGATTAGGCCTGCGGTAGGCCATGTATATTCAGATTAGGCCTGCGGTAGGCCATGTATATTCAGATTAGGCCTGCGGTAGGCCATGTATATTCAGATTAGGCCTGCGGTAGGCCATGTATATTCAGATTAGGCCTGCGGTAGGCCATGTATATTCAGATTAGGCCTGCGGTAGGCCATGTATATTCAGATTAGGCCTGCGGTAGGCCATGTATATTCAGATTAGGCCTGCGGTAGGCCATGTATATTCAGATTAGGCCTGCGGTAGGCCATGTGTTGCAGTAGGCCATGTGTTGCAGTAGGTCATGTGCTGCAGTAGACCGTGTGCTGCAGTAGGCCATGTGAGTTGGCGTTGTGGTAGGCAACTGGTCTAGGGGTGTGCAGTAGGGTCTGCTCTGTACTGGTTGTGGTGTGGTTGGGTATGTAGGTCTGCCTACTGTGGAAGTTGCAGTGGAAGGTTATTATAATAATAATAATAATAATATGCCATTTAGCAGACGCTTTTATCCAAAGCGACTTACAGTCATGTGTGCATACATTTTTGTGTATGGGTGGTCCCGGGGATCGAACCCACTACCCTGGCGTAGCTGAGCTACAGAGGACCACAGGTTACTGTGTGGAGTTAGGTGTTGTAGTTTCAATGCAAGAACAATTCTGCCATCTTGTGGCGTTGGAATAAACTGCGGCCAATGAAAACACCCCAGTGTTTGGTGGGACTACAGGATGTTGAGACCAGGCTGCTGAGAGGAGGACGGCTCATAATAATGACTGGAACAGAGCCAACAGGTGTTTGATGCCATTCCACCGAGTCCGCTCCAGTCATTACCCTGAGCCCGTCCTCATTCCGCTCCAGTCATTACCACGAGCCCGTCCTCATTCCGCTCCAGACATTACCACGAGCCCGTCCTCAGTCCGCTCCAGACATTACCACGAGCCCGTCCTTAGTCCGCTCCAGACATTACCACGAGCCCGTCCTCAGTCCGCTCCAGACATTACCACGAGCCCGTCCTCAGTCCGCTCAAGTCATTACCACGAGCCCGTCCTCAGTCCGCTCCAGTCATTACCACGAGCCCGTCCTCAGTCCGCTCCAGTCATTACCACGAGCCCGTCCTCAGTCCGCTCCAGTCATTACCACGAGCCCGTCCTTAGTCCGCTCCAGACATTACCACGAGCCCGTCCTCAGTCCGCTCCAGACATTACCACGAGCCCGTCCTCAGTCCGCTCCAGACATTACCACGAGCCCGTCCTCATTCCGCTCCAGACATTACCACGAGCCCGTCCTCATTCCGCTCCAGACATTACCACGAGCCCGTCCTCATTCCGCTCCAGACATTACCACGAGCCCGTCCTCATTCCGCTCCAGTCATTACCACGAGTCCGTCCTCAGTCCGCTCCAGTCATTACCACGAGCCCGTCCTCAGTCCGCTCCAGACATTACCACGAGCCCGTCCTCATTCCGCTCCAGTCATTACCACGAGCCCGTCCTCATTCCGCTCCAGTCATTACCACGAGCCCGTCCTCAGTCCGCTCCAGACATTACCACGAGCCCGTCCTCAGTCCGCTCCAGACATTACCACGAGCCCGTCCTGAGTCCGCTCCAGACATTACCACGAGCCCGTCCTCATTCCGCTCCAGTCATTACTACGAGCCCGTCCTCAGTCCGCTCCAGACATTACCACGAGCCCGTCCTCATTCCGCTCCAGTCATTACCACGAGCCCGTCCTCATTCCGCTCCAGTCATTACCACGAGCCCGTCCTCATTCCGCTCCAGACATTACCACGAGCCCGTCCTCATTCCGCTCCAGTCATTACCACGAGCCCGTCCTCATTCCGCTCCAGTCATTACCACGAGCCCGTCCTCATTCCGCTCCAGTCATTACCACGAGCCCGTCCTTATTCCGCTCCAGACATTACCACGAGCCCTATTCCGCTCCAGACATTACCACGAGCCCGTCCTCAGTCCGCTCCAGTCATTACCACGAGCCCGTCCTTAGTCCGCTCCAGACATTACCACGAGCCCGTCCTCAGTCCGCTCCAGACATTACCACGAGCCCGTCCTCATTCCGCTCCAGTCATTACCACGAGCCCGTCCTCATTCCGCTCCAGTCATTACCACGAGCCCGTCCTCAGTCCGCTCCAGTCATTACCACGAGCCCGTCCTCAGTCCGCTCCAGTCATTACCACGAGCCCGTCCTTAGTCCGCTCCAGACATTACCACGAGCCCGTCCTTAGTCCGCTCCAGACATTACCACGAGCCCGTCCTCATTCCGCTCCAGTCATTACCACGAGCCCGTCCTCAGTCCGCTCCAGACATTACCACGAGCCCGTCCTCAGTCCGCTCCAGTCATTACCACGAGCCCGTCCTCATTCCGCTCCAGTCATTACCACGAGCCCGTCCTCATTCCGCTCCAGTCATTACCACGAGCCCGTCCTCATTCCGCTCCAGACATTACCACGAGCCCGTCCTCATTCCGCTCCAGTCATTACCACGAGCCCGTCCTCATTCCGCTCCAGTCATTACCACGAGCCCGTCCTCATTCCGCTCCAGTCATTACCACGAGCCCGTCCTCATTCCGCTCCAGACATTACCACGAGCCCGTCCTTAGTCCGCTCCAGACATTACCACGAGCCCTATTCCGCTCCAGACATTACCACGAGCCCGTCCTCAGTCCGCTCCAGTCATTACCACGAGCCCGTCCTCAGTCCGCTCCAGACATTACCACGAGCCCGTCCTCAGTCCGCTCCAGACATTACCACGAGCCCGTCCTCATTCCGCTCTAGTCATTACCACGAGCCCGTCCTCATTCCGCTCCAGTCATTACCACGAGCCCGTCCTCAGTCCGCTCCAGTCATTACCACGAGCCCGTCCTCAGTCCGCTCCAGTCATTACCACGAGCCCGTCCTTAGTCCGCTCCAGACATTACCTCGAGCCCGTCCCCTAGTCCGCTCCAGACATTACCACGAGCCCGTCCTCATTCCGCTCCAGTCATTACCACGAGCCCGTCCTCAGTCCGCTCCAGACATTACCACGAGCCCGTCCTCAGTCCGCTCCAGTCATTACCACGAGCCCGTCCTTAGTCCGCTCCAGTCATTACCACGAGCCCGTCCTCAGTCCGCTCCAGACATTACCACGAGCCCGTCCTTAGTCCGCTCCAGACATTACCACGAGCCCGTCCTCAGTCCGCTCCAGTCATTACCACGAGCCCGTCCTCAGTCCGCTCCAGTCATTACCACGAGCCCGTCCTCCCCAATTTAAGATGCCACCAACCTCCTGTGATTGATACAAGGATGTAGAAACACAGTCTGAGCACAGTCTGACCACAGTCTGACCACAGTCTGACCACAGTCTGAGCACAGTCTGACCACAGTCTGACCATAGTCTGACCACAGTCTGAGCACAGTCTGACCACAGTCTGACCACAGTCTGACCACAGTCTGAGCACAGTCTGAGCACAGTCTGACCACAGTCTGACCACAGTCCGACCACAGTCTGACCACAGTCTGAGCACAGTCTGACCACAGTCTGACCACAGTCTGACCACAGTCTGAGCACAGTCTGAGCACAGTCTGACCACAGTCTGACCACAGTCTGAGCACAGTCTGAGCACAGTCTGACCACAGTCTGAGCACAGTCTGACCACAGTCTGACCACAGTCACTGGAACAAGTAGGTTACCAAAGATATTGTTAAAGGAGGATATAGATTGGTTTGCACACTTCCATGGGGCAGAAGTCAGCCTGTTGTGATTCTGGACGACCAGATTGCCAGCAAGAATGACAGGAAACTGCCATGTGGGGAATTGCAAGTGGCTCGTTTCAGCTAGTTATTGATACCATGTCTTGTTTTTAGGTGTTTTGACTGATGTCATGCAGTGGAGGCTGGCTCATAATAATGGCTGGAACGGCGCAAATGGAATGGCATCAAACACATTTTACATTACCTTTGAGTCATTTAGCAGACGCTCTTATCCAGAGCGACTTACAGGAGCAATTAGGGTTAAGTGCCTTGCTCAAGGGCACATCGACAGATTTTTCACCTAGTCGGCTCGGGGATTAAAACCAGCGACCTTTCGGTTACTGGCACAACGCTCTTAACCACTAAGCTAACTGCCACCCCACATGGAAACCGTATGTTTGATGTATTTGATACCATTCCACCTTTTCCACTTCAGCCATTACCACGATCCCGCCCTCCCCAATTAAGGTGCTAACAACCTCCTGTGATTTTATGTCAATGCTAATATGGCAAAAATTCGCTAGTTACCTAACCAACATCTCTAACGATGTATTTGAGACAAAATTATGCAAATGCATTTAAGTTTTAAATAAACATTGGAGACGACATATAGCTTACATGTTGTCAACAATCTAATCCAACCTCATCTGTTTTTCCCCATGGTTGCTCGTGCATCGTTTTTGTTGCTTAACAACCAACTCGTCTATAGAAACAACTAAGATATTGTTAAAGAGTTTAAGTATAGACAATTGGAATTTGTGGTCTGTATATTTTATCTAGGATCCCATCAACACCACAGGCCTTTTTGGGTTTGAATGAACTACATGACAAACTACAATGTAATTGGAGAATCCAGTGGGTTCTGGTAGACTAAGATATTTAATTGATCAGGTATGTTTTTTCTGTTTGTTCTTTGTTATTTTACATTTTAGTCATTTAGCAGACGCTCTTATCCAGAGCGACTTACAGTTAGTGAGTGCATACATTTTCATACTGGCCCCCCGTGGGAAACGAACCCACAACCCTGGCGTTGCAAGCGCCATGCTCTACCAACTGAGCTATGCGGGACTATATATGTTATAGGGCTGAACAGGGGGAGAGAGGCCAGAGGAGGGGGAGAGAGGCCAGAGGAGGGTGAGAGAGGCCAGAGGAGGGTGAGAGAGGCCAGAGGAGGGTGAGAGAGGCCAGAGGAGGGGGTGAGAGAGGCCAGAGGAGGGGGAGAGAGGACAGAGGAGGGGGAGAGAGGACAGAGGAGGGGGAGAGAGGCCAGAGGAGGGGGAGAGAGGCCAGAGGAGGGGGAGAGAGGACAGAGGAGGGTGAGGGAGGCCAGAGGGGGGGGAGAGAGGCCAGAGGAGGGGGAGAGTGGCCAGAGGAGGGGGAGAGAGGCCAGAGGAGGGTGAGAGGCCAGAGGAGGGGGAGAGAGGCCAGAGGAGGAGGAGAGAGGACAGAGGAGGGGGAGAGTGGCCAGAGGAGGGTGAGAGAGGCCAGAGGAGGGTGAGAGAGGCCAGAGGAGGGGGAGAGAGGCCAGAGGAGGAGGAGAGAGGACAGAGGAGGGGGAGAGAGGCCAGAGGAGGGGGAGAGAGGCCAGAGGAGGGGGAGAGAAGACAGAGGAGGGGGAGAGAGGCCAGAGGAGGGGGAGAGTGGCCAGAGGAGGGGGAGAGAGGCCAGAAGAGGGGGAGAGAAGACAGAGGAGGGGGAGAGTGGCCAGAGGAGGGGGAGAGTGGCCAGAGGAGGGGGAGAGAGGCCAGAGGAGGGGGAGAGAGGCCAGAGAAGGTGGAGAGAGGCCAGAGAAGGGGGAGCTCTCTCTCTCTCTCTCGTCTGTTGTTGTTTTCATGTGGTGGCATCGGACATAATTCCCTGACTGACCAGCTAAACGTTCCAAGGAGAGGTCAAGGCTGGTTGGGGATTAAAGGTCAGGGGTCATTCTGTCAGTTCCTCCCACTGAGCCCAGTGGAGCTGTGTATGCGTGTTGAGTGATTTAAAGGGATACTTCAGGATTGAGGCCCTTTATCTACTTCGCCAGAGTCAGATTAAATCGCGGATACCATTTTTATCGTGGTTACCGTTCTGTGTCCAGAATGAAGGAAGTTATAGGTACTTTCGTGAGCCAATGCTAACTATCGTTAGCGCAATGGCTGGAAGTCTGTGTGCTAGCATGCCATACTGTTCCTCCTACAGAACCCAGTGTGGCGTGCTGTCATGATCAATATGATCTGACACTTCCCTTACCCTCACTGACCTCCAGACCGATTGGGTTCTTCGAGGGATGTTCCTAGTGGCCAGCGCTTCTAGTGGCCGATGATTCTTATGCAGGAGAACTGAAATTCGTCTTACCTAATTTCTACCAGCATGTCACCTGTGGAACTAGTCGCGAAAAAACTCTAGATCACCTTTGCTCCACACACAGAGACACATACAAAGCTCTCCCTCTCCCTCCATTTGGCAAATCTGACCATAACTCTATCCACCTGATTCCTGCTTACAAGCAAAAACTCACAGGAAGTATCATTGACGCGCTCAATATGGAAGTGGTCTGATGAAGAGGATGGTAAGCTACAGGACTGTTTCACTAGCACAGACTGGAATATGTTCTGGGATTCATCTAATAACATTGAGGAGTTTACCACATCAGTCACCGGCTTCATTAATAAGTGCATCGATGACATCATCCCCACAGTGACCGTACGTACCTACCCCAACCAGAAGCCATGGATTAAAGGCAACATCCGCACTGAGCTAAAGGCTAGAGCTGCTGCTTTCAAGGAGCGGGACACTAATCCGGAAGCTTTTAAGAAATCCCGCTACAACAGACGAACCATCAAACAGGCAAAGCGTCAATACAGGACTAAGATCGAATCCTACTACACCGACTCTGACGCTTGTCGGATGTGGCAGGGCTTGCTAACGGCTCTCAAAGGGAAACCCAGCCATGAGCTGCCCAGTGACGTGAGCCTACCAGACGAGCTAAATGCCTTTTATGCTCGCTTCGAGGCAAGCAACACTGAACCATGCTTGAGAGCACCAGCTGTTCCGGACGACTGTGATCTCACTCTCCGTAGCCAATGTGTAAGTAAGACCTTTTAAACAGGTCAACATTCACAAGGCCTCAGGGCCAGATGGATTACCAGGATGCGTACTCAGATCATGCGCTGACCAGTTGTCAAGTGCCTTCAGACATTTTCAAACTCTCCCTGACCCAGTCTGTAATACCTACATGTTTCAAGCAGACCACCATAGTCCCTGTGCCCAAGAACACCAAGGTAACCTGTCTAAAATGACTATCGCCTCGTAGCACTCACATCTGTAGCCATGAAACGCTTTGAAAGGCTGGTCATGGCTCACATCAACACCATCATCCCAGACACCCTGGACCCACTCCAATTTGCATACCGCCCCAACAGATCCACAGATTACGTAATATCTATTGCACTCCACACTGGCCTTTCCCGCCTGGACAAGAGGAACACCTACGTGAGAATGCTATTCATTGACTACAGCTCAGCATTCAACACAATAAAGCTCGACACTAAGCTGTAATTGTAGCTTAAGAAACAAGGTTCATGACATCAATAACTTTCTTGTAACAGATTACATTCATAATCTGACTTCTGATCTCTGAAACTCACTTAGATAATACCTTTGATACAGTGGTAGCAATACGTGGTTATAACATCTACCGAAAAGACAGAAATGCCAATGGTGGAGGTGTTGCGGTCTATATTCAGAACCACATTCCTGTAAAGCTTAGAGAGGATCTCATGTTAAATACTGTTGAAGTAATATGGCTACAGGTTCATCTGCCTCACCTAAAGCCCATTCTGGTGGGAAGCTGCTATAGACCACCAAGTGCTAACAGTCAGCATCTGGATAACGTGTGAAATACTTGATAATGTATGTGATATCAATAGAGAGGTATATTTTCTGGGTGATTTAAATATTGACTGGCTTTCATCAAGCTGCCCACTCAAGAAACAACTTCAAACTGTAACAAGTGCCTGCAACCTGGTTCAGGTTATCAGTCAACCTACCAGGATAGTTACAAACAGCACAGGAATGAAATCATCAACACGTATTGATCACATCTTTACTAATGCTGCAGAAATGTGCTTTAAAGAGGTATCCAAATCCATTGGATGTAGTGATCACAATATAGTAGCCATATCTAGGAAAACCAAAGTTCCAAAGGCTGGGCCTAATATAGTGTATAAGAGGTCATACAATACGTTTTGTAGTGAGTCCTATGTTGTTGATGTAAAGAATATATGTTGGTCCGTGGTGTGTAATGAGGAGCAAACAGACGTTGCACGTGACACATTTATGAAATTGCTTATCCCAGTTACTAATAAGCATGCACCCATTAAGAAAATGACTGTAAAAACTGTTAAATCTCCTTGGATTGATGAGGAATTGAAACATTGTATGGTTGAGAGGGATGAGGCAAATGGAATGGCAAATAAGTCTGGCTCCACAACCGATTGGCAAACATACTGCAAATTAAGAAATCATGTGACTACCGGTCAAAAGTTTCAGAACACCTACTCATTCAAGGGTTTTTCTTTATTTTTACAATTTTCTACATTGTAGAATAATAGTGAAGACATCAACTGAAATAACACATGGAATCATGTAGTAACCAAAAAAGTGTTTAATAAATCAAAATATATTTGAGATTCTTCAAATAGCCTTGATGACAGCTTTGCAGGTTACGGAAAAAAATAATGGGGACTGTAAATATCTGAACACTATGAAGTTGATATGCGGACACACTCAATTACACATACGGACACACACACACACACACGATCTCTCTCTCCTCTCTCTTCTCTCCCTCTCTCCTCTCTAACTTTAAAGCACTAATTATGGTCAATTTAGACTGAGAATAGTATCTAGTTATGGTAAGGGTTGAAATAAGTATAGCCAGTTATAATTGTAACGGTTTAGCAGATTATAAAAAAAGAAGATCAGTCTTTACGTGGCTAAAAGAAAAGGAATATAACATCTACTGTTTACATGAAACTCACTCTACATCGTTAGATGAAGTTGCGTGGAAAAAGGAAAGGGGTGATGAAATAATTTTCTGTCATGGACAAAGGAACTCAAAAGGTATTATGATATTAATTAACAAATATTGATCTGAATGTGCAAATAGTCAGGAATGATTCGCAAGGAATGTGGATGAAAAACAGATTTGGCTCATTAAACTGTATGGTCCAAATCAGGATGATCCATACAACTTCGAAAATATTTATACCAATTTATTGAACTTAGAGGCAACAAACAATCAAATCATTATGGTTGTTGACTATAACACAGTGTTGTTGTGTGTGTGTTTCTTTAGGGGGTAGATCAGCTTTAATATTGCAGATAGATTGTAACTTCCATCAATGTAATTGTCTGCATCACTTCCAATCCCCCATGTTATATGTTAAATATATATACACATTCATACATACATTCATACATACATACACATATATATATACACATATATATATATATATACACATACATATCCTTTAAAAATATATATATTCCCCTTCATTACTTTCCAACCCCGCCATCCTTTCCCTACTTGTAGTAAACTAGTGAACAACAACGCCTAGGCCTCTACTTCCAGCCCATACCCACTATCTACATTTTATGGACACAGTCAATTTTACAGTAATTACATTTTGTTTGCTCCTGAACTTCTTCTACTCTCAACCTCTCCGATCATTTTCATGATGTCCATCCAGTTTGCTTCTAGATGCCATATCTTTCTAACTGTGCTCCTTCACAAAAGCTCCCAACCTATAACCTATATACTTATTATGGACACAGTATGCTTTACATTATTAGTTATCTTGTTATTGTTTGTTGTTAGTTGTTATTAGTCCCATCCTTCAACTCTATTCAACACCTCCCATCTATCTCTTAACACCATCCACATAACACAGTGTTAAGTCCGACTCATCCCAAACCATCTCAATTTGGTCGGGGGATTGTGGAGGCCAGGTCATCTGATGCAGCACTCCATCACTCTCCTTCTTGGTAAAATAGTCCTTACACAGCCTGGAGGTGTGTTGGGTCATTGTCCTGTTGAAAAACAAATGATAGTCCCACTAAGCCCAAACCAGATGGGATGGTGTATCGCTGTAGAATGCTGTGGTAGCCATGCTGGTTAAGTGTGCCTTGAATTCTAAATAAATCACTGACAGTGTCACCAGCAAAGCACCCCCACACCATAAGACCTCCTCCTCCATGCTTTACGGTGGGAACCACACATGCGGAGATCATCCGTTCACCCACACCGCGTCTCACAAAGACACAGCGGTTTGAACCAAACATCTCCAATTTGGACTCCAGACCAAAGGACAGATTTCCACCGGTCTAATGTCCATTGCTCGTGTTTCTTGGCCCATGCGGGTCTCTTCTTCTTATTGGTGTCCTTTAGTAGTGGTTTGTTTGCAGCAATTCGACCATGAAGGCCTGATTCACACAGTCCCCTCTGAACAGTTGATGTTGAGATGTGTCTGTTACTTGAACCCTGTGAAGCATTTATTTGGCCTGCAATTTCTGAAGCTGGTAACTCTAATGAACTTATCCTCTGCAGCAGAGGTAACTCTGGGTCTTCCATTCCTGTGGCGGTCCTCATGAGAGCCAGTTTCATCATAGCGCTTGATGTTTTTTTCGACTGCACTTGAAGAAACGTTCAAAGTTCTTGAAATGTTCCATATTGACTGACCTTCATGTCTTAAAGTAATGATGATCTGTCGTTTCTCTTTGCTTATTGGACTGGTTCTTGCCATAATATGGACTTGGTCTTTTACCAAATAGGGCTATCTTCTGTATTACCCCCCTACCTTGTCACAACACAACTGATTGTCTCAAACGCATTAAGAAGGAAAGAAATTCCACAAATTAACTTTTAAGAATGCACACCTGTTAATTGAAATGCATTCCAGGTGACTACCTCAAGCTGGTTGAGAGAATGCCAAGAGTGTGCAAAGCTGTCAAGGCAAAGGGTGGCTACTTTGAAGAATCTCAAATATAAAATAGATTTTGATTTGTTTTAACACTGTTTTGGTTACTACATGATTCCATATGTGTTATTTCATAGTTTTGATGTCTTCACTATTATTCTACAATGTAGAAAATAGTAAAAATAAAGCAAAAACCCTTGAATGAGTAGGTGTTCTAAAACTTTTGACCGGTAGTGTATTTTATTTATATATATACAGTGGGGGAAAAAAGTATTTAGTCAGCCACCAATTGTGCAAGTTCTCCCACTTGAAAAGATGAGAGAGGCCTGTAATTTTCATCATAGGTACACGTCAACTATGACAGACAAAATGAGAATAAAAAAATCCAGAAAATCACATTGTAGGATTTTTTATGAATTTATTTGCAAATTATGGTGGAAAATAATTATTTGGTCAATAACAAACGTTTCTCAATACTTTGTTATATACCCTTTGTTGGCAATGACACAGGTCAAACGTTTTCTGTAAGTCTTCACAAGGTTTTCACACACTGTTGCTGGTATTTTGGCCCATTCCTCCATGCAGATCTCCTCTAGAGCAGTGATGTTTTGGGGCTGTCGCTGGGCAACACAGACTTTCAACTCCCTCCAAAGATTTTCTATGTGGTTGAGATCTGGAGACTGGCTAGGCCACTCCAGGACCTTGAAATGCTTCTTACGAAGCCACTCCTTCGTTGCCCGGGCGGTGTGTTTGGGAACATTGTCATGCTGAAAGACCCAGCCACGTTTCATCTTCAATGCCCTTGCTGATGGAAGGAGGTTTTCACTCAAAATCTCACGATACATGGCCCCATTCATTCTTTCCTTTACACGGATCAGTCGTCCTGGTCCCTTTGCAGAAAAACAGCCCCAAAGCATGATGTTTCCACCCCCATGCTTCACAGTAGGTATGGTGTTCTTTGGATGCAACTCAGCATTCTTTGTCCTCCAAACACAACGAGTTTAGTTTTTACCAAAAAGTTATATTTTGGTTTCATCTGACCATATGACATTCTCCCAATCCTCTTCTGGATCATCCAAATGCACTCTAGCAAACTTCAGATGGGCCTGGACATGTACTGGCTTAAGCAGGGGGACACGTCTGGCACTGCAGGATTTGAGTCCCTGGCGGCGTAGTGTGTTACTGATGGTAGGCTTTGTTACTTTGGTCCCAGCTCTCTGCAGGGTGAGATCTTGCGTGGAGCCCCAGATCGAGGGAGATTATCAGTGGTCTTGTATGTCTTCCATTTCCTAATAATTGCTTCCACAGTTGATTTCTTCAAACCAAGCTGCTTACCTATTGCAGATTCAGTCTTCCCAGCCTGGTGCAGGTCTACAATTTTGTTTCTGGTGTCCTTTGACAGCTCTTTGGTCTTGGCCATAGTGGAGTTTGGAGTGTGACTGTTTGAGGTTGTGGACAGGTGTCTTTTATACTGATAACAAGTTCAAACAGGTGCCATTAATACAGGTAATGAGTGGAGGACAGAGGAGCCTCTTAAAGAAGAAGTCACAGGTCTGTGAGAGCCAGAAATTTTGCTTGTTTGTAGGTGACCAAATACTTATTTTCCACCATAATTTGCAAATAAATTCATTAAAAATCCTACAATCTGATTTTCTGGATTTTTTTCCTCAATTTGTCTGTCATAGTTGACGTGTACCTATGATGAAAATACAGGCCTCTCTCATCTTTTTAAGTGGGAGAACTTGCACAATTGGTGGCTGACTAAATACTTTTTCCCCCCACTGTATATATATTTATTTTCTCAACAAAAAAAAAAGCTAATACTTTTTTTTAAACGGTGCATTGTTGGTTAAGGGCTTGTAAGAACGTATAGTTAGCCACTTTCCTTCAGCCCGAGCAGTGACATCATACTTTCCCTCTACCATAGACACATAAAACAGATCAAAAGCCTTCAGTGTGTATATATATATATAACCAAATCAATAAAAGCCCATTCTGTAATTTAACTAAATCAAATAAAGGCTAAATAGATCTTTGATTACATTTCTTGGATCCCATCAGCGGGTTTCCTTGGCAATGCTGTATTATTGGCATATTCCAAATCAAACCCAATTCATTTCCCTCGTTACTCTCCAGTGCTTTTGGGAAAGTGTCTCTCTCTCCCCAACCCCGTTATTTAGAAAAGCTTATCTCACCACAGCAGCAGAATCAAAGGCAGCAAATTAACAGGAAGGTATTTAATCTCTCAGAAAGACCTCATTCTGGGGACCGCAGGATTTATGAAACCACAATACATAATTACAGCTTTTATAGCTGCATAAACTTATGTTACCTTGTAATCTCATGGTTAAACACATAGCAATTTAAAAACCTTTAGTTATGCTTTGGCTTTGTTTGTTTGTGTATTTGTGTCAGAAGTTCTGCCTTTCTGAAAACACAAATGTGTCATTTTCACTGGTTGTTCACTACAGCAGTCGGTACAGTAGCTCAACTCTAACTGAAATGACTGTTGCTGTAGAGGAAAATACTGTTCCATACATTATTAATCATCCTGCAGAAATCAGCTCTAAAGCAGTATCCATCGGATGTAGTGATCACAATATATACTGAACAAGAATATAAACGCAACTCCCCAGAAATATTCCATACGCACAAAAAGCTTATTTCTCTCATTTTGTGCACACATTTGTTTACATCCCTGTTAGTGAGCATTTCTCCTTTGCCAAGATAATCCATCCACCTCACAGGTGTGGCAAATCAAAAAGCTGATTCAACAGCATGATCATTACACAGGTGCACCTTGTGCTGGGGACAATAAAAGGCCGCAGCGGTCTAAGGCACCGCTTTGCAGTGCTTGAGGCGTCACTACAGACCCGGGTTAGATCCCAGGCTGTGTCACAGCCGGCCGTGACCGGGAAGCCCAAGAGGCGGCGCACAATTAGCCCAGCGTCGTCCGGGTTAGGGCAGGGTTTGGCCGGCCGGGATTTCCTTGTCCCATCACGCTCTTCGGTCGCCAGCTGGACGGTGTTTCCTCCGACACATTGGTGCGGCTAGGTTCCGGGTTAAGCGAGCAGTTTTTTCACGAAGCAGTGCTGCTTGGCGGGGTCGTGTTTTGGAGGACGCATGGCTCTCGACCTTCACCTTTCCCGAGTCCATAGGGGAGTTGCAGCGATGGGACAAGACTGTAACTACCAATTGGAAATCACGAAATTGGGGAGAAAAAGGGGTAAAAGTACAAAAAAATATAGAAAATACCACTCTAAAATGTGCAGTTTTTGTCACACAACACAATGCCAGATGTCTCAAGTTTTGAGGGAGCGTGCAATTGACATGCTGACTGCAGGAATGTCCACCAGATCTTTTCCCAGAGAATTTAATGTTCATTTCTGTACCATAAGACGCCTCCAACTTCATTTTAGAGAATTTGGCGGTACGTCCAACCAGCCTTACAACCGTAGACCACGTCTAACCATGTCAGCCCAGGACCTCCACATCCGGCTTCTTCACCTGCGGAATTGTATGAGACCAACCATCCAGACAGCTGATGAAACTGAGGAGTATTTCTGTCTGTAATAAAGCGCTTTTGCATCTGCGCTTATGGTTGTTTGTAGGGGAAAAAGGTTGAGTGTGTGTGTGTGTGTGTGTGAGTGTGTGTGTGAACCTGTCCCACAGGGGGGCAGAGCAGAGCAGGGAAAGAGGTTGAGTGTGTGTGTGTGTATCCCACATCTGTTTCTAGGGGATAATGATGTTAGGGAAAATATGGATGAGTCACAATTGTTTGGTAAAATAATAATTGCTCGCCAAAAATGTAATTTTTGTAATGGCACTCCTGGTTATAGGTAACAATCCTGGTTCTAGGTAACAATCCTGGTTATAGGTAACAATCCTGGTTAGAGGTAACAATCCTGGTTAGAGGTAACAATCCTGGTTCTAGGTAACAATCCTGGTTCTAGGTAACAATCCTGGTTAGAGGTAACAATCCTGGTTATAGGTAACAATCCTGGTTAGAGGTAACAATCCTGGTTCTAGGTAACAATCCTGGTTAGAGGTAACAATCCTGGTTAGAGGTAACAATCCTGGTTATAGGTAACAATCCTGGTTAGAGGTAACAATCCTGGTTAGAGGTAACAATCCTGGTTAGAGGTAACAATCCTGGTTATAGGTAACAATCCTGGTTAGAGGTAACAATCCTGGTTAGAGGTAACAATCCTGGTTAGAGGTAACAATCCTGGTTATAGGTAACAATCCTTTACATTATTACACATATTAGTTGTTAATTATGGAAATTAAGATACGCAGGATTTTTTATATATATGTACTGTATATATATGTACTGTATGTATATGTACTGTATATATATGTACTGTATGTATATGTACTGTATGTATATGTACTGTATATATATGTACTGTATGTATATGTACTGTATATATATGTACTGTATGTATATGTACTGTATGTATATGTACTGTATATATATGTACTGTATATATATGTACTGTATGTATATGTACTGTATATATATGTACTATATATATATATGTACTGTATATATATGTACTATATATATATATGTACTGTATGTATATGTACTGTATGTATATGTACTGTATATATATGTACTGTATATATATGTACTGTATATATATGTACTGTATGTATATGTACTATATATATATGTACTGTATGTATATGTACTGTATGTATATGTACTGTATATATATGTACTGTATATATATGTACTGTATGTATATGTGCTGTATGTATATGTACTGTATATATATGTACTGTATATATATGTACTGTATGTATATGTACTGTATGTATATGTACTGTATATATTTTACTTTTAATAGCTACACTACCGGGCAAAAGTTTTAGAACACCTACTCATTCAAGGGGTTTTCTTTATTTTTACTATTTTCTACATTGTAGAATAATAGTGAAGACCTTAAAACTATGAAATAACGCATATGGAATCTTGTAGTAACCAAAAAAGTGTTAAACAAATCAAATATATTTTATATTTGGGATCCGGGGGTGGTCTGACGGTCACTGGGATGATAACCCAACTTGGGATGGGGATGGGTTTTAGCGGGCGGAATAGTGGGGAACAATTGGAGGTTTACTTAGTAGCAATGCAAATATCATGGTACAGCTATATGGTTTGTAAATTTACAAACATATATTATGATAAATAGAAAATATAAATATAAAACCTTCAATGCTGCAGAAATGTTTTGGTACCTTCCCCAGATCTGTGCCTCGACACAATCCTGTCTCGGCGCTCTACGGACAATTCCTTCGACCTCATGGCTTGGTTTTTGCTCTGACATTCACTGTCAACGGTGGGACCTTATATAGACAGGTGTGTGCCTTTTCTAAATCATGTCCAATCAATTGAATTTACCGCAGGTGGACTCCAATCAAGTTATAGAAACATCTCAAGGATGATCAATGGAAACAGGATGCACCTGAGCTCAATTTCAAGTCTCATAGCAAAGGGTCTGAATACTTATGGGGTATTGTGTGTAGATTGATGATTTATTTTATTTAATAAATTTTAGAATATGGCTGTAACGTAACAAAATGTGAAAAGTCAAGGGGTCTGAATACTTTCCGAAGGCACTGTGTATGTATGTATGTATGTATGTATGTATGTATGTATGTATGTATGTATGTATGTATGTATGTATGTATGTATGTATGTATGTATGTATGTATATGTATATGTATAAATATATATGTGTATATATATATATATATATATATATATATATATATATATATATATATATATATATATATATATATCGTTCAAAAGTTTGGGGTCACTTAGAAATGTCCTTGTTTTAGAATGTCCATTAAAAAAAATAACATCAAATTGATCAGAAATTCAGTGTAGACATTGTTAATGTTGTAAATGGCTATTGTAGCTGGAAACGGCAGAATTTTTAATGGAATATCTACATAGCCGTACAGAGGCCCATTATCAGCAACCATCAGTCCTGTGTTCCAATGGCACGTTGTGTTTGCTAATCCAAGTTTATCATTTTAAAAGGCTAATTGATCATTAGAAAACCCTTTTGCAATTATGTTAGCATAGCTGAAAACTGTTGTGCTGATTAAAGAAGCAATAAAACTGGCCTTCTTGAGACTAGTTGAGTATCTGGAGCATCAGCAATTGTGGGTTCGATTACAGGCTCAAAATGGCCAGAAACAAATAACTTCCTTCTGAAACTCGTCAGTCTATTCTTGTTCTGAGAAATGAAGGCTATTCCATGCGAGAAATTGCCAAGAAACTGAAGATCTCGTACAACGCTGCGTACTAATCCCTTCACAGAACAGCGCAAACTGGCTCTAACCAGAATAGAAAGAGGAGTGGGAGGCCCCGGTGCACAACTGAGCAAGAGGACAAATATATTAGAGTGTCTAGTTTGAGAAACAGACTACTCACAGGTCCTCAACTGGCAGCTTCATTAAATAGTACCCGCAAAACACCAGGCTCAACGTCAACAGTGAAGAGGCGACTCCAGGATGCTGACCTTCTAGGCAGAGTTGCAAAGAGAAAGCCATATCTCAGACTGCCCATCTTAATCTTTTATTTTTATTGGCCAGTCTGAGATTTGCAAATGCAAAAAAACGGATATCTCTGTATGTTAGCACTACACTACTCTCCTCTCCTCTCCTCTCTAGGTATCTCTGTATGACTCCTCTCCTCTCCTCTCCTCTCCTCTCCTCTCCTCTCCTCTCCTCTCCTCTCCTCTCCTCTCCTCTCCTCTCCTCTCCTCTCTAGGTATCTCTGTATGTTAGCTCTCCTCTCCTCTCCTCTCCTCCTCTCCTCTCCTCTCCTCTCCTCTCCTCTCCTCTCCTCTCCTCTCCTCTCCTCTCCTCTCCTCTCCTCTCCTCTCCTCTCCTCTCCTCTCCTCTCCTCTCCTCTCCTCTCCTCTCTAGGTATCTCTGTATGTTAGCACTCCTCTCCTCTCTAGATGTCTCTGCTCTCCAAATCAGATGATCTGTCTTGTGAATTTCGTCTTCTCCTGAACCCTACACCCTTTTCCTGAACCTTATCCGTTTCCAAGATTTCCCCAAGACAGACGGACCCAAATCAAACCTGAAAGCTGGAGGAACTCGGCCACAAAGTTCTAGACATAACAGTAGGCTACGACACACAGGTGATGGACTGGCCAAGCATGTCTCCAGACCTAAACCCTATTGAGCATCTGTGGGGCATCCTCAAACGGAAGGTGGAGGAGTGCAAGGTCTCTAACATCCACCAGCTCCGTGATGTCGTCATGGAGGAGTGGAAGAGGAATCCAGTGGCAACCTGTGAAGCTCTGATGAACTCCATGCCCAAGAGGGTTAAGGCAGTGCTGGAAAATGATGGTGGCCACACAAAATATTGACACTTTGGGCCCAATTTGGACATTTACACTCAGGGGTGTACTCACTTTTGTTGCCAGCGGTTTAGACATTAATGGCTGTGTGTTGTGTTATTTTGAGGGGACAGCAAATTTACAGTGTTACACAAGCTGTACACTCACTACTTTACATTGTAGCAAAGTGTCATTTCTTCAGTATTGTCACATGAAAATATATACTCAAATATTTACAAAAATGTGAGGGGTGTACTCACTTTTGTGAGATACTGTATTTCTCTAATACAGGTCTCTCTCATTACATTTACATTTACGTCATTTAGCAGATGCTCTTATCCAGAGCGACTTACAAATTGGTGCATTCACCTTATGATAGCCAGAGGGACAACCACTTAACGCATTCATTTTTTTCAATTTTTTTTAATGTTTTTAAAAAAAATATAAATATATATATATATTTTTAGATGTAGTATTTTTTATTTTCATTTGTTTTATTTATATATATATATATATATATATATATATATATATATATATATATATATATGTACTCATTTTTTGTTTGTTTTCATTTCATTTTTTATTCAATTTTTTTTATATATATATTTTGTGGGGGGGTTAAAATGGTTACTTTTATCCTATCCCAGGTATTCCTTAAAGAGGTGGGGTTTCAAGTGTCTCTGGAAGGTGGTCAGTGACTCCGCTGTCCTGGCGTCGTGAGGGAGCTTGTTCCACCATTGGGGTGCCAGAGCAGCGAACAGTTTTGACTGGGCTGAGCGGGAACTGTGCTTCCGTAGAGGTAGGGGGACCAGCAGGCCAGAGGTGGAAGAACGAAATGCCCTCGTTTGGGTGTAGGGGTTTGATCAGACCCTGAAGGTAAAGACGTGCCGTTCCCCTCACAGCTCCGTAGGCAAGCACCATGGTCTTGTAGCAGATGCGAGCTTCAACTGGAAGCCAGTGGAGTGTGTGGAGGAGCGGGGTGACGTGAGAGAACTTGGGAAGGTTGATACAGGTCTAACTCTAATACAGGTCTCTCTCTAATACAGGTCTTTCTCTAATACAGGTCTCTCTCTAATACACTCATGCAGGTCTCTCTAATACAGGTCTTTCTCTAATACAGTCCTTTCTCTAATACAGGTCTCTCTCTAATACAGTCCTTTCTCTAATACAGGTCGTTCTCTAATACAGGTCATTCTCTAATACAGGTCGTTCTCTAATACAGGTCTCTCTCTAATACAGGTATCTCTCTAATACACTCATGCAGGTCTCTCTAATACAGGTCTCGCTCTAATACAGGTCGTTCTCTAATACATATCTCTCTAATACACTCATGTAGGTCTCTCTAATACAAGTATTGCTTTAATACAGGTCTCGCTTTAATACAGGTCTCGCTCTAATACAGGTTTCTCTCTGATTCACTCTAATACAGGTCTGTCTCTAATACAGGTCTCTAATACAGGCCTGTCTCTAACACAGGTCTCTCTCTAACACAGGTCTCTCTCTAACACAGGTCTCGCTCTAATACAGGTATCTCTAACACAGGTTTCTCTCTAATTTACTCTAATACAGGTCTCGCTCTAATACAGGTCTCGCTCTAATACAGGTCTCGCTCTAATACAGGTCTTTCTCTAATTCGCTAATACAGGTCTCGCTCTAATATAGGTCTCGCTCTAATACAGGTCTCACTCTAATACAGGTCGTTCTCTAATACAGGTCTCTCTCTAATACAAGTCGTTCTCTAATTCAGGTCTCTCTCTAGTACAGGTCTCTCTCTAATACATGTCTCTATAATACAGGTATCTCTCTAATACACTCATGCAGGTCTCTCTCTAATACAGGTCTCGCTTTAATACAGGTCTCGCTTTAATACAGGTCTCGCTCTAATACAGGATTCACTCTAATACAGGTCTGTCTCTAATACAGGTCTCTAATACAGGCCTGTCTCTAACACAGGTCTCTCTCTAACACAGGTCTCTCTCTAACATAGGTCTCTCTCTAACACAGGTCTCTCTCTAACACAGGTCTCTCTCTAATTTACTCTAATACAGGTCTCGCTCTAATACAGGTCTCGCTCTAATACAGGTCTCTCTCTAATACAGGTCGTTCTCTAATACAGGTCTCTCTCTAATAGAGGTATCTCTCTAATACACTCATGCAGGTCTCTCTTTAATACAGGTCTCGCTTTAATACAGGTCTCGCTCTAATACAGGATTCACTCTAATACAGGTCTGTCTCTAATACAGGTCTCTAATACAGGCCTGTCTCTAACACAGGTCTCTCTCTAACACAGGTCTCTCTCTAACATAGGTCTCTCTCTAACACAGGTCTCTCTCTAACACAGGTCTCTCTCTAATTTACTCTAATACAGGTCTCGCTCTAATACAGGTCTCGCTCTAATACAGGTCTCTCTCTAATACAGGTCGTTCTCTAATACAGGTCTCTCTCTAATAGAGGTATCTCTCTAATACACTCATGCAGGTCTCTCTTTAATACAGGTCTCGCTTTAATACAGGTCTCGCTCTAATACAGGATTCACTCTAATACAGGTCTGTCTCTAATACAGGTCTCTAATACAGGCCTGTCTCTAACACAGGTCTCTCTCTAACACAGGTCTCTCTCTAACACAGGTCTCTCTCTAACACAGGTCTCCCTCTAATTTACTCTAATACAGGTCTCGCTCTAAAACAGGTCTTTCTCTAATTCGCTAATACAGGTCTCGTTCTAATACAGGTCTCGCTCTAATACAGGTCTCTGCTCTAATACAGGTCTCGCTCTAATACAGGTCTCTCTAATAAAGGGCTCTCTAATACATGTCTTTCTAGAACAGGGCTCTCTCTAATACAGGTCTTGCTTTTAATACATTCCTCTCTGCAATACAGGTCTCGCTCTAATACATGTCTCTCTAATACAGGTATCTCTCTAATACACTCATGCAGGTCTATCTCTAATACAGGTCTCACTTTAATACAGGTCTCACTCTAATACAGGTCGTTCTCTAATACAGGTCTCTCTCTAATACAGGTCGTTCTCTAATTCATGTCTCTCTCTAATACAGGTCTCTCTCTAATACATGTCTCTATAATACAGGTATCTCTAATACACTCATGCAGGTCTCTCTCTAATAAAGGTCTCGCTTTAATACAGGTCTCGCTTTAATACAGGTCTCGCTCTAATACAGGATTCACTCTAATACAGGTCTGTCTCTAATACAGGTCTCTAATACAGGCCTGTCTCTAACACAGGTCTCTCTCTAACACAGGTCTCTCTCTAACATAGGTCTCTCTCTAACATAGGTCTCTCTCTAACACAGGTCTCTCTCTAATTTACTCTAATACAGGTCTCGCTCTAATACAGGTCTCGCTCTAATACAGGTCTCTCTCTAATACAGGTCGTTCTCTAATACAGGTCTCTCTCTAATACAGGTATCTCTCTAATACACTCATGCAGGTCTCTCTTTAATACAGGTCTCGCTTTAATACAGGTCTCGCTCTAATACAGGATTCACTCTAATACAGGTCTGTCTCTAATACAGGTCTCTAATACAGGCCTGTCTCTAACACAGGTCTCTCTCTAACACAGGTCTCTCTCTAACACAGGTCTCTCTCTAACACAGGTCTCCCTCTAATTTACTCTAATACAGGTCTCGCTCTAAAACAGGTCTTTCTCTAATTCGCTAATACAGGTCTCGTTCTAATACAGGTCTCGCTCTAATACAGGTCTCTCTAATAAAGGGCTCTCTAATATATGTCTTTCTAGAACAGGGCTCTCTCTAATACAGGTCTTGCTTTTAATACATTCCTCTCTGCAATACAGGTCTCGCTCTAATACATGTCTCTCTAATACAGGTACAGTGGGGAAAAAAGTATTTAGTCAGCCACCAATTGTGCAAGTTCTCCCACTTAAAAAGATGAGAGAGGCCTGTAATTTTCATCATAGGTACACGTCAACTATGAAAGAAAATCACATTGTAGGATTTTTAATGAATTTATTTGCAAATTATGGTGGAAAATAAGTATTTGGTCACCTACAAACAAGCAAGATTTCTGGCTCTCACAGACCTGTAACTTCTTCTTTAAGAGGATCCTCTGTCCTCCACTCGTTACCTTTATTAATGGCACCTGTTTGAACTTGTTATCAGTATAAAAGACACCTGTCCACAACCTCAAACAGTCACACTCCAAACTCCACTATGGCCAAGACCAAAGAGCTGTCAAAGGACACCAGAAACAAAATGGTAGACCTGCACCAGGCTGGGAAGACTGAATCTGCAATAGGTAAGCAGCTTGGTTTGAAGAAATCAACTGTGGGAGCAATTATTAGGAAATGGAAGACATACAAGACCACTGATAATCTCCCTTGATCTGGGGCTCCACGCAAGTTCTCACCCCGTGGGGTCAAAATGATCACAAGAACGGTGAGCAAAAATCCCAGAACCACACGGGGGGATGTAGTGATTGACCTGCAGAGAGCTGGGACCAAAGTAACAAAGCCTACCATCAGTAACACACTACGCCGCCAGGGACTCAAATCCTGCAGTGCCCCTGCTTAAGCCAGTACATGTCCAGGCCCGTCTGAAGTTTGCTAGAGTGCATTTGGATGATCCAGAAGAGGATTGGGAGAATGTCATATGGTCAGATGAAACCAAAATAGAACTTTTTGGTAAAAACTCAACTCGTCGTGTTTGGAGGACAAAGAATGCTGAGTTGCATCCAAAGAACACCATACCTACTGTGAAGCATAGGGGTGGAAACATCATGCTTTGGGGCTGTTTTTCTGCAAAGGGACCAGGACGACTGATCCGTGTAAAGGAAAGAATGAATGGGGCCATGTCTCGTGAGATTTTTGAGTGAAAACCTCCGTCCATCAGCAAGGGCATTGAAGATGAAACGTGGCTGGGTCTTTCAATCAATCAATCAATCAATTTTATTTTATATAGCCCTTCTTACATCAGCTAATATCTCGAAGTGCTGTACAGAAACCCAGCCTAAAACCCCAAACAGCTAGTAATGCAGGTGTAGAAGCACGGTGGCTAGGAAAAACTCCCTAGAAAGGCGAAAACCTAGGAAGAAACCTAGAGAGGAACCATTCTATGAGGGGTGGCCAGTCCTCTTCTGGCTGTGCCGGGTGAAGATTATAACAGAACCATGCCAAGATGTTCAAAAATGTTCATAAGTGACAAGCATGGTCAAATAATAATCAGGAATAAATCTCAGTTGGCTTTTCATAGCCGATCATTAAGAGTTGAAAACAGCAGGTCTGGGACAGGTAGGGGTTCCATAACCGCAGGCAGAACAGTTGAAACTGGAATAGCAGCAAGGCCAGGCGGACTGGGGACAGCAAGGAGTCACCACGGCCGGTAGTCCCGACGTATGGTCCTAGGGCTCAGGTCTCTCAGTTGGCTTTTCATAGCCGATCATTAAGAGTTGAAAACAGCAGGTCTGGGACAGGTAGGGGTTCCATAACCGCAGGCAGAACAGTTGAAACTGGAATAGCAGCAAGGCCAGGCGGACTGGGGACAGCAAGGAGTCACCACGGCCGGTAGTCCCGACGTATGGTCCTAGGGCTCAGGTCTCTCAGTTGGCTTTTCATAGCCGATCATTAAGAGTTGAAAACAGCAGGTCTGGGACAGGTAGGGGTTTCGTAACCGCAGGCAGAACAGTTGAAACTGGAATAGCAGCAAGGCCAGGCGGACTGGGGACAGCAAGGTGTCATCATGCCCGGTAGTCCTGACGTATGGTCCTAGGGCTCAGGTTCTCAGAGAGAAAGAGAGAACGAGAGAATTAGAGAGAGCATACTTAAATTCACACAGGACACTGGATAAGACAGGAGAAGTACTCCAGGTATAACCAACTAACCCCAGCCCCCCGACACATAAACTACTGCAGCATAAATACTGGAGGCTGAGACGGGAGCGGTCCGGAGACACTGTGGCCCCATCCGAAGAAACCCCCGGACAGGGCCAAACAGGAAGGATATAACCCCACCCACTCTGCCAAAGCACAGCCCCCGCACCACTAGAGGGATATCCTCAACCACCAACTTACAATCCTGAGACAAGGCCGAGTATAGCCCACAGAGGTCTCCACCACAGCACAAACCAAGGGGGGGCGCCAACCCAGACAGGAAGATCACGTCAGTAACTCAACCCACTCAAGTGACGCACCCCTCCCAGGGACGGCATGAAAGAGCACCAGCAAGCCAGTGACTCAGCCCCTGCAACAGGGTTAGAGGCAGAGAACCCCAGTGGAGAGGGGAACCGGCCTGGCAGAGACAGCAAGGGCTGTTCGTTGCTCCAGAGCCTTTCCGTTCACCTTCACACTCCTGGGCCAGACTACACTCAATCATATGACCTACTGAAGAGATAAGTCTTCAGTAAAGACTTAAAGGTTGAGACCGAGTCTGCGTCTCTCACATGGGTAGGCAGACTGTTCCATAAAAATGGAGATCTATAGGAGAAAGCCCTGCCTCCCGCTGTTTGCTTAGAAATTCTAGGGACAATTAGGAGGCCTGCGTCTTGTGACCGTAGCGTACGTATTGGTATGTACGGCAGGACCAACTCGGAAAGATAGGTAGGAGCAAGCCCATGTAACGCTTTATAGGTTAACAGTAAAACCTTGAAATCAGCCCTTGCCTTAACAGGAAGCCAGTGTAGGGAAGCTAGCACTGGAGTAATATGATCAAATTTCTTGGTTCTAGTCAGGATTCTAGCAGCCGTATTTAGCACTAACTGAAGTTTATTTAGTGCTTTATCCGGGTAGCCGGAAAATAGAGCATTGCAGTAGTCTAACCTAGAAGTAACAAATGCATGGATTAATTTTTCTGCATCATTTTTGGACAGAAAATTTCTGATTTTTGCAATGTTACGTAGATGGAAAAAAGCTGTCCTTGAAACAGTCTTGATATGTTCGTCAAAAGAGAGATCAGGGTCAAGAGTAACGCCGAGGTCCTTCACAGTTTTATTTGAGACGACTTTACAACCATCAAGATGAATTGTCAGATTTAACAGAAGATCTCTTTGTTTCTTGGGACCTAGAACAAGCATCTCTGTTTTGTCCGAGTTTAAAAGTAAAAAGTTTTCAGCCATCCACTTCCTTATGTCTGAAACACAGGCTTCTAGCGAGGGCAATTTTGGGGCTTCACCATGTTTCATTGAAATGTACAGCTGTGTGTCATCCGCATAGCAGTGAAAGTTAACATTATGTTTTCGAATAACATCCCCAAGAGGTAAAATATATAGTGAAAACAATAGTGGTCCTAAAACGGAACCTTGAGGAACACCGAAATGTACAGTTGATTTGTCGGAGGACAGACCATTCACAGAGACAAACTGATATCTTTCCGACAGGTAAGATCTAAACCAGGCCAGAACTTGTCCGTGTAGACCAATTTGGGTTTCCAGTCTCTCCAAAAGAATGTGGTGATCGATGGTGTCAAAGGCAGCACTAAGGTCTAGTAGCACGAGGACAGATGCAGAGCCTCGGTCTGACGCCATTAAAAGGTCATTTACCACCTTCACAAGTGCAGTCTCAGTGCTATGATGGGGTCTAAAACCAGACTGAAGCATTTCGTATACATTGTTTGTCTTCAGAAAGGCAGTGAGTTGCTGCGCAACAGCTTTTTCTAAAATTTTTGAGAGGAATGGAAGATTCGATATAGGCCGATAGTTTTTTATATTTTCCGGGTCAAGGTTTGGCTTTTTCAAGAGAGGCTTTATCACTGCCACTTTTAGTGAGTTTGGTACACATCCGGTGGATAGAGAGCTGTTTATTATGTTCAACATAGGAGGGCCAAGCACAGGAAGCAGCTCCTTCAGCAGTTTAGTAGGAATAGGATCCAGTATGCAGCTTGAAGGTTTAGAGGCCATGATTATTTTCATCATTGTGTCAAGAGATATAGTACTAAAACACTTAAGTGTCTCTCCCGATCCCAGGCCCTCGCAGAGCTGTGCAGATCCAGGACAGCTAAGCCCTGGAGGAATACGCAGATTCAAAGAGGAGTCCGTAATTTGCTTTCTAATGGTCATGATCTTTTCCTCAAAGAAGTTCATGAATTTATTACTGCTGAAGTGAAAGCCATCCTCTCTTGGGGAATGCTGCTTTTTAGTTAGCTTTGCAACAGTATCAAAAAGAAATTTTGGATGATTCTTATTTTCCTCGATTAAGTTGGAAAAGTAGGATGATCGAGCAGCAGTGAGGGCTCTTCGGTACTGCACGGTACTGTCTTTCCAAGCTAGTCGGAAGACTTCCAGTTTGGTGTGGCGCCATTTCCGTTCCAATTTCCTGGAAGCTTGCTTCAAAGCTCGGGTATTTTCTGTATACCAGGGAGCTAGTTTCTTATGACAAATGTTTTTCGTTTTTAGGGGTGCAACTGCATCTAGGGTATTGCGCAAGGTTAAATTGAGTTCCTCAGTTAAGTGGTTAACTGATTTTTGTCCTCTGACGTCCTTGGGTAGGCAGAAGGAGTCTGGAAGGGCATCAAGGAATTTTTGTGTTGTCTGAGAATTTATAGCACGACTTTTGATGCTCCTTGGTTGGGGTCTGAGCAGATTATTTGTTGCGATTGCAAACGTAATAAAATGGTGGTCCGATAGTCCAGGATTTTGTGGAAAAACATTAAGATCTACAACATTTATTCCATGGGACAAAACTAGGTCCAGAGTATGACTGTGGCAGTGAGTAGGTCCAGAGACATGTTGGACAAAACCCACTGAGTCGATGATGGCTCCGAAAGACTTTTGGAGTGGGTCTGTGGACTTCTCCATGTGAATATTAAAATCACCAAAAATTAGAATATGATCTGCTATGACTACAAGGTCTGATAGGAATTCAGGAAACTCAGAGAGGAACGCTGTATATGGCCCAGGAGGCCTGTAAACAGTAGCTATAAAAAGTGATTGAGTAGGCTGCATAGATTTCATGACTAGAAGCTCAAAAGATGAAAACGCCATTTTTTTTTTTGTAAATTGAAATTTGCTATCGTAAATGTTAGCAACACCTCCGCCTTTGCGGGATGCACGGGGAATATGGTCACTAGTGTAACCAGGAGGTGAGGCCTCATTTAACACAGCAAATTCATCAGGCTTAAGCCATGTTTCAGTCAGGCCAATCACATCAAGATTATGATCAGTGATTAGTTCATTGACTATGACTAGCCCCAAAACATCACTGCTCTAGAGGAGATCTGCATGGAGGAATGGGCCAAAATACCAGCAACAGTGTGTGAAAACCTTGTGAAGACTTACAGAAAGCGTTTGACCTGTGCCATTGCCAACAAAGGGTATATAACAAAGTATTGAGAAACTTTTGTTATTGACCATATACTTATTTTCCACCATAATTTGCAAATAAATTCATTAAAAATCCTACAATGTGATTTTCAGGATTTTTTTTTCTCATTTTGTCTGTCATAGTTGACGTGTACCTATGATGAAAATTACAGGCCTCTCTCATCTTTTTAAGTGGGAGAACTTGCACAATTGGTGGCTGACTAAATACTTTTTTCCCCCACTGTATCTCTCTAATACACTCATGCAGATCTATCTCTATTACAGGTCTCACTTTAATACAGGTCTCACTTTAATACAGTTCTCGCTCTAATACAGGTTTCTCTCTAATTCACTCTAATAAATGTCTTGCTCTAATACAGGGCTCTCTCTAATACAGGTATCTCTCTCTAATACAGGTATCTCTCTCTAACACATGGCTCTCTCTTACACAAGGCTCTCTCTAACACAGGTTTCTCTCTAACACAGGTCTCTCTCTAATTTACTCTAATATAGGTCTCGCTCTAATACAGGTCTCGCTCTAATACAGGTCTCGCTCTAATTCGCTAATACAGGTCTCGCTCTAAAACAGGTCTCGCTCTAATACAGGTCTCTCTCTAATACAGGTCTTTCTCTAATACAGGTCTCTCTCTAATACACTCATGCAGGTCTCTCTAATACAGGTCTTTCTCTAATACAGTCCTTTCTCTAATACAGGTCTCTCTCTAATACAGTCCTTTCTCTAATACAGGTTGTTCTCTAATACAGGTCATTCTCTAATACAGGTCATTCTCTAATACAGGTCTCTCTCTAATACAGGTATCTCTCTAATACACTCATGCAGGTCTCTCTAATACAGGTCTCGCTCTAATACAGGTCGTTCTCTAATACATATCTCTCTAATACACTCATGTAGGTCTCTCTAATACAAGTATCGCTTTAATACAGGTCTCGCTTTAATACAGGTCTCGCTCTAATACAGGTTTCTCTCTGATTCACTCTAATACAGGTCTGTCTCTAATACAGGTCTCTAATACAGGCCTGTCTCTAACACAGGTCTCTCTCTAACACAGGTCTCTCTCTAACACAGGTCTCGCTCTAATACAGGTATCTCTAACACAGGTTTCTCTCTAATTTACTCTAATACAGGTCTCGCTCTAATACAGGTCTCGCTCTAATACAGGTCTCGCTCTAATACAGGTCTTTCTCTAATTCGCTAATACAGGTCTCTCTCTCTGATACGGGGGTCTCTCTCTCTCTAATACGGGTCTCTCTCTCTAATACAGGTGTCTCTCTAGTACATCTCTCTAGCTAATACAGGTCTCGCTCTAATACAGGTCTCGCTCTAATTCGCTAATACAGGTCTCGCTCTAATACAGGTCTTTCTCTAATTCGGGTCTCTCTCTGATACGGGGGTCTCTCTCTCTCTAATACGGGTCTCTCTCTCTAATACAGGTCTCTCTCTAATACATTTTTAGTCATTTAGCAGACACTCTTATCCAGAGCGACTTACAGTTAGTGAGTGCATACATTTTTTCATACTGGCCCCCCGTGGGAATCGAACCCACAACCCTGACGTTGCAAGCGCCATGCTCTACCAACTGAGCTACACAGGGCTCTGTAATACAGATCTCTCTAATACAGGTCTCTCTATAATAAACATATTTCTCTAACACAGGTCTCTCTCTAACACAGGTCTCTCTCTAATACACTCTAATACAGGTATTTCTCTAATACAGGTATTTCTCTAATATAGGTCTCTTTCTGGCGAGAGCAGCTTTCTGGTGAAATAGAGCTGCTGAGAATACACTGCTTACTTTGAGATATGAAGTGAGTTCTAACATCCAACATACTTTGGAAAAACTTACTGCAATTGAGTAGGAAAACAGAAGCAGGATTGGGAGAGGAAGAGGAGGGGAGGAGAAGAGAGGAGAGGAGGGGTTGGGGAGGAAAAGGTGAGGAACATGAATTATTTGGAGCCAGACTCCGTGGTTCAATACCAACAACGACGAGACAGCCTACAGGGAGGATGTGAGAGCTCTGTCTGAGTTGTGCCAGGAAGATAACCTCTCAACAAAATGAAGGCGCTGATTGTGGACTTCAGGAGACCGTAGAGATGGCATGCCCCCACGAGGCGCATCCTATATAACTACTGCCGTACACACCCTTTCTATTCACATACTGTCCATACTGTCTATACAAACCATTACAGTGCCTTCGGAAAGTATTCAGACCCCTTGACTTTTTCCACATTTTGTTACGTTACAGCCTTATGCTAAAATTGATTAAATAAAAACAAATCCTCAGCAATCTACACACGATACCCCATAATGACAAATCGAAAACAGGTTTTTAGATTTTTTTTGCAGATGTATTGAAAATAAAAAACGGATACCTTATTTACATAAGTATTCAGACCCTTTGCTATGAGACTCGAAATTGAGCTCAGGTGCATCTTGTTTCAATTGATCATCCTTGATGTTTCTACAACTTGATTGGAGTCCAACCTGTGGTGAATTCAATTGATTGGACATGATTTGGAAAGGCAAACAACTGTCTACAGTATATAAGGTCCCACAGTTGACAGTGCATGTCAGAGCAAAAACCAAGCCATGAGGTCGAAGGGATTGTCTGTAGAGCTCAGAGACAGGATTGTGTCGCGGTACAGATCTGGGGAAGGGTACCAAAAAATGTCTGCATTATTGAAGGTGGCCTCCATCATTCTTAAATGGAAGAAGTTTGGAACCACCTAGACTCTTCCTAGAGCTGGCCGCCCGGCCAAACTGAGCACATCGGGTGCTTGGTCAGGGAGGTGACCAAGCACCCGATGGTCACTCTGACAGAGCGCTAGAATTCTTTTGTGGAGATGGAAGAAACTTCCAGAAGGGCAACCATCTCTGCAGCACTCCACCAATCAGGCCTTTATGGTAGAGTGGCCAGATGGAATCCACTCCTCAGTAAAAGGCACATGACAGCCCGCTTGGAGTTTTCCAAAAGGCACCTTAAGACTGAGAAACAAGATTCTCTGGTCTTATGAAATCAAGATTGAACTCGTTGGCCTGAATGCCAAGCGTCACGTCTGGAGGAAACCTGGCACCATCCCTACGGTGAAGCAAAGTGGTGGCAGCATCATGCTGTGGGGATGTTTTTCAGCGGCAGGGACTGGGAGACTAGTCAAGATCGAGGGAAAGATGAACGGAGCAAACTACATACTTTCCCCCTCAGCGTTGACCCTGTGGTCAGAGCGGTCGAAGAAAACATGGCATCAGCATTACCATGTTTAGAACCCGAACAGTGGACGATCCGATAGTGGAAAGGCTAGAGGCTGAGGAACCACCGGGTGATCCGTTAGTGGAAAGGCTGGAGGCTGAGGAACCACCGGGTGATCCGTTAGTGGAAAGGCTGGAGGCTAAGGAACCACCGGGTGATCCGTTAGTGCAAAGGCTGGAGGCTGAGGAACCACCGGGTGATCCGTTAGTGCAAAGGCTGGAGGCTGAGGAACCACCGGGTGATCCGTTAGTGGATAGGCTGGAGGCTGAGGAACCACTGGGTGATCCGTTAGTGCAAAGGCTGGAGGCTGAGGAACCACCGGGTGATCCGTTAGTGGAAAGGCTGGAGGCTGAGGAACCACCGGGTGATCCGTTAGTGGAAAGGCTGGAGGCTGAGGAACCACCGGGTGATCCGTTAGTGCAAAGGCTGGAGGCTGAGGAACCACCGGGTGATCCATTAGTGGAAAGGCTGGAGGCTGAGGAACCACCGGGTGATCCGTTAGTGGAAAGGCTGGAGG
>LR778270.1:50900124-50980124 GCA_902810595.1 Coregonus sp. 'balchen'
TCTGTATCATAACAGCAGTCCTTTAGTTTCCTCCTGGTCTCCTTTCCATCTCTGATGACATCACAGGAAGTGTGTTTTAATGGAGCCATGGGCGTCTGAAGTGATGTGGAGTCGTAAATCTCCCAGAGCTCAGCGGCGTATTGCCTTACACACACACGCACACACGGATACATACACACTGACAGGGCTCTGTGAAGTATCGACTTCCTGACTGGCTGAAAGTCCTTAACTAATCTGCTGTTCACTAACACACTTTAGGGAAGGGCAGGCCTGACTCCCTACTCCAGAGAGAATGAACTGACAGCTACAGTACTGGTTCTGGGTTAGAGGGTAGAGGAAGACTTCAGAATACCTCTCCTAACCCTCTCCTGTCTCCTAGTCCTAACTCTCTCCTCTCTCCTAGTCCTAACCCTCTCCTGTCTCCTCTCTCCTAGCCCTAACCCTCTCCTCTCTCCTAGCCCCAACCCTCTCCTCTCTCCTAGCCCTAACTCTCTCCTGTCTCCTAGACCTAACTCTCTCCTCTCTCCTAGCCCTAACCCTCTCCTGTCTCCTGTCTCCTCTCTCCTAGTCCTAACTCTCTCCTGTCTCCTCTCTCCTAGCCCTAACCCTCTCCTGTCTCCTAGCCCTAACCCTCTCCTGTCTCCTCTCTCCTAGTCCTAACTCTCTCCTCTCTCCTAGCCCTAACCCTCTCCTGTTCCTCTCTCCTAGCCCTAACCCTCTCCTCTCTCCTAGCCCTAACTCTCCTCCTCTCTCCTAGTCCTAACTCTCTCCTCTCTCCTAGCCCTAACCCTCTCCTCTCTACTAGCCCTAACCCTAACCCTCTCCTCGCTCCTAGTCCTAACTCTCTCCTCTCTCCTAGCCCTAACCCTCTCATCTCTCCTAGCCCTACCTGTCTCCTCTCTCCTAGCCCTAACTCTCTCCTGTCTCCTCTCTCCTAGCCCTAACCCTCTCCTCTCTCCTAGCCCTAACCCTCTCTCTCCTAGCCCTAACTCTCTCCTCTCTCCTAGCCCTAACCCTCTCCTATATCCAAGTCCTAACTCTCTCCTCTCTCCTAGCCCTAACCCTCTCATCTCTCCTAGCCCTACCTGTCTCCTCTCACCTAGCCCTAACCCTCTCCTGTCTCCTCTCTCCTAGCCCTAACCCTCTACTCTTCTCCTAAGCACTACGCTCCCCTCCCTCTCCTAGCCCTAACCCTCCCCCTCTCTCCTAGCCCCTAACCCTATACCTGTCTCCTCTCATCCTGCCCTAACCCTATCCCGAACTCCTCTCCTCCTCCTCCATAGCCCTAAACCCTCTCCTGTCTCCTCTCCTCCTTCCCTAAACCCCCCCTCCTCTCCCCCCTACCCTAAACCCCCCCTCTCTCCAGCCCTAACCCTCCCCCGTCTCCCTCCTCCTGGCCCAAATCTCCCCCTCTCCTAGCCCAACCCTCCTCCTTCTCCTGTCCTAATCTCCCTCTCTCCTACCCAACTCTAAAACCCCCTCCTCTCCTGTCCTAACTCTCCCCTCTCTCCTAGCCCTAACCCTCCCTCTCTCTCCCTAAATAAACCCCCCCCTCCCCCGCTCCTAGTCCTAACCCTCCTCTCTCCTAGCCCAACCCTCTCTCTCTCCCAGCCCTACCTGTTTTTCCCTCCCCTAGCCCTAAATCTCTCCTTCTCCTCTCCCTCCCCCAAAACCCCCTCCTCTCTCCCAGCCCTCCCTTCCTCCTAGCCCCAACTCCTCCTCTCTCCAGCCCTAACTCTCCCTGTCCCTCTCTCCTACCCTAACTCTCTCCGTCTCCTCTCCCAGCCCTACCCTTCCCCCTCTCCCCCTAACCCCTCTCCTCTCCTGCCCTAACCTCCCCCTCTTCCTACCCTAAAACCCTCTCCTGTCCCTACCTAACTCTATCCCCCCTCTCCTAGCCCTAACCCCCTCCTGTCTCCCCTCCTAGCCCTACCTCTCCTGTCTCCCCTCCCTAGCCCCAACCCTCTCCTCTCTCCCAGCCCTAACCCTCTCTCTCCCCGTCCAACTCTCCCCCTCCTCCTACCCTAAAACAAAACCCCTCCTGTCTCCGTCCTAACCTCTCCCCCCTCTCCTACCTAACCCCCTCATCTCTCCTAAAACCTACCTTCTCCTCTCACCTAGCCCCAACCCTCTCTTCTCCCCTCTCCTACCCTAACCCTCTCTCTCCTCCCAAATCCTCCTCCCCCTCCCCCTAGCCCCCAACCCCTCCTGTCTCCTCTCCCTATCCCAAACCCCCCTCTTCCCAAAACCCCAACCCCTCGTCTCCCCTCTCCTAACCCTAACCCCCTCCTCTCCCTCCCCCAACCTCTCCTCCTCCCAGCCCCAACCCCTCCTTCTCCTAGTCCTAAATCTCTCCTCTCTCCTAGCCCAAACCCCAACCCCTCCTCTCTCCTAGTCCTAACTCTCTCCCTCTCCTAAAACCCCCAACCCCTCCTCTCTCTGCCCTAAACCCCAACCCCCTCCTCCCCCAGTCCTAAATCTCTCCTCCCCTACCCAACCCCCTCATCCTCCCCACCCCACCGTCCCTCTCTCCCGCCCAACTCTCTCCTTCTCCTCTCTCCTACCCCAACCCCCTCCCTCCCTCCCCAAACCCCCTCTCTCCAGCCCTAACTCTCTCCCTCTCCTAGCCCTAACCTCCCCCTGTCTCCTCCTCCTACCCAATCTCCCCTCTCTCCCTCTCCTACCCCAACCCTCCCTGTCCCTATCCTAACTCTCCCCTCTCTCCTTCCCTAACCCCAACCCCCTCCGTCCCTGTCCCCAACTCTCTCCTCTCTCCTACCCCAAACCCCCACTCTCCTACCCTATTTCCCCCTCCCCCCTCCTAGCCCAACTCTCTCCTCTCTCCCACCCACCCCCCTCCTTCTCCTATTCCAACCTTTTCCCCCCTCCAGCCCTAACCCTAACCCTCTCCTGTCTCCTATCCTAACTCTCTCCTCTCTCCTAGCCCTAAACCCCTCTCTCTCCCCCCTATCTTCTCCCTCACCTAGCCCCACTCTCTCCTTCTCCTCTCTCCTAGCCCTAACCCTCTCCTCTCTGCTAGCCCTAACCCTCTCCCCTCCTAGCCCCAACCCTCCCTCTCCTAGCCCTAACCCCCTCCTGACTCCTTCTCCACCCAACACTCTCCCCTCTCCTCCCTAACCCTCTCCTGTCTCCTCCCTAGCCCTAACCCTCTCCTGTTTCCTCCTCCTATCCTAACCCCTCCCCTCTCCACCCACCCCCCCCTCCCCTCTCCTAGCCCCCAACCCTCCCTTCTCCTAGTCCTAACCCCTCCTCCCCCTCCAGCCCTAACCCTCCCCTCATCTCTCCTACCCTACCTGTCTCCCTACCACCCCCAACCCTCCATGTCTCCTCTCTCCAGCCCAAACCCCCTACTCTCTCCTGCCCTAACCTCTCCTCTCTCCTCTCCCTAGCCCTAACCCCTCCTTCTCCTCTTTCCCCGTCCCAACTCTCTCCTCTCTCCTACCCTAACCCCCTCCTGTCCCCTCTCCGCCCAACCCTCTCCCCTCCCTACCCCAACTCTCCCCCTCTCTCCCAGCCCTAAACCCCTCCTTTTCCCCATCCCAAATCTCTCCTCTTCCTAGCCCTAACCCTAACCCTCTCCTCTCTCCACCTACTCTCTCCCCCTCCTCCCCCCAAACCCCTCCCCTCTACTAGCCCAACCCTAACCCCTCCTCGCTCCTAGTCCTATCCTCCTCTCTCCTAGCCCAACCCTCTCATCTCTCCTACCCTACCTTTTCTTTCCCCTCTCCAGCCCTAACCCCTCTCCTTCTCCTCCTTCCCCCGCCCCCCCCTCTCCTCTCTCCTAGCCCTAACCCCCTCTCTTCCTAGCCCTAACTCTCCTCTCTCCACCCTCTTCTCCTGTCTCCTCTCCCCTGCCCCCCAAATCTTCTCCCCCCCTCTCCCTACCCCCCTCTCCTTTTCCCAGTCCTAACCTCCCCCTCTCTCCACCCCAAACCCCAACCCTCTCCTTCCTCCCATCCTAACTCTCCCCCCTCTCCTAGCCCTAACCCCTCATCTCCTACCCAATTCCTCCCCTCTCCTACCCTAACTCTCTCCTCCCCTAGCCCCCAACCCCCCTCCTTTCCCAGTCCTACCTCCCCCCCCTCCTAGCCCTAACCCCAACCCTCTCCTTCTCCTAGTCCTAAAATCTCTCCTTCTCCTAGCCCTAACCCTCTCTTCTCCTAGCCCTTCTGTCCCCTCCACCTAGCCCCAACTCCCCTGTCTCCCCTCCCCCTACCCCAACCCTCCCCTCTGCTAGCCCTAACCCTCTCCCTACCCTAACTCTCTCCCCCCCTCCTGCCCTCCCTCCCTGCCCCCTCCCTACCCTAAAATCTCTCCTCTCCCTCCTAAACCCCTCCCCTTCCTTCTCCTTCTCCTAGCCCTAAACCCCCTCCTTCCCCCCTCTCTCCTATCCCAAAACCCCTACTCTCTCCAGCCCTAACCTTCTCCTCTATCCCTCTTCCCAGCCCTAAACCCTCCTGTCTCCTAGTCCTAATCTCTCCTCTCTCCTACCCTAACCCTAACCCTCTCCGTTTTCCGGCCAACTCTCTCCCTCTCCTACCCCAACCCCCTTTTCATTTTATAGCCCTACCTGCTCCTCTCTCCTACCAAAACCCCCTCCCTCTCCAGCCCTAACTCCTCCTACCCTAACCTCCCTCTCTCCTCTCTCCACCCTAACCCCCTCCCTCTCCTAGCCCCAACCCCCTCCTCTCTCCTGCCCCAATCTCTCCCTCTCCTACCCTAACCCTCTCCTCTCTCCTACCCTAACTCTTCCTCTCCCTACCCTAACCCTCTCCTCTCTCCACCCTACTCCCCTACCCTAACTCTCCCTCTCTCCTACCCCAAACCCTCTCCCCTCTCCTAGCCCTAAAATCTCTCTTCCTCCTAGCCCCAACCCCCTCCGTCTCCCCCTCCCCCAACTCTCTCCCCCTCCTACCCCAACCCTCTCCTGTCTCCCTCTCTCCCAGCCCCAACCCCCCTCTCTCCTAGCCCAACCCCCTCCCCTCTCCACCCCAACTCTCTCCTCTCTCCAGCCCAAACCCCCTCCTTCTCCCCCCTCTCCTAGCCCCCAAATCTCCTCTCTCCCACCCTAACCCTCTTCCCCCTCCCACCCTAACCTCCCTCTCTCCTACCCTAACCCCCCCCTGTCTCCTCTCTCCCACCCAAAACCCCCTCCTCTCCCTAGCCCAACCCTCTCATCTCTCCTAGCCCCCATCGTCTCCTCTCCCTACCCTAAAATCTCTCCTGTCCCTCTCTCCTCCCCAACCTCCTCCTGCTAGCCCTAACCCTTTTCTTCCTACCCTAACTCTCCCCCTCTCTCCAGCCCACCCTCTCCCCGACCCCCTCTCCTAGCCCTACTCTCTCCTCTCTCCTAGCCCAAAAACCCCCTCCTTCCCCCTCTCCACCCTAACCCTCTCCTTCTCCCTCTCCAGTCCCAACCCTCTACTCTCTCCTAGCCCCACTCTCTCCCTACCCCTCTCCTAGCCCTAACCCTCTCCTTCCCTAGTCCTAACTCTCTCCTCTCTCCTAGCCCTAACCCTAACCCCCTCCCCGTTTCCTGGGCCCAACTCTCTCCCTCTCCTAGCCCAACCCCCCTTCTCATTCCCTACCTGTCTCCCTCCCCCTAGGCCCAACCCTCTCCCTCCCTAGCCCTAACTCTCTCCTAGCCCTAACTCCTCCTCTCTCCTCCCCTCCTACCCTAACCCCCTCCCCCCTCCTAGCCTACCCTCTCCTCCTCCTACCCTAACTCCTCCCTCCCAGCCCTAACCCTCTCCTCTCTCCTGCCCAACTCCTCCCCTCTCCACCCCAACCCCCCTCCTCTCTCCTACCCTAACTCTCTCCTACCTAACTCTCTCCTCTCTCCGCCCTAACCCTCTCCCCCCCTCCTCCCAACTCTCCTTCCTCCTACCCTAACCCCCTCCTGCCCCTCCTCCTAGCCCTAACTCTCTCCCTCTCCTGCCCCAACCCTCTCCTTCTCCTCTCTCCTAGCCCCAACTCTTCCTCTCTCCTACCCAACCCTCTCCTCTCTCCTACCCCAAATCTCCCCCTCTCTCCTAGCCCCCCTCTCCTGTCTCCTCCTCCTACCCCAACTCTCCTCTTCCTAGCCCAACCCTCTCCTCTCCTACCCTAACTCCCCTCTCCCGCCTAACCCCCCTCCTGTCCCTCCTCCTACCCCAAACCCCCCCTCTTTCCAGCCCCCAAATCTCTCCTCCTCCTAGCCCTAACCCCCTCCCGACTCCTCCCCCCAAATCTCCCCCTCTCTCCTAGCCCTAACCCTCTCCCTCCCTTTCCCCATCCCTACCCCCCTTCTCTCTCTCCTACCCCAACTCTCTTTTCCCGTCTCCTCTCTCCTACCCTAAACCCTCTCCTCTTTCCTAGCCCCACTCTCCCTCTCCTAGCCCAACCCCTCCGTCCCCTCTCCTAGCCCCCCAAACCCCCTCTCTCCTAGCCCCAAACCCCCTCCTCTCTCCTAGCCCTAATCTCTCTCTTCCTACCCCAACCCCTCCTGTCTCCTCTCTCCTAGCCCTAACCCCCCCTCCTCTTTCCTAGCCCCAATCTCCCTCCTCCTAACCCTAACCCTCCCGTCCCCCCTATCCCAACTCTCTCCTCTCTCGTACCCTAACCCTCTCATTCCCTAGCCCTACCGTCTCCTTCTTTCTCCTACCCTAACCCCCCTGTCTCTTTCTACTAGCCCTAAACCCCTTCCTCTCCAGCCCTCTCTCTCCCCTCTCCTGCCCTAAAACCCCCTCCTCTCTCCTAGCCCAAACCCCCCTCCTTCTCCTCTCCCACCTAACCCTCTCATCTCTCCTAAACCCTAACTCTCCCCCCCCTCCTACCCAACCCCTCCTGTCTCCCTCTCCTAGCCCTAACCCTCTCTCTCCTAACCCTAAATCTCTCCTCCCCTAGCCCTAAAACCCTCCTGTCTCCCCTCTCCACCCTAACCCCCCTCTTCCTCCCCAAACCCCCCCCTCTCCTACCCCAACCCTCCCCCCTCCTAGCCCTAAAACCCCCCCCCCTGTCCCTCTCTCCTACCCTAACCCTCTCTTTTCTCCTACCCTAACCCTCTCCCCTCCCTAGCCCCAATCTCTACTGTTCCCCCCTCTCCTACCTAACTCTCTGGGCCCCCCTCCTCCCCGACTCTCCCCCTGCCCTCTCTCCTAGCCCTAATTCCTGCTCCTCCTAGCCCCAACTCTCCCCCTTTCTCCTCTCCCTAGTCCTCTCTCCTCCTCTCTCCTGCCCTAACCCCAACCCTCTCCTCCTCCTTCCCCCTCTCTCCTCTCTCCACCCTAACCCTCTCCCCCTCCCCCTAACCTCTCCTCTCTCCTCTCTCCTCCCAAGCCCCTCCCCTCCCTACCTTAACCCCTCCCCTCCTATCCTAACCTCTCCTCTCCCTTTAAAAAAAAAAAAAAAAAACCCTTCCCCCTTCCTACACTAACCCTCTCTCCTCCTAGCCCTAACCCTCTCCTCTCTCCAGCCCAAATCTCTCCCTCTTCCCCAAACTCTCTCCTCTCTCCTAGCCTAACTCTGCCTCTCTCCTCTCTCCTACCCTAACTCTGTCCTCTCCCTCTCTCCTACCCCCAACCCCTCCCTCTCTCCTAGCCCAAAACCCCTCCTCTCCCTGCCCCAACTCTTCCTCTCTCCTACCCTAACTCGTCCTCTCTCCCTCCCCCTACCCTAAACCCCTCCCTCTCCTAGCCCAACCCTCTGCCTCCCTAGCACAACCCCTTTCCCTCTCCTAGCCCTAACTCTCTCCTCTCTCTAAACACTAAAACCCCCTCCTGTCTCCTCTCTCCTCCTAACTCTCTTCTCTCTCCTAGCCCCAAATCTCTCCGTCTCCTCTTCCTGCCTAAATCCCCTCCTCTCCCAGCCCTAAATCTCTCCTGCCCTGTTCCTCTCTCCCACCCTAAATCTCTCCTCTCGCCTACCCCAACTCTCTCCTTTCTCCTCTCTCCTAGCCTAAAACCCCTCCCCTTTCCTACCCTAACCCTGACCCTCCCCTCTCCTACCCTAACCCCCCTCCTCTCTCCTACCCTAAACCCCCTCCTCTCCCTACCCTAACCTCTCCTCCTCCCTCTCCTCCCTAAACCCCCCCCTCTCCTACCCTAAACCTCTCCTCTCTCCTACCCTAAAACCCTCCCTCTCACCCAGTCCCCCAACTCTCTCCCCCTCCTACCCTAATCTCTCCCTCTCCCAGCCTACCCTCCCCTCCCTAGCCCAACCCTCCTTTCCCCTTTCCCAGCCCTAAACTCTCTCCCTTCCCAGCCCTAACTCTCCCCCCCTCTCTCCTGCACTAACTCCCCCTCCTCTCTCCTACCCTAACTCCTCCCACCCAGCACTAACCCTCTCCCCTTTCCTACCTTAACATCTCCTCTCTCCTACCCTAACTCTCTCCTCTATCCTACCCTAACTCCTCCTTCCTTTCCCGTCTCCTCTCTCCAGCCCTAACCTCTCCCTCTCCTAGCCCTAATCTCCCTTCTCCTCCTCCTAGCCATAAACCCCCTCCTCTTTCCCCCCTACCCTGACCCTCTCCTCCCCTTCCTCCCCCCAACCCTCTCCTCTCTCCTACCCTAAACCCCCCCCCCTCTCCTAGCCCTAACCTCTCCTCTCTCCTCTCTCCTACCCAACCCTCCCTCTCTCCTCCCCAAAACCTCTCCTCTCTCCTACCCTAAACCCCTCCCTCTCCCAGTCCTAACTCCTCCCTCCCTACCCTCCCCTCTCCTCTCTCCCACCCTAAAACCCTCTCCTCTCTCCTGCCCTAACCCCCTCCTCTTTCCACCCAACTCCTCCCTCTCTCCTCCCAACTCTCTCCTCTCTCTAGCACAACTCCCCCTCTCCCTCCCTAACTCCCCCTCTCTCCTCCTCCTAGCCTAACCCCCCTCCTCTCTCCTAGACAACCCCTCCCCCTTTTCCCCCTTAAATATCTCCCTCCCTAGCCCTAACTCTCTCCTCTCTCCAGCCCTAACTCTCTCCTGCTCCTCCCCTCTCTCCTACCCTAACCTCTCCTCTCTCCTAGCCCTAACTCTCTCCTTCTCCTCTCCTACCTAACCTCTCCCTTTCCCTACCCTAACCCTACCCTCCCCTCTCTCCTAAAACCCTAAACCCCCTCCTCTCTCCTAGCCCTAACCCCCCCTCTCCCTTTCCTACCCTAACCCCTCCCCTCCCCTCTCCCCTTTTCCCCCTTCCTAGCCCCAACCTCCCTCTCCCTGCCCTAAAAACCCCCTCTCTCCTAGCCCCAACCCCCTCCTCTCTTACCTCTCCTCCTCTCCCTACCCTAAATCTCTCCCCCTCTCCTAGCACAACCCCTCCTCTCTCCTAGCCCTAACCCCCCCTCCTCTTCCTAGCCCTAACTCTCCCTCTCCCTAGCCCTAACTCTCTCCTCTCTCCTACCTAACCTCTCCCTCTCCTAGCCCTAACTCTCTCCTGTCCCTCTCTCCTACCATAACCCTCTCCTCTTTCCTAGCCCTAACCCTGACCCTCTCCCTCTCCAGCCCTAACCCTCTCCTCTCTCCTACCCTAAACCCCCTCCTCTCTCCTACCCCAACCTCTCCTCTCCCTCTCTCCAGCCCTAACCCTCTCCTCTCTCCTGCCCTAAACCCCCTCCCTCTCCTACCAAACCCCCCTCCTCTCTCCTATCCTACTCTCTCCTCTCTCCTACCTAACTCCTCCCTCTCCTAGCACTAACCCCTCCTTCCCCCTACCCTAAACCCCCCCCTTTCCTCCCAACTCTCTCCTCTCTCCTCCTAAAATCTCTCCTCTCTCCTACCTAACTCCTCCTCTCTCCTACCCTAAATCTCTCCCCCCTCCCCTAACCCTCCCTCTTTTCCACCTTAACATCTCCTCCTCCTAGCCCAACTCTCTCCCACCTCCCTAACCCCCTCTCCCGTCTCCTGTCCCTCTCTCCTGCCCTAACCTCCCCCTCTCTTCCTAGCCCTAAATCTCTCCTGTCTCCTCTCTCCTCCAAAACCCCCTCCTCTTTCCTACCCCAACCCCGACCCCTCCCTCTCCAGCCCTAACCCCTCCTCTCTCCTAGCCCAACCCTCTCCTCTCTCCTACCCTAACTCTCTCCTCTCTCCTCTCCCCTACCCCAAACCCCCTCCTCTCCCTAGCCCAAACCCCTCCTCTCCCTGCCCTAACCCCTCCTCCTCCTATCCTAACTCTCTCCTCCTCCACCCTAAAATCTCTCCTCTCTCCTACACTAACCCTCTCCTCTCTCCTAAACCCTAACCCCCCTTTTTCCTAGCCCTAACTCCTCCTCTCTCCAGCCCTACTCCTCCTCTTCCTAGCACTAACTCTCTCCTCTCTCCAGCCCTAATCTCTCCCACTCCTACCTACCCCTCCTCTCCCTAGCCTAAACCCCCTCCTCTTTCCTAGCCTTAACTTCTCCTCTCTCCTAGCCCTAAATCTCTCCTCTCTCCCCCAAAAACCCCCTCTCCTTTCCGTCTCCTCTCTCCACCCTAACCTCTCCTCTCTCCTAGCCCAACTCTCTCCGCTTCCCCCTCTTTTCCTGCCCCCAACCCTCCCCTCTCCTGCCCTAACCCCCTCCCCTCCTACCTAACCCCCTCTCCTCTCTCCTAGCCCTAATCTCTCCCCCTCCCCCTCTCCTCCCTAAACCCCTCCTCTCCCTAGCCCTAACCCCCTCCCTCTCCAGTCCTAAACCTTTTTCCCCTCCTCCCAACTCCTCCCTCTCCTACATAACCCTCTCCTCTCTCCCAGCCCTAAACCCCCTCCTCTTTTCCCAGCCCTAACCCTCCTCTCCCTACCCTAACTCTCTCCTCTCTCCTAGCCAACTCTCTCCTCTCCCTGCCCTAACTCTCTCCCTCTCCTAGCACTAAACCCCCTCCTCTCTCCCACCCAACCCCCTCCCTCTTTCCTACCCTAACCCCCTCTTTCCCCACCCCAACTCTCTCCTCTCCCTACCCTAACTCTTCCCCCCTCTCCAGCCCTAAACCTCTCCTCCTCCCTCTCCTGCCCAACCCCTCCCCTCCCTACCTAAACCCCCCTCCCGTCCTACCCAAATCTCCCTCTCTCCTGCCCAACTCTCTCCTCTCTCCTACCCAACTTCTCCCTCCCTCCCTAACTCCACCCCTCTCTCCCAGCACTAAACCCTCTCCTGTCTCCTTCTCCCAGCCCTAACTCTCTCCTCTCTCCAGTCCTAATTCCTCTCCGTCTCCCCCCTCTCCTGCCCTAACTCTCTCCTGTCTCCTAGCCCCCCCTCTCCTCTCTCCACCCTAACCCTCTCCTGTCCCCCTCTCCTACCCCCAAATCTCCCCCTCTCCTACCCTAACCCCTCCTCTCCCAGCCCTAATACCCCCCTCTCCCAGCCCTAACCCTCTCCCGTCTCCTACCCCCAAACCCCCTCCGTCTCCCCCTCCAGCCCTAACTCTCCTCCTGTTCCTACCCAACCCCTCCTCCCTCCTAGCCCTAACCTCTCTCTCTCCCCCTACCCTACCCCTCCCCTCTCCTACCCTAACCCTCCTCTCTCCCAGCCCTACCCTCTCCTGTCCCCCTCCTCCTACCCCAACCCCTCCGTCCCTCTCTCCCAGCCCTAACCCCTTTCCCCTTTTTTTCCCCTCTCCTCCCCAACCCTCTCCTCTCTTCCCCACCCTAACCCTCTTCTGTCTCCTCCTCCGCCCAAACCTCTCCCTTCCCCACCCCAAACCCCTCCTCTCTCCTACCCCAATTCTCTCCCCCTCCTCCTAGCCCAAACCCTTCTCCTTCTCCCCCTCTCCCCCCCAACCCTCTCCCCCTCTCCTGCCCAAATCTTCCTCTCTCCTAGCCCCAACTTTCCCCCCTACTAAACCCCAAACCCCTCCTTCCCGTCTCCATCCTAACTCTTCCCCTCCCTCCTTACCCTCTCCTAAACCCAAACCCCCTCCTCTCCCCTCTCTTAGTCCTAACTCTCTCCTCTTTTTCCCAACCCCAAAACTCCCTCTCCCCCCTCTCCCTCCCAAATTTTCCTCTCTCTTACCCCAAACCCCCTCCTCCTCCTCTCCCCCTTGCCCCAAACCCCCTCCTCCCTTTCCCCTTCCCGCCCCAACCCTCTCCCCCTTCCTACCAAGCAGGGGCTTCCGTCCCTGAAAAACCTTTCCTACCTCCCCCCCTCCCTCCACCTCCCACACCCCCCCTACCTCCCTCCACCTCCTCCACCTCCCCTCCACCTCCTTTTACCTCCTCTACCTCCTTTTACCTCCCTCCACCTCTCCCCTACCTCCCTCCACCTCCCTCCACCTCCCTCCACCTCTCCCTCCCTCCACCTCCCTCCACCTCTCCCTACCTCCCTCCACCTTCCTCCACCTCCCCTACCTCCCTCCACCTCCCTCCACCTTCCCCTACCTCCCTCCACCTCCCCCTACCTCCCTCCACCTCCCTCCACCTCTCTCTACCTTACTACACCTCCCCTCCACCTCCCTCCACCTCTCCCTACCCCCCTCCACCACCATCTACCTCCCCTACCTCCCTCTACCTCCTCCACCTCTCCCTACCTCCCTCCACCTCCCTCCACCTCTCCCTACCTCCCTCCACCTCTCCCTACCTCCCTCCACCTCCCCCTACCTCCCTCCACCTCCCTCCACCTCTCCCTACCTCCCTCCACCTCCCTCCACCTCTCCCTACCTCCCTCCACCTCCCTCCACCTCCCCTACCTCCCTCCACCTCCCCTACCTCCCTCCACCTCCCTCCACCTCTCCCTACCTCCCTCCACCTCTCCCTACCTCCCTCCACCTCTCCCTACCTCCCTCCACCTCCCTCCACCTCCCTCCACCTCTCCCTACCTCCCTCCACCTCCCTCCACCTCTCCCTACCTCCCTCCACCTCCCTCCACCTCCCCTACCTCCCTCCACCCTCCCCTACCTCCCTCCACCTCCCTCCACCTCTCCCTACCCCTCCCTCCACCTCTCCCTACCTCCCTCCACCTCTCCCTACCTCCCTCCACCTCCCCCTACCTCCCTCCACCTCCCCCGACTCCTTCCTGGATCGACGTGTACAACAGCATGTTCCAGTTACCGCCAATATCCAGCAACTTCGCACAGCCATTGAAGAGGAGTAGGACAACATTCCACAGCCCACAACCAACAGCCTGATCAACTCTATGCGAAGGAGATGTGTCACGCTGCATGAGGGAAATGGTGGTCACAACAGATACTGACTGGTTTTTTGATCCACGCCCCTACTTTAAAAATATATATATCTGTGACCATCAGATGCATATCTGTATTCCCTGTCATGTGAACTGGGAATATGAACGGTAACAGTAAAATCTTTGAAATTGTTGCATGTTGCGTTTATGTCTTTGTTCAGTGTAGTTGCAATGCCCTGTCCTAGCTTTCTAAGGATAGCCTTTCCACTCCCTATTTAATCTTGCTCTTGTGATTGACTGAGTTCAAACCAGGTCTCCTGCATGTCACAAGACTGTTTTAGCCCACTTAGATAAAGCCCATACGGATTAGTTCAGGAAGCTAACACAAGTCTTCAAGTCTCCAGCAAGGTTCATTGAACCACCTTGGTTACATTTCACCCCCCTTCAAGCTCATACTCAGAATGATCACTGGGTTTCACCCCCCTTCGAGCTCATACTGCACAACGACAACACTTCCTGTGGCAAACAGAAGCGGTAGGAATTTGGAGAATGAACAGAACGCATCTTCAAGACACCAAATGCATTCAATATGTAAATATATGTAAGCTTTACCATTACATATGTAGACATAGATGACAGAGAAAAGTCCAGGGTAGGGGAGGGAATGGCCGGCAGGGATGTAGCTCAGTTGGTAGAGCATGGCGTTTGCAACGCCAGGGTTGCGGGTTCGATTCCCACGGGGGGCCAGTATGAAAAATAAAAAAATTATGTATGCACTCACTAACTGTAAGTCGCTCTGGATAAGAGCGTCTGCTAAATGACTAAAATGTAAATGTAAATGTAAAAGCCAGAGAAAAGCCAACCCCCAATATCATTTGGGATGCTGAGAAAAAGGACGGCTTTCAAAAATAATTATATTTAATATTTTGGGACAAAGTAGCCCCTGTATTCACACCAATGACAACACGTCACTCAATTCAGTCCTTCCTAGTTCCATGCATCAAACAGTTATTTCAGTGATATTAATACCAGGAAAATCTGGAGAGTCCCCTGCTCATTATAGACCCATTAGTTTAATAAATTGTTACAATAAAATAATATCAAAGCTTATAAGCAATAGAATGGCAAAAGTCTTACGAGACTTGATACATATCAATCCAACAGGGTTTATTAAAAATAGACACTTACAAACAAATACAAGAACATGTTTCAGTTTAATACAATACGCTTAAAAACAAAATATTGATTAATCATTAATGGCTGATCTCCTGATATACAGTACCTGACCAATACTGAAAACTCAATGCCCACTTTGCTAAAAATATTTTGGGATAGATCACCAAAACAACTCTGTTTAAATGGGGTTCACAGATGGATAGATCACCAAAACAACTGTTTATATGGGGTGAAAAACCAAATCTTTTTTTTCTTTTTTTCCCCCACCTTTATTTAACCAGGTAAGCCAGTTGAGAACAAGTTCTCATTTACAACTGCGACCTGGCCAAGATAAAGCAAAGCAGTGCAATAAAAACAACAACATAGAGTTACATATGGGGTAAAACAAAACATAAAGTCAAAAATACAACAGAAAATATATATACAGTGTGTGCAAATGTAGCAAGTTATGGAGGTAAGGCAATAAATAGGCTATAGTGCAAAATAATTACAATTAGTATTAACACTGGAATGATAGATGTGCAAGAGATGATGTGCAAATAGAGATACTGGGGTGCAAATGAGCAAAATAAATAACAATATGGGGATGAGGTAGTTGGGTGGGCTAATTTCAGATGGGCTGTGTACAGGTGCAGTGATCGGTAAGGTGCTCTGACAACTGATGCTTAAAGTTAGTGAGGGAGATAAGTGTCTCCAGCTTCAGAGATTTTTGCAATTCGTTCCAGTAATTGTCAGCAGAGAACTGGAAGGAATGGCGGCCAAAGGAGGTGTTGGCTTTGGGGATGACCAGTGAGATATACCTGCTGGAGCGCAGACTACGGGTGGGTGTTGCTATGGTGACCAATGAGCTAAGATAAGGCGGGGATTTGCCTAGCAGTGATTTATAGATGGCCTGGAGCCAGTGGGTTTGGCAACGAATATGTAGTGAGGACCAGCCAACAAGAGCGTACAGGTCACAGTGATGGGTAGTATATGGGGCTTTGGTGACAACACAGTGTCCAATGAAGGGCCAGCTGTATACAAAATGGTGTCGTCTGCGTAGAGGTGGATCTGAGAGTCACCAGCAGCAAGAGCGACATCATTGATATACACGGAGAAAAGAGTTGGCCCAAGAATTTAACCCTGTGGCACCCCCATAGAGACTGCAATAGGTCCAGACAACAGGCCCTCCGATTTGACACATTGAACTCTATCTGAGAAGTAGTTGGTGAACCAGGCGAGGCAGTCATTTGAGAAACCAAGGCTATTTAGTCTGCCAATAAGAATGCAGTGATTGACAGAGTCGAAAGCCTTGGCCAGGTTGATGAAGACGGCTGCACAGTACTGTCTATTATCAATCGCGGTTATAATATCATTTAGGACCTTGAGCGTAGCTGAGGTGCACCCATGACCAGTTCGGAAACCGGATTGCATAGCGGAGAAGGTACGGTGGGATTGGAAATGGTCGGTGATCTGTTTGTTAACTTGGCTTTCAAAAACTTTCGAAAGGCAGGGCAGGATGGATATAGGTCTGTAACAGTTTGGATCTAGAGTGTCACCCCCTTTGAAGAGGGGCATGACCGCGGCAGCTTTCCAATCTCTGGGAATGTCAGACGTTACGAAAGAGAGGTTGAACAGGCTAGTAATAGGGGTTGCGACAATTTCGGCGGCTAGTTTTAGAAAGAAAGGGTCCAGATTGTCTAGCCCAGCTGATTTGTAGGGGTCCAGATTTTGCAGCTCTTTCAGAACATCAGCTGTCTGAATTTGGGTGAAGGAGAAGCGGGGGGGGGGGGGGGGGGGGGGGGGGGGGGCATGGGCAAGTTGCAGCAGAGGGTGCAGAGCTGGTGGCCGGGGTAGGGGTAGCCAGGTGGAAAGCATGGCCAGCCGTAGCAAAATGCTTGTTGAAATGTTCGATTATTGTAGATTTATCGGTGGTGACAGTGTTTCCTAGCCTCAGTGCAGTGGGCAGCTGGGAGGAGGTGCTCTTATTCTCCATGGACTTTACAGTGTCCCAAAACGTTTTGGAGTTAGTGCTACAGGATGCACATTTCTGTTTGAAAAAGCTAGCCTTTGCTTTCCTAACAGATTGTGTATATTGGTTCCTGACTTCCCTGAAAAGTTGCATATCGCGGGGGCTGTTCGATGCTAATGCAGTACGCCACAGGATGTTTTTGTGCTGGTCAAGGGCAGTCAAGTCTGGGGTGAACCAGGGGCTATATCTGTTCTTAGTTCTGAATTTTTTTGAATGGGGCATGCTTATTTAAGATGGAGAGGAAAGCACTTTTAAAGAACAGCCAGGCATCCTTTACTGATGGAATGAGGTCAATATCCATCCAGCATACCCGGGCCAGGTCAATTAGAAAGGCCTGCTTGCTGAAGTGTTTTAAGGAGCGTTTGACAGTGATGAGGGATGGTCATTTGACCGCGGACCCATTACAGATGCAGGCAATGAGGCAGTGATCGCTGAGATCCTGGTTGAAGACAGTGGAGGTGTATTTAGAGGGTAAATTAGTCAGGATGATATCTATGAGGGTGCCCATGTTTACGGATTTAGGGTTGTACCTGGTAGGTTCCTTGAATATTTGTGTGAGATTGAGGGCATCTAGTTTAGATTGTAGGACGGCCGGGGTGTTAAGCATATCCCAGTTTAGGTCACCAAGCAGTACGAACTCTGAGGATAGATGGGGGGCAATCAATTCACATATGGTGTCCAGGGCACAGCTGGGGGCTGAGGGGGGTCTGTAGCAAGCGGCAACAGTGATAAACTTATTTGTGGAGAGGTGGATTTTTAGAAGTAGAAGCTGAAACTGTTTGGGCACAGACTTGGATAGTATGATAGAGCTCTGCAGGCTATCTCTACAGTAGATTGCAACTCCGCCCCCTTTGGCAGTTCTATCTAGATGGAAAATGTTGTAGTTGGGGATGGACATTTCTGAATTTTTGGTGGTCTTCCTAAGCCAGGATTCAGACACTGCTAGAACATTAGGGTTGGCGGAGTGTGCTAACGCAGTGAGTAACTCAAACTTAGGGAGGAGGCTTCTGATGTTAACATGCAGAAAACCAAGGCTTTTGCGATTACAGAAGTCAACAAATGATAGCACCTGGGGAGTAGGAGTGATACTGGGGGCTACAGGGCCTGGGTTAACCTCTACATCACCAGAGGAACAGAGAAGGACTAGAATAAGGATACGGCTAAAGGCTTTAAGAACTGCTCTTCTAGTGCATTGGGTACAGAGAATAAAAGGGGCAGATTTCCGGGCATTGTAGAATAGATTCAAGGCATTATGTATAGACAAGGATATGGAAGGATATGAGTACAGTGGAGGTAAACCTAAGCGTTGGGTAATGATGAAAGAGATAACATCACTGAAGACAACGATTGTCTCCGCGTGTATGGGGGGGGGGACAAAGGAGCTCTCTGAGGCTGGCTGAGCGGGACTAGGGGCTCTACAGTGAAATTGTATAATAAGAACTAACTGAAACAGCAATAGGCAAGGCATATTGACATGGGAGAGAGGCATAAAGCAATCACAGGTGTTATTCGAGAGAGCTAAGTCAACAACTGGTAATGATGACGAAGTTTGGGCTGAGGCTAAACAGATAAACAGGATGGGGTACCGTCTAAAGGAGCAGTCCAGCAGGCATCAGCTGTGCAGCTGAGTGATCATAAGGTCCAGTGAACAGCAATAGGTGAGACCGGGAGCAGTTCGAACGGCTGCTACAGCACAGGCGAGCAGGAAGCACAGCTGTTGACTGCGTGTGCTAGCGTGCCGGGGCTAGCAGATGGATCTTCGTGGTGGAAGCCTGTTGAAACCACATCAGACGATTACGTCGGCAGACCAGTCGTGATGGATCGGCAGGGCTCCGTGTCGACACTAGGAGGTCCCGTCCGGTTGACAGAGAGGTAGATAGCCGGGAGATGAGCCTGGCTCGAGGCTAGCTCAAAGCGAACTGGTGCTTGCTTCGGGGGCAGTGGTGATTAGCCAACAACATCCATTCGGTTGCAGCTAGCTAGTTGCGATGATCCGGTGTTAAGGTCCAGTGATTCAGTGATTCCGGCAGAAAATCCGATATGTTTTTGGTCGATAGCGCGCTGTGCAGACTGGCCGATAATAGTCCAGGCTAGAGCTGGCTGGTAGGAAGTGCAGGCCATGGACAATGGTGAAAACCTTTAACGGTGGCTAATAACAAGTAGCTAGTTAGCTAGTTAGCTCACTAGCTGGCTAGCTGGCTAGTTTCAACTGGAGGTTCTGGATAAAAAGGTAAAATAAATAATAGAATCACATTGGGTGAGGTGGGTTGCAGGAAAGTATATTTAGTTGAAGGATGAAAAGTGGGATTGAGAAATATTTGCGAAAGAGACAAAAACACAAAAAAAAACAGGCTATTTACACGGACACACTACAGAGTACACAACCGCGCTTCTACTCCATATTGGAACACAAAGATATGCTTGTAATCGTTAAGGAGTGAGGAGTTTTTCAGGATAAAAAAAAAATGGAATGAAGCGAGGCACAGGTAAAATCCTAGAGGAACACCTGGTTCAGTCTGCTTTCCACCAGACACTGGGAGACTAGAGGAACACCTGGTTCAGTCTGCTTTCCACCAGACACTGGGAGACTAGAGGAACACCTGGTTCAGTCTGCTTTCCACCAGACACTGGGAGACTAGAGGAACACCTGGTTCAGTCTGCTTTCCACCAGACACTGGGAGACTAGAGGAACACCTGGTTCAGTCTGCTTTCCACCAGACACTGGGAGACTAGAGGAAACCCTGGTTCAGTCTGCTTTCCACCAGACACTGGGAGACTAGAGGAACACCTGGTTCAGTCTGCTTTCCACCAGACACTGGGAGATGAATGCACCTTTCAGCAGGGCAATAATAAAAAAAGAAGCTCTGACTAAGGCCTGACTAAAGCTTAATAAAGAGCAGTGGTACTAGCAAGAGCAGTGTGTGGGTTTGTTATTTTTTCTCAGAAGGACAATAACCTCAAACACAAGGCCAAATCTACACTGTCTTCTTGTTTACCATGAAGACAGTGAATGTTCCCAAGTGGGTGAGTTACAGTTTTGACTTACATCTACTTGAAAATCTATGGCAAGACCAGAAAATGGTTGTCTAGCAATGATCAACAACCAATTTGACAGAGCTTGAATATTTATTTAAATAGTAATGGCCAAATGTTGTACAATCCAGGTGTGGAAAGCTCTTAGTCTTGCCCAGAAAGACTCCCAGCTGTAATCGCTGCCAAAGGGGATTCTAACATGTATTGACTCAGGGGTGTGAATAATTATGTAAATGAGATGTATGTATTTAATTTTCAATAAATGTACATACATTTCTAAGAACATGTTTTCACTTTGTCATTATGGGGTATTGTATGTGGATGGGTGAAAAAAAAAATCTATTTAATCCATTTTGAATTCAGGCTGTAACACAAAATGTGGAATAAATCAAGGGGTATGAATACTTTCTGAAGACACTGTACAGTATATCATGTCCAGGAAAAGTCTTCAAGACTTTCTGTTGATTCTGGATTGTGTTATTATAACTGGGTTAGATAGTCTGGGTTAGGTTGCCTGGATTGTGTTATTATAACTGGGTTAGATAGTCTGGGTTAGGTTGCCTGGATTGTGTTATTATAACTGGGTTAGATAGTCTGGGTTAGGTTGCCTGGATTGTGTTATTATAACTGGGTTAGATAGTCTGGGTTAGATAGTCTGGGTTAGATAGTCTGGGTTAGGTAGTCTGGGTTAGATAGTCTGGGTTAGGTAGTCTGGGTTAGATAGTCTGGGTTAGATAGTCTGGGTTAGATAGTCTGGGTTAGGTTGCTTTACAAAGGAATTCAATAATTTCTTTCCACTCTTGCCTAATGTATGACCTGGATCGTAGTGTGTACTGTGGATCGTCATAATGATTGTGTCAGTCCTGGATCGTCATGATGACTGTGTCAGTCCTGGATCGTCATGATGACTGTGTCAGTCCTGGATCGTCATGATGACTGTGTCAGTCCTGGATCGTCATGATGACTGTGTCAGTCCTGGATCGTCATGATGACTGTGTCAGTCCTGGATCGTCATGATGACTGTGTCAGTCCTGGATCGTCATAATGAATGTGTCAGTCCTGGAAGATAAGTTGCTTACGCACGGTCTAGGTTGATTGGCTTCCATCCCCCTATCCGCCCTCCAATCAGCAGCTAACAGGAAGTCTGCTCAGCTCTGCTCATTTTCCTCAAATACCCATTTAGTCCGGTGGGTCAGGCGGCTGTGTTTCAGGCTGCTGTGGGCCGGTGCCAGTTCAACTACCTGTCATTGCTGTTTGGCATCAGTGGAGCTGCTATCTGTAGGCCTGTGTAGTGGAGCCAACTATGTGCTACAGCTTCCATAGCAGATGAATATCCCATAGAGACCGTCTGGACCTGGCCTAGATGGGACAGGGAACAGGGGACAGGGGACAGGGGACAGGGGACAGGGGACAGGGGGGAGGGGGGAGGGATGGAAGGGACGTAGGGACTCTGCACTCCATGTGCTGGAACCATGTGCTACTCTCCTATTTGACCCACCCACCCACCCACCCACCCACCCACCCACCCACCCACACACCCACACACCCACACATCCACCCACCCACCCACACACCCACCCACACACCCACCCACCCACCCACCCACACACTCCTTAAAGCAGCAGTCCATATGTTGCCAGCATTATCTTTGTTCAGAGGGAATGTACTGAAACTGTAAATGGGTTTGAAGACGATCCAAGACCGACACAGTGCACAAGACGATCCAAGACTTTAAACTGGATCTGCTTCCCAAATGGTACCCTATTTCCTCCATAGTGCACTACTTTAGACCAGAGCCCTGTGGGAAAAGGATAGGGAATAGCTCTACAATAAGTGCCAACAGTATTCAGTATTATTCTGGTCTTAGTTCTCATATGGCCCGTTACCTGTATTCTACTCCTCAGTCTCCTCTCTCTTTTACACTAAATCACTATTCCAGTCCTGTAGCATCAGCTCTAACTGAGTTCTGATGTGGTCAGCAGCCCATTACCAGATGATCCCTTCCCAAGCATGGATTCACTCCCATGGAAGAAACTCCACTCCAGTATTCTCCTGCTCCCAACTCCACTCCAGTATTCTCCTGCTCCCAACTCCACTCCAGTATTCTCCTGCTCCCAACTCCACTCCAGTATTCTCCTGCTCCCAACTCCACTACAGTATTCTCCTGCTCCCAACTCCACTCCAGTATTCTCCTGCCTCCCCAACTCCACTCCAGTATTCTCCTGCCTCCCAACTCCACTACAGTATTCTCCTGCTCCCAACTCCACTCCAGTATTCTCCTGCTCCCAACTCCACTCCAGTATTTCTCCTGCTCACAATCCACTACAGGTATTCTCCTGCTCCCAACTCCACTCGTATTTCCTGCTCCCAACTCCACTCCAGTATCTCATGCTCCCAACTCACTCCAGTATTCTTCCTGCTGCCCAACTCCAATCCAGTATTCTCCTGCTCCCAATCCACTCCAGTATTCTCCTGCTCCCAACTCCACTCATCCATATTCTTCCGCCCTCCCAACTTTTCCAGCTCCAGTATGTCTCTGCTCCCAACTCCACTCCAGTATTTCCTGCTCCCAACCCAACTCCAGTATTATCCTGATTCCCAACTTCCAATCCAGTATTTCCTGCTCCCAACTCAACTCCCACTCCAGTATTCTCTGACCTCCCAACTCCACTCCAGTATTCTCCTGCTCCCAACTCCACTCCAGTATTCTCCTGCTCCCAACTCCACTACAGTATTCTCCTGCTCCCAACTCCACTCCAGTATTCTCCTGCTCCCAACTCCACTACAGTATTCTCCTGCTCCCAACTCCACTCATATTCTCCTGCTCCCAACTCCACTACAGTATTCTCCTGCTCCCAACACCCATATTCCCCCCAACTCCACTCCAGTATTCTCCTGCTCCCAACTCCACTACAGTTTCCTGCTCCCAACTTCCACTCCAGTATTCTCCCTGCTCCCAACTCCACTCCAGTATTCTCCTGCTCCCAACTCCACTACAGTATTCTCCTGCTCCCAACTCCACTCCAGTATTCTCCTGCTCCCAACTCCACTACCAGTTATCCTCCTGTCCCAACTCCACTACAGTATTCTCCTGCTCCCAACTCCACTCCAGTATTCTCCTGCTCCCAACTCCACTACAGTATTCTCCTGCTCCCAACTCCACTCAGTATTCTCCTGCTCCCAACTCCACTACAGTATTCTCCTGCTCCCAACTCCACTCCAGTATTCTCCTGCTCCAACTCCACTACAGATTCTCTGCCTCCCAAACTCCACACAGTATTCTCCTGCTCCCCAACTCCACTACAGTATTCTCCTGCTCCCAACTCACTCAGATTCTCATGCTCCCAACTCAGTATTCTCCTGCTCCCAACTCCATCCCGTATCTCCTGCTCCCAACTCCACTCCAGTATCTCCTGCTCCCAACTCCACTCCAGTATTCTCCTGCTCCCAACTCCACTCCAGTATTCTCCTGCTCCCAACTCCACTCCAGTATTCTCCTGCTCCCAACTCCACTCCAGTATTCTCCTGCTCCCAACTCCACTACCAGTATTCTCCTGCTCCCAACTCCACTACAGTATTCTCCTGCTCCCAACTCCACTCCAGTATTCTCCTGCTCCCAACTCCACTCCAGTATTCTCCTGCTCCCAACTCCACTACAGTATTCTCCTGCTCCCAACTCCACTCCAGTATTCTCCTGCTCCCAACTCCACTCCAGTATTCTCCTGCTCCCAACTCCACTCCAGTATTCTCCTGCTCCCAACTCCATCAGTATTCTCCTGCTCCCAACTCCACTACAGTATTCTCCTGCTCCCAACTCCACTACAGTATTCTCCTGCTCCCAACTCCACTCCAGTATTCTCCTGCTCCCAACTCCACTCCAGTATTCTCCTGCTCCCAACTCCACTCCAGTATTCTCCTGCTCCCAACTCCACTACAGTATTCTCCTGCTCCCAACTCCAATCCAGTATTCTCCTGCTCCCAACTCCACTCCAGTATTCTCCTGCTCCCAACTCCACTCCAGTATTCTCCTGCTCCCAACTCCACTACAGTATTCTCCTGCTCCCAACTCCACTCCAGTATTCTCCTGCTCCCAACTCCACTCCAGTATTCTCCTGCTCCCAACTCCACTACAGTATTATCCTGCTCCCAACTCCACTCAGTATTCTCCTGCTCCCAACTCCACTCCAGTATTCTCCTGCTCCCAACTCCACTACAGTATTCTCCTGCTCCCAACTCCACTCCAGTATTCTCCTGCTCCCAACTCCACTCCAGTATTCTCCTGCTCCCACTCCACTCCAGTATTCTCCTGCTCCCAACTCCACTCCAGTATTCTCCTGCTCCCAACTCCACTACAGTATTTCTCCATGCTCCCAACTCCACTCCAGTATTCTCCTGCTCCCAACTCCACTCAGTATTCTCCTGCTCCCAACTCCACTCCAGTATTCTCCTGCTCCCAACTCCACTCCAGTATTCTCCTGCTCCCAAACTCCACTACAGTTATCCTGCTCCAACTCCACTCCAGTATTCTCCTGCTCCCACTCCACTCAGTATTCTCCTGCTCCCAACTCCACTACAGTATTCTCCTGCTCCCAACTCCACTCAGTATTCTCCTGCTCCCAACTCCACTCAGTATTCTCCTGTTCCCAACTCCACTACAGTATTCTCCTGCTCCCAACTCCACTCAGTATTTCTCCTGCTCCCAACTCCACTGCCCGTATTCTCCTGCTCCCAACTCCACTACAGTATTCTCCTGCTCCCAACTTCCACTACAGTATTCTCCTGCTCCCAACCCACTACAGTATTCTCCTGCTCCAACTCCACTGCAGTATTCTCCTGCTCCCAACTCCACTCAGTATTCTCCTGCTCCCAACTCCATCAGTATTCTCCTGCTCCCAACTCCACTACAGTATTCTCCTGCTCCCAACTTCACTACAGTATTCTCCTGCTCCCAACTCCACTACCAGTATTCTCCTGCTCCCAACTCCACTAGCAGTATTCTGCTCCCAACTCCACTCAGTATCTCCGTCCAACTCCACTACGTATTCCCGATCCAATCCACTGCAGTATTCTCCTGCTCCCAACTCCACTGCGTATTCTCCTGCTCCCACTCCACTGCAGTATTCTGCTCCAACCAACTCAGTATTCTCCTGCTCCCAACTCCACTACAGTATTCTCCTGCTCCCAACTCCACTCCAGTATTCTCCTGCTCCCAACTCCACTCCAGTATTCTCCTGCTCCCAACTCCACTACAGTATTCTCCTGCTCCCAACTCCACTCCAGTATATGCTAACACTATTTTCCCACTCTCTGTTCTCCAGCTCTCAGCTCTCATGTCGTCAGCGGCCCATTACCAGATGATCCCTCAGGTGGCGGTTGGTTCTCCCAGAATCCTCGGCTGGCAGCTGTGGTGTGGGTCGGAGGCACATGTTGCTGTTTCTTTCCATTCTGTCGTGTGTGAATGTGATTACAGGTCTCTCAGTCAATATTTAGCCTCTGTGGACGCATCGCCATGTTTATTTTCCCGGAGAGAGAGAGAGGCTGGGCCACGCTCTGCCACCCCAACATCACACTCCATTTTATAAGAGTTGTAGGGTTGTCTCACAGTCATTGATGGTGGATAACAGTATTTAGGGATATCTTTGACCTCAAAGCACAGATAACCAAAGCTACAGGACACTAAAGGCCTCCTGAGTGGCGCAGTGGTCTAAGGCGCTGCATCGCAGTGCTAACTGTGCCACTAGAGATCCTGGTTCGAATCCAGGCTCTGTCGCAGCCGGCCGCGACCGGGAGACTCATGGGCGGCGCACAATTGGCCCAGCGTCGTCCAGGGAAGGGGAGGGAATGGCCGGCAGGGATGTAGCTCAGTTGATAGAGCATGGCGTTTGCAACGCCAGGGTTGTGGGTTCGATTCCCACGGGGGGCCAGTATAAAAAAATTATAAATATGTAAATAAATATGTATTCAGTCGCTCTTGACCCCAGTGCTGGCTAGAGAGGGAAGAAAGCGTGTGGATGTCTTTTAGTCTGTCATGGTTTTGGTGTGAGATTATATAATAATATTATTTACGGCATTTAGCAGACGTTTTTATCCAAAGTGACTTAGTCATGCGTGTATACAAGCACCATGCTCTATCAACTGAGCTGCAAAGGACCACAATACATCTAACCAAACATTTCTCATCTCTGCTGCTCTCCTCTTAAACGCTGATTGTGTATTACAGTGTCAGGCTGCCTGTCCTGCAAAGCAGGAAGCAGCACACTGTTGTTCCCATGTGTTTGGACTTTATTAACTTTGTGGACTTATAAAAAAATTTAAACCGATTTTAAGCCGCCATAACCCTATACACAAACTGTTAGATGATAGCTAGACAATCATCAGTGATCAATTTGACCAACTTCCTTAAACACACTATGGATTACTTCCCCTGGCCCTCCGATCCAACAACCACGGAAAACACAGAGCTCCAGAGGCAACTACCTGGGACACCACACCTGTTTACCTGCTGTTGTCTGTTATCCACCTGTTTCTTATACTCTCTCAAGGGACGATGTTCCATTTCTGGTAACATTAGATAAGAGAGATCAGTAATGACACTACATTAGATCAGAGAGAGATCAGTAATGACACTACATTAGATCAGAGAGAGATCAGTAATATCACTACAGTAGATCAGAGAGAGAGATCAGTAATGACACTACAGTAGATCAGAGAGAGATCAGTAATGACACTACAGTAGATCAGAGAGAGATCAGTAATGACACTACAGTAGATCAGAGAGAGATCAGTAATGACACTACAGTAGATCAGAGAGAGATCAGTAATGACACTACAGTAGATCAGAGAGAGAGATCAGTAATGACACTACATTAGATCAGAGAGAGATCAGTAATGACACTACATTAGATCAGAGAGAGATCAGTAATATCACTACAGTAGATCAGAGAGAGAGATCAGTAATGACACTACAGTAGATCAGAGAGAGATCAGTAATATCACTACAGTAGATCAGAGAGAGATCAGTAATAACACTACAGTAGATCAGAGAGAGATCAGTAATGACACTACAGTAGATCAGAGAGAGAGATCAGTAATGACACTACATTAGATCAGAGAGAGATCAGTAATGACACTACAGTAGATCAGAGAGAGATCAGTAATGACACTACATTAGATCAGAGAGAGATCAGTAATGACACTACAGTAGATCAGAGAGAGATCAGTAATGACACTACAGTAGATCAGAGAGAGATCAGTAATGACACTACATTAGATCAGAGAGAGATCAGTAATGACACTACAGTAGATCAGAGAGAGATCAGTAATGACACTACAGTAGATCAGAGAGAGATCAGTAATGACACTACAGTAGATCAGAGAGAGATCAGTAATGACACTACAGTAGATCAGAGAGAGATCAGTAATGACACTACAGTAGATCAGAGAGAGATCAGTAATGACACTACAGTAGATCAGAGAGAGATCAGTAATGACACTACAGTAGATCAGAGAGAGATCAGTAATGACACTACAGTAGATCAGAGAGAGATCAGTAATGACACTACAGTAGATCAGAGAGAGATCAGTAATGACACTACAGTAGATCAGAGAGAGATCAGTAATGACACTACAGTAGATCAGAGAGAGAGATCAGTAATGACACTACATTAGATCGGAGAGAGATCAGTAATGACACTACAGTAGATCAGAGAGAGATCAGTAATGACACTACAGTAGATCAGAGAGAGATCAGTAATGACACTACAGTAGATCAGAGAGAGATCATTAATTACACTACAGTAGATCAGAGAGAGATCAGTAATGACACTACAGTAGATCAGAGAGAGATCAGTAATGACACTACAGTAGATCAGAGAGAGATCAGTAATGACACTACAGTAGATCAGAGAGAGATCAGTAATGACACTACAGTAGATCAGAGAGAGATCAGTAATGACACTACAGTAGATCGGAGAGAGATCAGTAATGACACTACAGTAGATCAGAGAGAGATCAGTAATGACACTACAGTAGATCAGAGAGAGATCAGTAATGACACTACAGTAGATCAGAGAGAGATCAGTAATGACACTACAGTAGATCAGAGAGAGATCAGTAATGACACTACAGTAGAACAGAGAGAGATCAGTAATGACACTACAGTAGATCAGAGAGAGATCAGTAATTACACTACAGTAGATCAGAGAGAGATCAGTAATGACACTACAGTAGATCAGAGAGAGATCAGTAATGACACTACAGTAGATCAGAGAGAGATCAGTAATGACACTACAGTAGATCAGAGAGAGATCAATAATGACACTACAGTAGATCAGAGAGATCAGTAATGACACTACAGTAGATCAGAGAGAGATCAGTAATGACACTACAGTAGATCAGAGAGAGAGATCAGTAATGACACTACATTAGATCAGAGAGAGATCAGTAATGACACTACAGTAGATCAGAGAGAGATCAGTAATGACACTACAGTAGATCAGAGAGAGATCAGTAATGACACTACAGTAGATCAGAGAGAGATCAGTAATGACACTACAGTAGATCAGAGAGAGATCAGTAATGACACTACAGTAGATCAGAGAGAGATCAGTAATGACACTACAGTAGATCAGAGAGCGATCAGTAATGACACTACAGTAGATCAGAGAGAGATCAGTAATGACACTACAGTAGATCAGAGAGAGATCAGTAATGACACTACAGTAGATCAGAGAGAGATCAGTAATGACACTACAGTAGATCAGAGAGAGATCAGTAATGACACTACAGTAGATCAGAGAGAGATCAGTAATGACACTACAGTAGAACAGAGAGAGATCAGTAATGACACTACAGTAGATCAGAGAGAGATCAGTAATATCACTACAGTAGATCAGAGAGAGATCAGTAATGACACTACAGTAGATCAGAGAGAGATCAGTAATGACACTACAGTAGATCAGAGAGAGAGATCAGTAATGACACTACAGTAGATCAGAGAGAGATCAGTAATGACACTACAGTAGATCAGAGAGAGAGATCAGTAATGACACTACAGTAGATCAGAGAGAGATCAGTAATGACACTACAGTAGATCAGAGAGAGAGATCAGTAATGACACTACAGTAGATCAGAGAGAGATCAGTAATTACACTACAGTAGATCAGAGAGAGATCAGTAATGACACTACAGTAGATCAGAGAGAGATCAGTAATGACACTACAGTAGATCAGAGAGAGATCAGTAATGACACTACAGTAGATCAGAGAGAGATCAGTAATGACACTACAGTAGATCAGAGAGAGTTCAGTAATGACACTACAGTAGATCAGAGAGAGATCAGTAATGACACTACAGTAGATCAGAGAGATATCAGTAATGACACTACAGTAGATCAGAGAGAGATCAGTAATGACACTACATTAGATCAGAGAGAGATCAGTAATATCACTACAGTAGATCAGAGATGGATCAGTAATGACACTACAGTAAATCAGAGAGAGAGATCAGTAATGGCACTACATTAGATCAGAGAGAGATCATTAATATCACTACAGTAGATCAGAGAGAGATCAGTAATGGCACTACATTAGATCAGAGAGAGATCAGTAATGACACTACAGTAGATCAGAGAGAGATCAGTAATGACACTACAGTAGATCAGAGAGAGATCAGTAATTACACTACAGTAGATCAGAGAGAGATCAGTAATGACACTACAGTAGATCAGAGAGAGAGATCAGTAATGACACTACAGTAGATCAGAGAGAGATCAGTAATGACATTACAGTAGATCAGAGAGAGAGATCAGTAATGACACTACAGTAGATCAGAGAGAGATCAGTAATGACACTACAGTAGATCAGAGAGAGATCAGTAATGACACTACAGTAGATCAGAGAGAGATCAGTAATTACACTACAGTAGATCAGAGAGAGATCAGTAATGACACTACAGTAGATCAGAGAGAGAGATCAGTAATGACACTACAGTAGATCAGAGAGAGATCAGTAATGACATTACAGTAGATCAGAGAGAGAGATCAGTAATGACACTACAGTAGATCAGAGAGAGATCAGTAATGACACTACAGTAGATCAGAGAGAGAGATCAGTAATGACACTACAGTAGATCAGAGAGAGATCAGTAATTACACTACAGTAGATCAGAGAGAGATCAGTAATGACACTACAGTAGATCAGAGAGAGATCAGTAATGACACTACAGTAGATCAGAGAGAGATCAGTAATGACACTACAGTAGATCAGAGAGAGATCAGTAATGACACTACAGTAGATCAGAGAGAGAGATCAGTAATGACACTACAGTAGATCAGAGAGAGATCAGTAATTACACTACAGTAGATCAGAGAGAGATCAGTAATGACACTACAGTAGATCAGAGAGAGATCAGTAATGACACTACAGTAGATCAGAGAGAGATCAGTAATGACACTACAGTAGATCAGAGAGAGATCAGTAATGACACTACAGTAGATCAGAGAGAGTTCAGTAATGACACTACAGTAGATCAGAGAGAGATCAGTAATGACACTACAGTAGATCAGAGAGAGATCAGTAATTACACTACAGTAGATCAGAGAGAGATCAGTAATATCACTACAGTAGATCAGAGAGAGATCAGTAATATCACTACAGTAGATCAGAGAGAGATCAGCTCAGACTTTACTTCCTCTCTCAGGAGGATTCGATGTTTATTAAAAATAGATAGCAGTATTTTTCTTCCTGTCATGCCCCGGTTACCTCAGGTTGTTCTGAGGAGAGACGGACCACACACACTCTTTATCTCTCTGTGAAAAACAAGGCACACGTTTAAATTCTCTGCTTTTTTTTCTGATCAACTATCTGCATTTCAGGGCTCAGGGAAAGGTGTGCCAAAGGTGAGATTTGTTGGATTAAATAATTTATAGTTTGAGTTTCTACACTCAGAGAAATCAGCGTTCTGTCTTGCCAAATCCAGGCCTACTCAGTTATTTAACAAAGCTGATGTCTCTACAGCCCTGAAACAAACACACACACACACACACACACACACACACACACACACACACACACACACACACACACACACACACACACACACACACACACACACACACACACACACACATACCAGATTTCAGCTGCCTTAAATTCCCTCCGATGTTAAAGAGGCTAAAAGTGTTTCCTTTCCGATAAGTCTGTTACCATTATTCCAGTAAACAGTAAATAGAGGAGGTACTCTACTCAGTACCTGTTACACAACGTTGCATTGGTTGCCTTCCAACAAGCTTTGTTATTGTTAAATACAACAGAGTGTACCAGAAACATTGGTATCCTTCCAAGAAGCTGTCGGTTTGTTTTTGTGAAATACAACATACATTTCTATATTTTAGAACAATTCAGCTATTACCTTTACAGAATATAACCTCCACTCAGTTGATGAGTTCAATACTAAAAGATAGCGTACCAGTAACATTTGTAACCTTCCCAGGAGCTGTCGGTTTGTTTTTTGTTCCTCAGATGAAGTATGTGATGTTTCATATTTGAATACAAGACAGTCTCTTCTATGTGTGCCACCAGCAGAGCTTCACTGCAGCAACAATATGTTTATATGCCCGGGGCAGTAATAGTTGTTGAGAATAATGTCAGGGTAGAGGAAAGAAGCAATAGCAGAAGGGTTGTAACCCGTCTCTTCTTTATACAGTGATTAATGTTCTGCTGTCTGGTGGTCTATGACACTGCGATGCCTGGGTGGCTGAATGGCTGCCTGGCTGGCTGGCTGGCTGACTGGGTGGCTGACTGACTGGCTGGCTGACTGGGTGGCTGGCTGGCTGGCTGACTGGCTGGCTGACTGGGTGGCTGGCTGACTGACTGGCTGGCTGACTGGCTGAATGGCTGACTGGCTGACTGGCTGGCTGACTGACTGACTGGCTGACTGGCTGACTGACTGACTGGCTGGCTGGCTGGCTGGCTGGCTGGCTGGCTGGGTGGGTGGCTGGCTGGCTGACTGACTGACTGGCTGGCTGGCTGGCTGGCTGGCTGGCTGGGTGGCTGGCTGAATGGCTGGCTGACTGGCTGACTGGCTGGCTGGCTGGCTGGCTGACTGGCTGGCTGGCTGGCTGACTAGCTGAATGGCTGGCTGGCTGGCTGACTGGCTGGCTGAATGGCTGGCTGGCTGGCTGGCTGGCTGGCTGACTGACTGACTGGCTGGCTGACTGACTGGGTGGCTGGCTGAATGGCTGGCTGACTGGCTGGCTGGCTGGCTGGCTGGCTGGCTGACTGGCTGGCTGGCTGACTGACTGGGTGGCTGGCTGAATGGCTGGCTGGCTGGCTGGCTGGCTGGCTGACTGGCTGGCTGGCTGGCTGGCTGACTGGCTGAATGGCTGGCTGGCTGGCTGGCTGGCTGGCTGAATGGCTGGCTGGCTGGCTGGCTGGCTGGCTGACTGGCTGGCTGGCTGACTGACTGGGTGGCTGGCTGAATGGCTGGCTGACTGACTGGGTGGCTGGCTGAATGGCTGGCTGACTGACTGGCTGGCTGGCTGACTGGCTGGCTGGCTGACTGACTGGGTGGCTGGCTGAATGGCTGGCTGGCTGGCTGGCTGGCTGGCTGGCTGACTGGCTGGCTGGCTGGCTGGCTGACTGGCTGAATGGCTGGCTGGCTGGCTGGCTGGCTGGCTGAATGGCTGGCTGGCTGGCTGGCTGGCTGGCTGACTGGCTGGCTGGCTGACTGACTGGGTGGCTGGCTGAATGGCTGGCTGACTGACTGGGTGGCTGGCTGAATGGCTGGCTGACTGGCTGGCTGGCTGGCTGGCTGAATGGCTGGCTGGCTGGCTGGCTGACTGGCTGGTTGGCTGGCTGGCTGGCTGGCTGGCTGACTGGCTGGCTGGCTGGCTGAATGGCTGGCTGACTGGCTGGCTGGCTGGCTGGCTGGCTGAATGGCTAGCTGGCTGGCTGGCTGGCTGGCTGACTGGCTGGCTGGCTGGCTGACTGGCTGGCTGGCTGGCTGGCTGAATGGCTGGCTGGCTGGCTGACTGGCTGGCTGGCTGGCTGGCTGGCTGGCTGACATTACCCTGAAACTTCTCTAGCTGGCTTTCTCTGACTGTGATTCCTCCATGATGTTGGCTTTGAAGTGTGATAAAGTATAATATCAGCAGCCAGTCAGTCAGAGGAGGAGGTGCACTAGCTGGACCAGTGATTCCACCACTGTAACACTAGCTGGACCAGTGATTCCACCACTGTAACACTAGCTGGACCAGTGATTCCACCACTGTAACACTAGCTGGACCAGTGATTCCACCACTGTAACACTAGCTGGACCTGTGATTCCTCCACTGTAACACTAGCTGGACCAGTGATTCCACCACTGTAACACTAGCTGGACCAGTGATTCCACCACTGTAACACTAGCTGGACCAGTGATTCCACCACTGTAACACTAGCTGGACCAGTGATTCCACCACTGTAACACTAGCTGGACCAGTGATTCCACCACTGTAACACTAGCTGGACCAGTGATTCCACCACTGTAACACTAGCTGGACCAGTGATTCCACCACTGTAACACTAGCTGGACCAGTGATTCCACCACTGTAACACTAGCTGGACCAGTGATTCCACCACTGTAACACTAGCTGGACCAGTGATTCCACCACCTGACAGTGATTCCACACTTACTAGCTGGACCAGTGATTCCACCACTGTAACACTAGCTGGACCAGTGATTCCACCACTGTAACACTAGCTGGACCAGTGATTCCACCACTGTAACACTAGCTGGACCAGTGATTCCACCACTGTAACACTAGCTGGACCAGTGATTCCACCACTGTAACACTAGCTGGACCAGTGATTCCACCACTGTAACACTAGCTGGACCAGTGATTCCACCACTGTAACACTAGCTGGACCAGTGATTCCACCACTGTAACACTAGCTGGACCAGTGATTCCACCACTGTAACACTAGCTGGACCAGTGATTCCACCACTGTAACACTAGCTGGACCAGTGATTCCACCACTGTAACACTAGCTGGACCAGTGATTCCACCACTGTAACACTAGCTGGACCAGTGATTCCACCACTGTAACACTAGCTGGACCAGTGATTCCACCACTGTAACACTAGCTGGACCAGTGATTCCACCACTGTAACACTAGCTGGACCAGTGATTCCACCACTGTAACACTAGCTGGACCAGTGATTCCACCACTGTAACACCAGCTGGCCCCTGACTCCACCACCGTAGTACTAGCTGGCCCAGTGACTCCACCACTGTAACACTAGCTGAACAACTGTAACACCAGCTGGCCCAGTGTTTTTGCGACTGTGACACTAGCTGGAGCACTGATTCCACCACTGTTCAAATATCTGGCCCAGTGACTCCCCTACTGTAATACCAGCTGGCCCAGTGTTTTTGCGACTGTGACACTAGCTGGCGCACTGATTCCACCACTTTTACACTAGCTGGCCCGTGACTCCACCACTGTTCAAATATCTAGCCCAGTGACTCCTCAACTGTAACACAAGCTGGCCCAGTGATTTCACAACTGTAACACTTACAGGCCCAGTTACTCCACCATTGCAACACTAGCTGGCCCAGTGACTCCACCACTGTAATACTAGCTGGCCAGCTGTAACACCAGCTGGCCCAGTGACTCCATCACTGTAAAACTTACTGACTTAGTGACTCCACCACTGGAACACTAACTGGCCCAGTGACTCCACCACTGTAAAACGTACTTTCCCAGTGATTCCACGGCTGTAGTACTAGCTGGCCCGGTGACTCCACCACTGTAACACTATCTAGCCCAGTGACTCCACCAGTGTAACACTATCTGGCCCAGTGACTCCACCACTGTAACACTAACTGGCCCAGTGACTCCACCAGTGTAACACTATCTAGCCCAGTGACTCCACCAGTGTAACACTAGCTGGCCCAGTGACTCCACCACTGTAACACTAACTGGCCCAGTGACTCCACCAGTGTAACACTAGCTGGCCCAGTGACTCCACCAGTGTAACACTAGCTGGCCCAGTCACTCCACCAGTGTAAGATATCGGACAGTAATCAGGCTGCCATTATGTTGTGGAATTTCCAAACAGTTCAACCATTAGGCTGAATGAAAGCTGCCTGTGAGGAACACAGATAAAAACAGAAAGTAAATTATCAGCAATTTGACTGGTTGACTCTGGGACTGACCCTACTTTTCTCAGAGGAAGAATAATTGCTATGATGTCATGTTGCTGACTCATGGGTGCATCCCAAATGGCATAATCACTATGTAGGGCACACAGGCCTGGTCAGATGTAGTGCACTATATAGGGAATAGGGTGCCATTTGTCCCTCCCACTCTAAACTTTAAAACAATCCGACTTATTTTCAGTAGTTCTTTGGGAACTTCATAAAACTCTCTGTTCTTTAGCAGACAAAACACATGACAAGCCTGGAGAAATAGAAATAGCCTGTCCTGAGGTTTAACAGGAGAGAAGAAGAGCCCAGTGTATTACTGATAGAATGTAAAACAACAGAATCCTTAACTTGGTTTTTGAGAGTTTAATATCCTTTCAGCCAGGGTTGAAGTGATCCCAGCTGTCACGATCGTCGTTAGATGAAGCGGACCAAGGCGCAGCGTGATATGCGTACATTTTATTAATTAACGTACTTAACACACGAACAAAAACAACAAACCAAACGATACGTGAAGTCCTAGGTTAACACCAAAACAAACCATACGGAACAATATCCCACAATAAACAGTGCCAAACAGGCTGCCTAAGTATGGTCCCCAATCAGAGACAACAAGCTACAGCTGCCTCTGATTGGGAACCACCCTGGCCAACATAGAAATACATGAACTAGAACAAAACATAGAAAATAACACATAGAAAATCCACACCCTGGCTCAACATATAAGAGTCCCCAGAGCCAGGGTGTGACAGTACCCCCCCCCCGGACTGCGACCGCGCCAACCAAACACAAGAGGGTAGGGGCCGGGTGGGCATTCCGCCTCGGAGGCGGATCCGGCTCCGGGCGTGACCACCACTCTCTAGCTACCCCCCCGTAGCGCCCCTGGTCTGGTCTGGCCCCGCTGGCCGGAGCTGGACTGGACATCGGTGGAGCGGATTGCTCTGGCTCCGGTGTGGAGCAGCTGACCGGTGCCAGACCAGGCACCGGTGGAACAGGCACGGACCGTGCCGGATTGACAACGCGCACCACTGGCTTGGTGCGGGGAGCAGGAACAGGCCGGGCTGGACTGTTGAGACGGACTTGAGGTCTGGAACGGAGAGCTGACACAACCCGTCCTGGCTGAATGCCTATTTCCACAAACTCTGTGTGAGGCATCAGCACAGGACGTACAGGGCTGTGCACTCGTACTGACACTACAGCACGTGGCACTGGCGCAGGATATCCGGGACCGAGGAGGGGTACTGGAGGCCACGAGCATTGAGCCGGCACACTCCGTCCTGGCTGCATGCCCACCTTAGCACGACACGTGCGTGGTGCTAGCACAGGACGTACAGGACTGTGCCGGAACACTCGCGGCACAGTACGTAGCTCCGCATAACTCGGAACCTGCCCAGTCTCACGCTGCCTAGCCTGAGTACGGGAAGTTGGCTCTGCTCTACCTCTAGGCTCCGCCAACCACCCTTCCAGCCCCCCAAACCTGGTGGCCTCCTCTCCTAAATTGCCGATGCGCCCTGTAGCTGCCTCCAGCAGCCCCGTCGTCCATGCCGTGCCCCCCCCAAACATTTTCTTGGGGTTGCCTCTCGCGTGTCCGTCGTCGGCACGGTTGGTGCCGTTTCTTCTCTCTTGCCAGGGCCTGTACCTTTGCCCAGGGCCCTCTGCCCACGAATATGTCCTCCCAAGACCACCATTCGCCCACCTGGGACATCGCCAACTCCTCCTGCTTGGCACGCTGCTTGGTCCTTTTATGGTGGGATCTTCTGTCACGATCGTCGTTAGATGAAGCGGACCAAGGCGCAGCATGATATGCGTACATTTTATTAATTAACGTACTTAACACACACAAACAAAAACAACAAACCAAACGATACTTGCAGTCCTAGGTTAACACCAAAACAAACCATACGGAACAAGATCCCACAATAAACAGTGCCAAACAGGCTGCCTAAGTATGGTCCCCAATCAGAGACAACAAGCTACAGCTGCCTCTGATTGGGAACCACCCTGGCCAACATAGAAATACACGAACTAGAACAAAACATAGAAAATAACACATAGAAAATCCACACCCTGGCTCAACATATAAGAGTCCCTAGAGCCAGGGCGTGACACCAGCTGGTAGCCTGGGTCTGTCTGCTACATCACGCTCCTCTTCTCTCGGTGGGGTTCTGCTGTCACTAAGGTAACCAGGGTGCCGCACCGTGCTCTGTGCCGGGGTCCTGTCCTTCAACGTTACAGCTTAGGCCTCTGCTCTAATAACCTCAAAGATAACCACAGTGCAGGGCTGGACAGCAGACTCTACTGCAGTTCGGTAGAGCACAGAACTCTATAGACAGAACTCTACTACAGTTAGAACACATAACTCTAGTGCAGTTAGAACACATAACTCTGCTACAGTTAAAACACAGAACTCTAGTGCAGTTAGAACACAGAACTCTAGTGCAGTTAGAACACATAACTCTAATGCAGTTAGAACACAGAACGCTAGTACAGTTAGAACACAGAACTCTAGTGCAGTTAGAACACAGAACTCTAGTGCAGTTAGAACACAGAACTCTAGTGCAGTTAGAACACAGAACTCTAGTGCAGTTAGAACACAGAACTCTAATGCAGTTAGGACACAGAACTCTAATGCAGTTAGAACACAGAACTCCAATGCAGTTAGAACACGGAACTCTAATGCAGTTAGAACACAGAACAAGTGCAGTTAGAACACAGAACTCTAGTGCAGTTAGAACACAGAACTCTAGTGCAGTTAGAACACAGAACTCTAGTGCAGTTAGAACACAGAACTCTAGTGCAGTTAGAACACAGAACTCTAATGCAGTTAGAACACAGAACTCTAATGCAGCTAGAACACAGAACTCTAATGCAGTTAGAACACAGAACTCTAATGCAGTTAGAACACAGAACTCTAGTGCAGTTAGAACACATAACTCTAGTGCAGTTAGAACACAGAACTCTAATGCAGTTAGAACACAGAACTTTAATGCAGTTAGAACACAGAACTCTAATGCAGTTAGAACACAGAACTCTAATGCAGCTAGAACACAGAACTCTAATGCAGTTAGAACACAGAACTCTAATGCAGTTAGAACACAGAACTAGTGCAGTTAGAACACAGAACTCTAGTGCAGTTAGAACAAGAACTCTAGTGCAGTTAGAACACAGAACTCTAGTACAGTTAGAACACAGAACTCTAGTGCAGTTAGAACACAGAACTCTAGTGCAGTTAGAACACAGAACTCTAGTGCAGTTAGAACACAGAACTCTAGTGCAGTTAGAACACAGAACTCTAGTGCAGTTAGAACACAGAACTCTAGTGCAGTTAGAACACAGAACTCTAATGCAGCTAGAACACAGAACTCTAATGCAGTTAGAACACAGAACTCTAATGCAGTTAGAACACAGAACTCTAGTGCAGTTAGAACACATAACTCTAGTGCAGTTAGAACACAGAACTCTAATGCAGTTAGAACACAGAACTTTAATGCAGTTAGAACACAGAACTCTAATGCAGTTAGAACACAGAACTCTAATGCAGCTAGAACACAGAACTCTAATGCAGTTAGAACACAGAACTCTAATGCAGTTAGAACACAGAACTAGTGCAGTTAGAACACAGAACTCTAGTGCAGTTAGAACAAGAACTCTAGTGCAGTTAGAACACAGAACTCTAGTACAGTTAGAACACAGAACTCTAGTGCAGTTAGAACACAGAACTCTAGTGCAGTTAGAACACAGAACTCTAGTGCAGTTAGAACACAGAACTCTAGTGCAGTTAGAACACAGAACTCTAGTGCAGTTAGAACACAGAACTCTAGTGCAGTTAGAACACAGAACTCTAATGCAGTTAGAACACAGAACTCTAATGCAGCTAGAACACAGAACTCTAATGCAGTTAGAACACAGAACTCTAATGCAGTTAGAACACAGAACTCTAATGCAGTTAGAACACAGAACTAGTGCAGTTAGAACACATAACTCTAATGCAGTTAGAACACAGAACTCTAATGCAGTTAGAACACAGAACTCTAATGCAGTTAGAACACAGAACTCTAATGCAGTTAGAACACATAACTAGTGCAGTTAGAACACAGAACTCTAATGTAGTTAGAACACAGAACTCTAATGCAGTTAGAACACAGAACTCTAATGCAGTTAGAACACAGAACTAGTGCAGTTAGAACACAGAACTCTAATGCAGTTAGAACACAGAACTCTAATGCAGTTAGAACACAGAACTAGTGCAGTTAGAACACAGAACTCTAATGCAGTTAGAACACAGAACTAGTGCAGTTAGAACACAGAACTCTAATGCAGTTAGAACACAGCACTAGTGCAGTTAGAACACAGAACTCTAATGCAGTTAGAACACAGCACTAGTGCAGTTACAACGTGAACATCACTAGTTTGTCTCCACTAAGCTGATGACAACGTGAACATCACTAGTTTGTCTCCACTAAGCTGATGACAACGTGAACATCACTAGTTTGTCTCCACTAAGCTGATGACAATGTGAACATCACTAGTTTGTCTCCACTTGTTCAGTCTATTTGCTGGAGTTTTGGCAAGAAGACACTCAAAACAAACAGCCCTGTGGTGGCTCGCAGTGGTGTAAAGTACTTAAGTAAAAAATACTTTAAAATACTACTTAAGTAGTTGTTTATGGGGTATCTGTACTTTACTTTACTATTTATATTTTTGACAACTTTTACGTTTACTCCACTACATTCCTAAAGAAAATAATGTACTTTTTACTCCATACATTTTCCCTGACACTCAAAAGTACTCTTTACATTTTGAAAGCTTAGCAGGACAGAAAAATGGTCAAATTCACAGACTTATCAAGAGAACATCCTTGGTCATCCCTACTGCCTCACTAAATACACACGCTTCATTTGTAAATGATGTCTGAGTGATGGAGTGTGCCCCTGGCTATCTGTAAATGATGCCTGAGTGTTGGAGTGTTGCCCTGGCTATCTGTAAATTATGTCTGAGTGATGGAGTGTTCCCCTGGCTATCTGTAAATTATGTCTGAGTGATGGAGTGTTCCCCTGGCTATCTGTAAATTATGTCTGAGTGTTGGAGTGTGCCCCTGGCTATCTGTAAATGATGTCTGAGTGATGGAGTGTGCCCCTGGCTATCTGTAAATGATGTCTGAGTATTGGAGTGTTCCCCTGGCTATCTGTAAATGATGTCTGAGTGATGGAGTGTACCCCTGGCTATCTGTAAATGATGTCTGAGTATTGGAGTGTTCCCCTGGCTATCTGTAAATGATGCCTGAGTGATGGAGTAATTCCCCTGGCTAATAAACAAGAAAATGGTGCCGTCTGGTTTACTTTATGTAAGGAATTTGAAATGATTTATACTTTTACTTTTGATACTTAAGTATATTTTTGAAATTACATTTACTTTTGATACTTAAGTCTATTTAAAACTCAAGTAGTATTTTACTGGGTGACTTTCACTTTTACTTGAGTCATTTTCTACTAAGGTATCTTCACTTTTACTCAAGTATGACAATTGGGTATTTTTTCCACCACTGGTGGCTCGCGAGGGATCACATATTCTTTCTCCCCTCTCTCTCCAGATAAAATCTTGCGACTTGTGACTGCAGGCCGCCCAACAACCTGCCCGCTTGACCCTATCCCCTCCTCTCTTCTCCAGACCATCTCCGGTGACCTTCTCCCCTACCTCACCTCGCTGATCAACTCATCCTTGACCGCTGGCTATGTCCCTTCCGTCTTCAAGAGAGCGAGAGTTGCACCCCTTCTCAAAAAACCAACACTCGATCCCTCTGATGTCAACAACTACAGACCAGTATCCCTTCTTTATTTTCTCTCCAAAACTATTGAGCGTGCCGTCTTTAGCCAACTCTCTTGCTATCTCTCTCAGAATGAACTTCTTGATCCAAACCAGTCAGGTTTCAAGACTGGTCATTCAACTGAGACTGCTCTTCTCTGTGTCACGGAGGCTCTCCGCACTGCTAAAGCTAACTCTCTCTCCTCTGCTCTTGTCCTTCTAGATCTGTCTGCTGCCTTTGATACTGTGAACCATCAGATCCTCCTCTCCACCCTCTCCGAGCTGGGCATCTCCGGCGCGGCTCACTCTTGGATTGCGTCCTACCTGACCGGTCGCTCCTACCAAGTGGCGTGGCGAGAAGCTGTCTCCGCACCACGTGCTCTCACCACTGGTGTCCCCCAGGGCTCAGTTCTAGGCCCTCTCCTATTCTCGCTATACACCAAGTCACTTGGCTCTGTCATATCCTCACATGGCCTCTCCTATCATTGCTACGCTGACGACACACAACTAATCTTCTCCTTTCCCCCTTCTGATAAACAGGTGGCGAATCGCATCTCTGCATGTCTGGCAGACATATCAGTATGGATGACGGATCACCACCTCAAGCTGAACCCTGGCAAGACGGAGCTGCTCTTCCTCCCGGGGAAGGACTGCCTGTTCCATGATCTCGCCATCACGGTTGACAACTCCGTTGTGTCCTCCTCCCAGAGTGCGAAGAGCCTTGGCGTGACCCTGGACAACACCCTGTCGTTCTCCGCTAACATCAAGGCGGTGACCTGATCCTGTAGGTTCATGCTCTACAACATCCGGAGAGTACGACCCTGCCTTACACAGGAAGCGGCACAGGTCCTAATCCAGGCACTTGTCATCTCCCGTCTGGATTACTGCAACTCGCTGTTGGCTGGGCTCCCTGCCTGTGCCATTAAACCCCTACAACTCATCCAGAATGCCGCAGCCCGTCTGGTGTTCAACCTTCCCAAGTTTTCTCACGTCACCCCCCTCCTCCGCACACTCCACTGGCTTCCAGTTGAAGCTCGCATCTGTTACAAGACCATGGTGCTTGCCTATGGAGCTGTGAGGGGAACGGCACCTCCGTACCTTCAGGCTCTGATCAGTCCCTACACCCAAATGAGGGCATTGCGTTCATCCACCTCTGGCCTGCTGGTCCCCTTCCTCTGCGGAAGCACAGTTCCCGCTCAGCCCAGTCAAAACTGTTCGCTGCTCTGGCACCCCAATGGTGGAACAAGCTCCCTCACAACGCCAGGACAGCGGAGTCACTCACCACCTTCCGGAGACATTTGAAACCCCACCTCTTTAAGGAACACCTGGGATAGGATAAAGTAATCCTTCTAACCCCCCCCCCCCTTACTCCAAACCCCCCCCCCCCCCCCCCCCCCCCCCCCAAAAAAAACAAAAAAAAAAACATATTGTAAAGTGCTTATCCCACTGGCTATAAGGTGAATGCACCAATTTGTAAGTCGCTCTGGATAAGAGCGTCTGCTAAATGACGTAAATGTAAACGTAAAATATTTATTAATCTGTAAACTTCTGGCTTTATTAAAAATAGTAAACAAGTCCATGTGTGAGTTTGTCGGTTGGCCGAGCTAACCGGTTGTTGTTATGACAACCGCCCTATTTCCTGTAGCTAAGAAGGTTGTTTGACATTAGACCCTATTCCCAGCCTGCACCTGGCTGTCTACGGCAGCATCTCAAATGGCACCCTATTCCCTATAATGGTCCATAGGACTCTGGTCTAATATAGTGCACTAAATAGGGAATAGAGCTCTGGTCAAATGTAGTGCACTATATAGGGAATAGGGTGCCATTCTCTGGTCTAAAGTAGTGCGCTATATAGGGAATAGGGTGCCATTCTCTGGTTTAAAGTAGTGCACTATATAGGGAATAGGGTGCCATTCTCTGGTCTAAAGTAGTGCACTATATAGGGAATAGGGTGCCATTCTCTGGTCTAAAGTATTGCACTATAGAGGGAATATGGTGCCATTCTCTGGTCTAAAGTAGTGCACTATAGAGGGAACAGGGTGCCATTCTCTGGTCTAAAGTAGTGCACTATAGAGGGAATAGGGTGCCATTCTCTGGTCTAAAGTATTGCACTATAGAGGGAACAGGGGTGCCATTCTCTGGTCTAAAATATTGCACTATATAGGGAATAGGGTTCCATTCTCTGGTCTAAAGTAGTGAACTATAGAGGGAATAGGGTGCCATTCTCTGGTCTAAAGTAGTGCACTATATAGGGAATAGGGTGCCATTCTCTGGTCTAAAGTAATGCACTATAGAGGGAACAGGGTGCCATTCTCTGGTCTAAAGTAGTGCACTATAGAGGGAATAGAGTGCCACCTAGACCTAACCTATTGAGTAAGAAATAGAATGGTGCGTCTATTCCCCAGGAGGCAGGAATGATCCCATAATGCCACCCTACTTCCTGTCTAGACGTGTGTAATTTCCTGCTCGAGAGGGTCAACTTGTTTTTATTTCAGAAAGAGAGAGAAAGAGACAAGAGAGAGTGAAGAAGAGAGAGACAGAGAAAGAGGGAAAGTAAAGGAGTTAGACAAAGAGAGAAAGAAAAGCCAGGTAGATTGCAGTAGGTATGGATAACAATGGTAGATTGCAGTAGGTATGGATAACAATGGTAGATTGGCCAGTTGGTACAGTTGGAAGGTGTCCTGGTTAGTTGGCCAGTTGGTACAGTTGGAAGGTGTCCTGGTTAGTTGGTCAGTTGGTAGAGTTGGAAGGTGTCCTGGTTAGTTGGTCAGTTGGTACAGTTGGAAGGTGTCCTGGTTAGTTGGTCAGTTGGTACAGTTGGAAGGTGTCCTGGTTAGTTGGTCAGTTGGTACAGTTGGAAGGTGTCCTGGTTAGTTGGTACAGTTGGAAGGTGTCCTGGTTAGTTGGTCAGTTGGTACAGTTGGAAGGTGTCCTGGTTAGTTGGTCAGTTGGTACAGTTGGAAGGTGTCCTGGTTAGTTGGTCAGTTGGTACAGTTGGAAGGTGTCCTGGTTAGTTGGTCAGTTGGTACAGTTGGAAGGTGTCCTGGTTAGTTGGTACAGTTGGAAGGTGTCCTGGTTAGTTGGTCAGTTGGTACAGTTGGAAGGTGTCCTGGTTAGTTGGTCAGTTGGTACAGTTGGAAGGTGTCCTGGTTAGTTGGTCAGTTGGTACAGTTGGAAGGAGTCCTGGTTAATTGTTCAGTTGGTACAGTTGGAAGGTGTCCTGGTTAGTTGGCCAGTTGGTACAGTTGGAAGGTGTCCTGGTTAGTTGGTACAGTTGGTACAGTTGGAAGGTGTCCTGGTTAGTTGGCCAGTTGGTACAGTTGGAAGGTGTCCTGGTTAGTTGGTCAGTTGGTACAGTTGGAAGGTGTCCTGGTTAGTTGGTACAGTTGGAAGGTGTCCTGGTTAGTTGGTCAGTTTGGTACAGTTGGAAGGTGTCCTGGTTAGTTGGCCAGTTGGTACAGTTGGAAGGTGTCCTGGTTAGTTGGTCAGTTGGTACAGTTGGAAGGTGTCCTGGTTAGTTGGTACAGTTGGAAGGTGTCCTGGTTAGTTGGTCAGTTGGTACAGTTGGAAGGTGTCCTGGTTAGTTTGGTCAGTTGGTACAGTTGGAAGGTGTCCTGGTTAGTTGGTCAGTTTGGTAGAGTTGGAAGGTGTCCTGGTTAGTTGGTCAGTTTGGTACAGTTGGAAGGTGTCCTGGTTAGTTGGTCAGTTGGTACAGTTGGAAGGTGTCCTGGTTAGTTGGTCAGTTGGTACAGTTGGAAGGTGTCCTGGTTAGTTGGTACAGTTGGAAGGTGTCCTGGTTAGTTGGTCAGTTGGTACAGTTGGAAGGTGTCCTGGTTAGTTGGTCAGTTGGTACAGTTGGAAGGTGTCCTGGTTAGTTGGTCAGTTGGTACAGTTGGAAGGTGTCCTGGTTAGTTGGTCAGTTGGTACAGTTGGAAGGTGTCCTGGTTAGTTGGTACAGTTGGAAGGTGTCCTGGTTAGTTTGGTCAGTTGGTACAGTTGGAAGGTGTCCTGGTTAGTTGGTCAGTTGGTACAGTTGGAAGGTGTCCTGGTTAGTTGGTCAGTTGGTACAGTTGGAAGGAGTCCTGGTTAATTGTTCAGTTGGTACAGTTGGAAGGTGTCCTGGTTAGTTGGCCAGTTGGTACAGTTGGAAGGTGTCCTGGTTAGTTGGTACAGTTGGTACAGTTGGAAGGTGTCCTGGTTAGTTGGCCAGTTGGTACAGTTGGAAGGTGTCCTGGTTAGTTGGTCAGTTGGTACAGTTGGAAGGTGTCCTGGTTAGTTGGTACAGTTGGAAGGTGTCCTGGTTAGTTGGTCAGTTGGTACAGTTGGAAGGTGTCCTGGTTAGTTGGCCAGTTGGTACAGTTGGAAGGTGTCCTGGTTAGTTGGTCAGTTGGTACAGTTGGAAGGTGTCCTGGTTAGTTGGTACAGTTGGAAGGTGTCCTGGTTAGTTGGTCAGTTGGTACAGTTGGAAGGTGTCCTGGTTAGTTGGTCAGTTGGTACAGTTGGAAGGTGTCCTGGTTAGTTTGTCAGTTGGTGCAGTTGGAAGGTGTCCTGGTTAGTTGTTCAGTTGGTACAGTTGGAAGGTGTCCTGGTTAGTTGGTACAGTTGGTACAGTTGGAAGGTGTCCTGGTTAGTTGGTCAGTTGGTACAGTTGGAAGGTGTCCTGGTTAGTTGGTACAATTGGTACAGTTGAAAGGTGTCCTGGTTAGTTGTTCAGTTGGTACAGTTGGAAGGTGTCCTGGTTAGTTGGTACAGTTGGTACAGTTGGAAGGTGTCCTGGTTAGTTGGTCAGTTGGCCAGTTGGTACAGTTGGAAGGTGTCCTGGTTAGTTGGTCAGTTGGTACAGTTGGAAGGTGTCCTGGTTAGTTGGTTAGTTGGCCAGTTGGTACATTTAGAAGGTGTCCTGGTTAGTTGGTCAGTTGGAAGGTGTCCTGGTTAGTTGGTCAGTTTGCCAGTTGGTACAGTTGGGAGGTGTCCTGGTTAGTTGGTCAGTTGGTACAGTTGGAAGGTATCCTGGTTAGTTGGTCAGTCGGTACAGTTGGAAGGTGTCCTGGTTAGTTGGTCAGTTGGTACAGTTGGAAGGTGTCTTGGTTAGTTGGTCAGTTGGTACAGTTGGAAGGTGTCCTGGTTAGTTGGTCAGTTGGTACAGTTGGAAGGTGTCCTGGTTAATTGGTACAGTTGGAAGGTGTCCTGGTTATTTGGCCAGTTGGTACTGTTGGAAGGTGTCCTGGTTAGTTGGTCAGTTGGTACAGTTGGAAGGTGTCCTGGTTAGTTGGTCAGTTGGTACAGTTGGAAGGTGTCCTGGTTAGTTGGTACAGTTGGTACAGTTGGAAGGTGTCCTGGTTAGTTGGTCAGTCGGTACAGATGGAAGGTGTCCTGGTTAGTTGGTACAGTTGGTAAAGTTGGAAGGTGTCCTGGTTAGTTGGCCAGTTGGTACAGTTGGAAGGTGTCCTGGTTAGTTGGTCAGTTGGAAGGTGTCCTGGTTAGTTGGCCAGTTGGTACAGTTGGAAGGTGTCCTGGTTAGTTGGTCAGTTGGAAGGTGTCCTGGTTAGTTGGTCATTTGGAAGGTGTCCTGGTTAGTTGGTCAGTTGGAAGGTGTCCTGGTTAGTTGGCCAGTTGGTACAGTTGGAAGGTGTCCTGGTTAGTTGGCCAGTTGGTACAGTTGGAAGGTGTCCTGGTTAGTTGTTCAGTTGGTACAGTTGGAAGGTGTCCTGGTTAGTTTGTGAGTTGGTACAGTTGGAAAGTGTCCTGGTTAGTTGGTACAGTTGGTACAGTTGGAAGGTGTCCTGGTTAGTTGGTCAGTCGGTACAGATGGAAGGTGTCCTGGTTAGTTGGTACAGTTGGTAAAGTTGGAAGGTGTCCTGGTTAGTTGGCCAGTTGGTACAGTTGGAAGGTGTCCTGGTTAGTTGGTCAGTTGGCCAGTTGGTACAGTTGGAAGGTGTCCTGGTTAGTTGGTTAGTTGGCCAGTTGGTACATTTAGAAGGTGTCCTGGTTAGTTGGTCAGTTGGAAGGTGTCCTGGTTAGTTGGTCAGTTTGCCAGTTGGTACAGTTGGGAGGTGTCCTGGTTAGTTGGTCAGTTGGTACAGTTGGAAGGTGTCCTGGTTAGTTGGCCAGTTGGTACAGTTGGGAGGTGTCCTGGTTAGTTGGTACAGTTGGAACAGTTGGAAGGTATCCTGGTTAGTTGGTCAGTCGGTACAGTTGGAAGGTGTCCTGGTTAGTTGGTACAGTTGGTACAGTTGGAAGGTGTCCTGGTTAGTTGTTCAGTTGGTACAGTTGGTACAGTTGGAAGGTGTCCTGGTTAGTTGGTCAGTTGGTACAGTTGGAAGGTTTCCTGGTTAGTTGTTCAGTTGGTACAGTTGGTCAGTTGGAAGGTGTCCTGGTTAGTTGGTCAGTTGGTACAGTTGGAAGGTGTCCTGGTTAGTTGGTTAGTTGGCCAGTTGGTACATTTAGAAGGGGTCCTGGTTAGTTGGTCAGTTGGAAGGTGTCCTGGTTAGTTGGTCAGTTTGCCAGTTGGTACAGTTGGGAGGTGTCCTGGTTAGTTGGTCAGTTGGTACAGTTGGAAGGTGTCCTGGTTAGTTGGCCAGTTTGTACAGTTGGGAGGTGTCCTGGTTAGTTGGTACAGTTGGAACAGTTGGAAGGTGTCCTGGTTAGTTGGTCAGTCGGTACAGTTGGAAGGTGTCCTGGTTAGTTGGTACAGTTGGTACAGTTGGAAGGTGTCCTGGTTAGTTGTTCAGTTGGTACAGTTGGTACAGTTGGAAGGTGTCCTGGTTAGTTGGCCAGTTGGTACAGTTGGAAGGTTTCCTGGTTAGTTGTTCAGTTGGTACAGTTGGTCAGTTGGAAGGTGTCCTGGTTAGTTGGTCAGTTGGTACAGTTGGTCAGTTGGAAGGTGTCCTGGTTAGTTGGTCAGTTGGTACAGTTGGAAGGTGTCCTGGTTATTTCGTCAGTTGGTACAGTTGGTACAGTTGGAAGGTGTCCTGGTTAGTTGGTCAGTTGGTACAGTTGGAAGGTGTCCTGGTTAGTTGGTCAGTTGGTACAGTTAGAAGGTGTCCTGGTTAGTTGGCCAGTATGTACAGTTGGAAGGTGTCCTGGTTAGTTGGTCAGTTGGTACAGTTGGAAGGTGTCCTGGTTAGTTGGTCAGTTGGTACAGTTAGAAGGTGTCCTGGTTAGTTGGTCAGTTGGTACAGTTGGTCAGTTGGAAGGTGTCCTGGTTAGTTGGTCAGTTGGTACAGTTGGAAGGTGTCCTGGTTAGTTGGTCAGTTCGTACAGTTGGAAGGTGTCCTGGTTAGTTGATCAGTTGGTACAGTTGGAAGGTGTCCTGGTTAGTTGGTCAGTTGGCACAGTTAGAAGGTGTCCTGGTTAGTTGGTCAGTTGGTACAGTTGGTCAGTTGGAAGGTGTCCTGGTTAGTTGGTACAGTTGGTACAGTTGGAAGGTGTCCTGGTTAGTTGGTCAGTCGGTACAGTTGGAAGGTGTCCTGGTTAGTTGGTACAGTTGGTACAGTTGAAAGGTGTCCTGGTTAGTTGTTCAGTTGGTACAGTTGGAAGGTGTCCTGGTTAGTTGACCAGTTGGTACAGTTGGAAGGTGTCCTGGTTAGTTGGTCAGTTGGCCAGTTGGTACAGTTGGAAGGTGTCCTGGTTAGTTGGTTAGTTGGCCAGTTGGTACAGTAGGAAGGTGTCATGGTTAGTTGGTCAGTTGGTACAGTTGGAAGGTGTCCTGTTTAGTTGGTTAGTTGGCCAGTTGGTACATTTAGAAGGTGTCCTGGTTAGTTGGTCAGTCGGTACAGTTGGAAGGTGTCCTGGTTAGTTGGTACAGTTGGTACAGTTGAAAGGTGTCCTGGTTAGTTGTTCAGTTGGTACAGTTGGAAGGTGTCCTGGTTAGTTGACCAGTTGGTACAGTTGGAAGGTGTCCTGGTTAGTTGGTCAGTTGGCCAGTTGGTACAGTTGGAAGGTGTCCTGGTTAGTTGGTTAGTTGGCCAGTTGGTACAGTAGGAAGGTGTCATGGTTAGTTGGTCAGTTGGTACAGTTGGAAGGTGTCCTGTTTAGTTGGTTAGTTGGCCAGTTGGTACATTTAGAAGGTGTCCTGGTTAGTTGGTCAGTTGGAAGGTGTCCTGGTTAGTTGTTCAGTTTGCCAGTTGGTACATTTGGGAGGTGTCCTGGTTAGTTGGTCAGTTGGTACAGTTGGAAGGTGTCCTGGTTAGTTGGTCAGTTGGTACAGTTGGAAGGTGTCCTGGTTAATTGGTACAGTTGGAAGGTGTCCTGGTTATTTGGCCAGTTGGTACTGTTGGAAGGTGTCCTGGTTAGTTGGTCAGTTGGTACAGTTGGAAGGTGTCCTGGTTAGTTTGTCAGTTGGTACAGTTGGAAGGTGTCCTGGTTAGTTGGTACAGTTGGTACAGTTGGAAGGTGTCCTGGTTAGTTGGTCAGTCGGTACAGTTGGAAGGTGTCCTGGTTAGTTGGTACAGTTGGTACAGTTGAAAGGTGTCCTGGTTAGTTGTTCAGTTGGTACAGTTGGAAGGTGTCCTGGTTAGTTGGCCAGTTGGTACAGTTGGAAGGTGTCCTGGTTAGTTGGTCAGTTGGCCAGTTGGTACAGTTGGAAGGTGTCCTGGTTAGTTGGTCAGTTGGTACAGTTGGAAGGTGTCCTGGTTAGTTGGTTAGTTGGCCAGTTGGTACATTTAGAAGGTGTCCTGGTTAGTTGGTCAGTAAGAAGGTGTCCTGGTTAGTTGGTCAGTTTGCCAGTTGGTACAGTTGGGAGGTGTCCTGGTTAGTTGGTCAGTTGGTACAGTTGGAAGGTGTCCTGGTTAGTTGGCCAGTTGGTACAGTTGGGAGGTGTCCTGGTTAGTTGGTACAGTTGGAACAGTTGGAAGGTGTCCTGGTTAGTTGGTCAGTCGGTACAGTTGGAAGGTGTCCTGGTTAGTTGGTACAGTTGGTACAGTTGGAAGGTGTCCTGGTTAGTTGTTCAGTTGGTACAGTTGGAAGGTGTCCTGGTTAGTTGGTCAGTTGGTACAGTTGGAAGGTTTCCTGGTTAGTTGTTCAGTTGGTACAGTTGGTCAGTTGGAAGGTGTCCTGGGTAGTTGGTCAGTTGGTACAGTTGGAAGGTGTCCTGGTTAGTTGGTTAGTTGGCCAGTTGGTACATTTAGAAGGTGTCCTGGTTAGTTGGTCAGTTGGAAGGTGTCCTGGTTAGTTGGTCAGTTTGCCAGTTGGTACAGTTGGGAGGTGTCCTGGTTAGTTGGTCAGTTGGTACAGTTGGAAGGTGTCCTGGTTAGTTGGCCAGTTGGTACAGTTGGGAGGTGTCCTGGTTAGTTGGTACAGTTGGAACAGTTGGAAGGTGTCCTGGTTAGTTGGTCAGTCGGTACAGTTGGAAGGTGTCCTGGTTAGTTGGTACAGTTGGTATAGTTGGAAGGTGTCCTGGTTAGTTGTTCAGTTGGTACAGTTGGTACAGTTGGAAGGTGTCCTGGTTAGTTGGCCAGTTGGTACAGTTGGAAGGTTTCCTGGTTAGTTGTTCAGTTGGTACAGTTGGTCAGTTGGAAGGTGTCCTGGTTAGTTGGTCAGTTGGTACAGTTGGTCAGTTGGAAGGTGTCCTGGTTAGTTGGTCAGTTGGTACAGTTGGAAGGTGTCCTGGTTAGTTGGCCAGTTGGTACAGTTGGAAGGTGTCCTGGTTAGTTGGTCAGTTGGTACAGTTGGAAGGTGTCCTGGTTAGTTGGCCAGTTGGTACAGTTGGAAGGTGTCCTGGTTAGTTGGCCAGTTGGTACAGTTGGAAGGTGTCCTTGTTAGTTGGCCAGTTGGAAGGTGACCTGGTTAGTTTGGCAGGTAGTTAGTTGGTACTTGAAGGTGTCCTAGTTTGCAGGTTATATTAAACTAGAATTTGCCGTTCCCGTCTAAGTTTCTCTTCTCTGACTCTGGCAGCATTTGGAATGGCTGGACTGGCTATCCTCTCTGGCATCGTTTTGAATGGCTGGACTGGCTATCCTCTCTGGCATCGTTTTGAATGGCTGGACTGGCTATCCTCTCTGGCTCTGGCATTGTTTGGTATGGCCAAGCTAAGCCCCTCCCCTGTGAGACAGGAAGTGGAGCGGGAGTGTGGGTGTGGCCTTAGAGAGAACAGAGTAGTGTAACTGATAGAGCGGATGCATCAGGGATCAGTCCTCTGACCCCTGACCTTCGACCCTGGGGACCCAGAGGGACAACACCATAGAGGTAGAACGAGGTCTCTGGATGTTCTTCAAATTGGGTTGCCTGTGGTTTGTAAATGGCTTTGAAGCGATATCTCCGCCATCTAGTGGCCACACAAGATTTTGATTCAGGACTCCAGCAATACAAGGTGCAGGTAAATAACAAATATTAGCTTGACCTTTTTTCAAACACAAAAAAATAAATAAGTAAATTGACTATTTTAAAACGGAGATCGCCCGATCGATGATGCTGCCCATGCTGTCACATTACGGCAGAGATAATAGACGACACATGAACTACTCCACCAGTTGGACCTACGACTTATATTAATGTCACTGCTGCTGTGCTGCTCACAGGGAAAGCTCTAACAGGGAGTGTGTGTCTGTGACCTCCTATGTCCCAGGGGCAGAGGAAAATTAGAAGGAACATGGCTGCCTGTTGCTCAGCAACCAGCTCCTCATATAACTGTACAAAAACAACAAGATTTTCTCTATGAACTCCATTTGCTGTAAGTTATTCAACCACCCTCTGCCATGGTGACGTTGATCTGGATCAAGCCCTTTGACGTGTCTAACCACTGACTAGAATTAGACATATACCAATGAATAACACTCCTACAAACATGAACGCTACATTGGATAGATATAATCCAGACCTGTGACTGTGATAAGTGTCTGTGACTTTAAAAACTGTTGCAAACCGAGAAAAAAAACAATAGTGCAATTTGTATACTGCGCTTTAAGATTTTGACTGTGCTTTTATTTAGAATGAGTTCCAGATGGAACCAGATCGTCTGGACTGATTACGGACTTCATATCAGCGATTAAGCAGCGGCACATAGCACTAGAAGAGCAACAACATGTTGGGGTGGAAACTGGTCATGATATGGACCTAAGATGGCCTCCGTGTCTGATAATCCTTCTCTGTCTGCGAGCCGCTCCACACGGCTCCAACCGGCTCCAGTTTCTAGCGTCACATCTGTGTTAAAATTATCAAAGGCCATGGTTCACCACGTCTCATATTTTCCATGACTGCATTCCTCGTCTCGTCTCGTCTCAGGGGGGATTGCTTTTTTCTGCTCTCATAACCTCTCTCACACACACACACACACACACACACACAAATTAGAGCTGCAAATTAAAGCTGTAAGCAGCGTTGCCAGGGTTCAAGCTGTGGGCCCACTGTGCCACCATCAGGGCCCTAGGATGAGCTACTTCTGTACTGTTTACCACGCTTACCAAATATCACAACTCAAAATTAAACAGATCATGCAATATGCATATTTTGAAAAATAATACATGATATTGACTACTTTAAAGCGGAATGGAAACACTTTATGTAGTAAAGCTAAACTACGATATTTATTCAATCCACTAATACTAAACATTGTAGAATAATAGAATAATAGTGAAGACATCAAAACTATGAAACGGAAAATCCACCAGGGCGGTCTTTATGGGTTCTGGGTGAATTGTGTTTCTTGTGAGGAGAGGGACCTATGGACCCAATTTCATGACTCTAGGTCACGTGCGTTGGCTGACCTGTCAAAGTTACCATTTTCAATCACCAGTCACATTATTTGATTTAAAAAATATATATATACACTACCGTTCAAAAGTTTGGGGTCACTTAGAAATGTCCTTGTTTTCGAAAGAAAAGCAATTTTTTGTCCATTAAAATAACATCAAATTGATCAGAATTACAGTGTAGACATTGTTAATGTTGTAAATGGCTATTGTAGCTGGAAACAGCTGATTTTTTATGGAATATCTACATAGGCATACAGAGGCCCATTATCAGCAACCATCAGTCCAGTGTTCCATTGGCACCGTTGTGTTTGCTAATCCAAGTTTATCATTAAAAAAACTAATTGATTATTAGAAAACCCTTTTGCAATTATGTTAGCATAGCTGAAAACTGTTGTGCTGATTAAAGAACCAATAAAACTGGCCTTCTTGAGACTAGTTGAGTATCTGGAGCGTCAGCAATTGTGGGTTCGATTACAGGCTCAAAATGGCCAGAAACAAATAACTTTCTTCTGAAACTCATCAGTCTATTCTTGTTCTGAGAAATGAAGGCTATTCCATGCGAGAAATTGCCAAGAAACTGAAGATCTCGTACAACGCTGTGTACTACTCCCTTCACAGAACAGCGCAAACTGGCTCTAACCAGAATAGAAAGAGGAGTGGGAGGCCCCGGTGCACAACTGAGCAAGAGGACAAATACATTAGTGTCTAGTTTGAGAAACAGACTACTCACAGGTCCTCAACTGGCAGCTTCATTAAATAGTACCCGCAAAAAACCAGTCTCAACGTCAACAGTGAAGAAGCGACTCCGGGATGCTGACTTTCTAGGCAGAGTTGCAAAGAGAAAGCCAAATCTCAGACTGCCCATCTTAATCTTTTCTTTTTATTGGCCAGTCTGAGATTTGCAAATGCAAAAAAAACTGATATCTCTAGCTGAAAATAACAGAGGTTTATGGTGATGAAAAAAAAGAAATGCGAATTATATTTCCGCGGGGGCGCGGACATCGACCTTAGGGGGTTAACTTGTATGCAGCAAAAATCCCATTATTGTGGGAGCACCTCCTGTAAGAGTATGAATGAGGCTGTTTGAGAAGGTGTGAATCCTAAGCAACCTGCAGACACATTGTTTGAAGTACAATACCAACATAGCTACTGTAGTAGGTCAAAGCTCTGTGCTGGAAAACCTTGGTAGAGCATTGGTGGAGTAGTCCCCTGTAGCTCAGTTGGTAGAGCATGGCGCTTGCAACGCCAGGGTTGTGGGTTCGTTTCCCACGGGGGGCCAGTATGAAAATGTATGCACTCACTATAAGTCGCTCTGGATAAGAGCGTCTGCTAAATGACTCAAATGAAAAATGTATTGTGGTGTTCGTGAATTTTTCTTTATTTTTCGGCTTCAGACTAATGCCTATTCTCACTTAAAATGTAGTATTTTGTTTTGAATAGATATAGACCATTCCTCCAGGGTTAGGGTGGCGTGGGCCGTTCAGTGGGCGGGATGGGGGCAGGAATGCTCCCCCATCCCCCTCCCTGGTATAGGGTTCCCTTTGTACGGATGCCAGGGGTCTGGAGTCACGCCCCAACTCGGGTGTCTGTGGAAAAGGCCTGAACAAAAGAAACAAGAAGGAACCCAAGCTCTGTGTGTGTGTGTGTGTGTGTGTGTGTGTGTGGGTGTGTGTGTGTGTGTGGGTGTGTGTGTGTGTGTTTGTGTGTGCGTGTGTGTGTGTGTGTGTGTGTGTGTGTTTGTGTGTGCGTGTGTGTGTGTGTGTGTTTGTGTGTGTGTGTGTGTGTGTGTGCGTGCGTGCGCAGGTTCGGTTCCTCTTCCTGGCAAAAACGTCTTGTAAAACTCCGCTCCACCTCCGCTGTGTTAGGTCTATGATGCTAGCTCCATGGTATCCACTGTGTTAGGTCTATGATGCTAGCTCCATGGTATCCACTGTGTTAGGTCTATGGTGTTAGCTCCATGGTATCCACTGTGTTAGGTCTATGGTGCTAGCTCTATGGTATCCACTGTGTTAGGTCTATGGTGCTAGTCCCATGGTATCCACTGTGTTAGGTCTATGGTGTTAGTCCCATGGTATCCACTGTGTTAGGTCTATGGTGCTAGCTCCATGGTATCCACTGTGTTAGGTCTATGATGCTAGCTCCATGGTATCCACTGTATTAGGTCTATGGTGCCAGCTCTATGGTATCCACTGTGTTAGGTCTATGGTGCTAGTCCCATGGTATCCACTGTGTTAGGTCTATGGTGTTAGTCCCATGGTATCCGCTGTGTTAGGTCTATGGTGCCAGCTCTATGGTATCCACTGTGTTAGGTCTATGGTGCTAGTCCCATGGTATCCACTGTGTTAGGTCTATGGTGCTAGTCCCATGGTATCCACTGTGTTAGGTCTATGGTGCTAGCTCCATGGTATGTGTCATAATGCAGTAATGTAATTTAGGGAACACCTGGAAATAACAATATACAAGTGTACTTTCATAAAAGTAGTGTTGAGTCACTTTATAACGAGTCATACAGACCTTATATGAAATAGCAAGGTTCCTGATAACATTCTTCACTACTTGTGGCCCTATATAGTGCATTACATACTGAAAAGGTGTGTCATTTTGGAGGCAGACTTAAAGTTGTGATGAGGGTTGGACCTGCATTTACCTCAGCCCCTATCATCATCATCTGATCTGCTGCAGACACACACCTTCCTCCTCACCAGCTGTCATCACCAGAAGTGGAGATATCGCCTTTCTTTCTATAAAGTAAATGTGCTAGCTAACTAGTAAGCTAGCTAGCTAGCTGTGCAAACACACACACACACACACACACACACACACACACACACGCACAGCTTGGGTTCCTTCTTGTTTCTAACTTGTTTCTAACTTGTTTCTAACTGATCAAGGCAGTCACACTTGATATGAAACAAATCGGGTGGTAAGTGCGGAACAATTCAGACAATACTAAATGCTTTACCAAGCTAGCCATCTGGCCACTGTAGCTAGAAACATTATAATTAAATCACAATGGAATATTTTCCTCGAAGCAGCTGCCTGTAGCTGGCCGCCGAGAGTCAATGCAGTGTCTTTACTCTACCTAGCTAGCACAACAGCTAGCGATGTAGCAAATCATGCTAACCTTTTAGCTACAATTAGCCAACTAGTTAAAATGTATCTATGGGCTATACTACACCAAACTAAGGTCTTGGTCTGTTAGCTTGGTATCTACTGGTCTGTTAGCTTGGTATCTACTGGTCAGTTAGCTTGGTATCTACTGGTATATTAGCTTGGTATCTACTGGTCTATTAGCTTGGTATCTACAGGTCTGTTAGCTTGGTATCTACTGGTCTATTAGCTTGGTATCTACTGGTCTATTAGCTTGGTATCTACTGGTCAGTTAGCTTGGTATCTACTGGTCTATTAGCTTGGTATCTACTGGTCAGTTAGCTTGGTATCTACTGGTCTATTAGCTTGGTATCTACTGGTCTATTAGCTTGGTATCTACAGGTCTGTTAGCTTGGTATCTACTGGTCTATTAGCTTGGTATCTACTGGTCAGTTAGTTTGGTATCTACTGGTATGTTAGCTTGGTATCTACTATTCTGTTAGCTTGGTATCTACTGGTCTGTTAGCTTGGTATCTACTGGTCTGTTAGCTTGGTATCTCCTGAACTATTAGATTGGTATCTTCTGGTCTGTTACCTTGATATATGCTGATCTGGTAGCTTGGTATCTGCTGTTCTGTTAGCTTGGTATCTACTGATCTATTAGCATGGAATCTTCAGGTTTGTTAGTGTGATATACGCTGGTCTGTTAGCTTGGTATCTACTGGTCTGTTAGCTTGGTATCTACTGGTTTATTAGCTTGGTATCTACTGGTCTTTCAACTTGGTGTCTACTGTTCTATATGCTTGGTATCTGCTTACATGTTAGCCCTTTATCTGCTGGTCTGTTAGGTTGGAATCTACTGGACTGTTAGGTTGATATCTACTGGTCTATTAGCATTGTATCTACTGGTCTGTTTGCTTGGTATGTCGTGGTCTATACGTTTGGTATCTACTGATCTGTTAGTTTGGTATCAACAGGTATGTTAGACCAGTAGATACCAAGCTAACAAACCAGAAGATACCAAGCTAACAAACCAGTAGATACCAGGCTAACAGACCAGTAGATACCAAGCTAACAAACCAGAAGATACCAAGCTAACAAACCAGAAGATACCAGGCTAACAGACCAGTAGATACCAAGCTATTATCTAAAATATAGACAAGGGGGAGTCAGGTTCCTTTCTCCCTCCCTCCCTCCTCCCGGCCCTCAGCTTGGGAGTCACTCCATTTCCTCCAATCAATACCAGTGTCTGTGTACCAACTCCACCCTGGTTGAGCCACTCTGTCAGGCTCCATACGGCTGTCTCAGGGATCTTTCCCTGTTGCTTTAGTACCATCACCATCAAGTCACTCCACCCGTTAGGACCACTCTGTCAGGCTCCATACAGCTGTCTTCCGGGGCTCAGGTGGATGCAGGCCACACAGGTCTGATGGAGGGTGGAGGGAGAGATGGAGGTGTGATGGATGAGGGAGCGCAGCCACACAAGACAGGGAGACAGGGAGTTTGATGCGGGCTGAATGGCAGGCAGAGGCAGCTGCTGGTAGGGTGAATTTACAGGGTGAAAAGGTAAAAATGCAGCGAATGCAGCCACTGGAGCACGCCCACAGTTGAAGAAATACAGATCTTAATATTCTGTGAATATTCAGTACCAGTCAAAAGTTTGGACACACCTACTCATTCAAGGGTTTTTCTTTATTTTTATTATTTTCTACATTGTAGAATAATAGTGAAGACATCAAAACTATGAAATAACACAAATGGAATCATATAGTAACCAAAAAAAGTGTTAAACAAATCAAAATATATTTTATATTTGAGATTCTTCAAATAGCCACCCTTTGCCTTGATGACAGCTTTGCACACTCTTGGCATTCTCTCAACCAGCTTCACCTGGAATGCTTTTCCAACAGTCTTGAAGGAGTTCCCACATATGCTGAGCACTTGTTGGCTGACAGACAGACAGACAGACAGACAGACAGACAGACAGACAGGCAGGCAGGCAGGCAGGCAGGCAGGCAGACAGATGGACAGACAGACAGGCAGGCAGGCAGACATACAGATGGACAGACAGACAGACAGACAGACAGACAGACAGACAGACAGACAGACAGACAGACAGGCAGGCAGGCAGGCAGACAGATGGACAGACATGCAGGCAGGCAGGCAGGCAGGCAGGCAGGCAGGCAGGCAGATGGACAGACAGGCAGGCAGGCAGGCAGGCAGGCAGGCAGGCAGGCAGGCAGGCAGGCAGGCAGATGGACAGACAGGCAGGCAGGCAGACAGGCAGACAGACAGATGGACAGACAGACAGACAGGCAGGCAGGCAGGCAGACAGACAGATGGACAGACAGGCAGGCAGGCAGACAGGCAGACAGGCAGGCAGGCAGACAGATGGATAGACAGGCAGGCAGGCAGGCAGGCAGGCAGGCAGGCAGGCAGGCAGGCAGGCAGGCAGGCAGGCAGACAGACAGACAGATGGACAGACAGGCAGGCAGGCAGACAGGCAGACAGATGGATAGACAGGCAGGCAGACAGATGGATAGACAGGCAGACAGGCAGACAGACAGACAGACAGACAGACAGGCAGGCAGACAGACAGATGGACAGACAGGCAGACAGACAGGCAGGCAGGCAGGCAGGCAGACAGACAGATGGACAGACAGACAGACAGACAGACAGACAGACAGGCAGGCAGGCAGGCAGGCAGGCAGGCAGGCAGGCAGACAGACAGATGGACAGACAGGCAGGCAGGCAGGCAGGCAGGCAGGCAGGCAGGCAGGCAGGCAGGCAGGCATGCCGATGGATAGACAGACAGACCATATAGTCTCCCGTTTCCATGCTGCCCAAACACTCACGTTTGGAAGGGAAATATGACAGACATCACTGGGCCAGATCTACTCATGGCAACAGGCTCAGACCTCTGATTACTCGCTACTTATAGGGCACTTTGCTTTAAACTTTAATTCTCCTTCCATTTAGCCACAAAATCAAGAATGTATACTTATTTTTCCATATTTAACAACTGGGAAATGATTAAAAGTCAAATTACGAAGTTATTGGTTTATAGACAGGGAGATTTAGGCTGGGATTCAATCCGATCATGAGTTATAGGCAATGCGGTTTTCCCATTCACCGTAAATGCTGCTGAATTGGAAATTGTCTTTAAAAGCTGACATGACTATAATCCGCAATCGGATTGAATTCCGGCCTCAGATAGGGCTGGAAGATTGACAGGGCGTGACCGATGTTGAATTCCGGCCTCAGATAGGGCTGGGAGATTGAATTTGGAGTGAACGGCCCCTTTAAGAGAAGTCTTCACAGAGACAGACAGCTGAGGATATGTTCATCACCATGGCAACACTACAGTCAATCTGGTAAATATACTACAGCCAGCAGAGTTCATACAGAATCTACCTGTCCTGTTGCTCTTCACTCAGAAACAAATCTATTTACCTTCTGTTGGGCCCTCACCCATACCACAACTATATCACAACCGTTCCTATACGACATCCGATCCTCGTTTGTTAAGTCTAATGACACTGCTGGTCCTGCTCACACTGCCCTACCCTATGCTTTGACTTCTTTCTCCCCTCTCTCTCCAGATAAAATCCTGCGACTTGTGACTGCAGGCCGCCCAACAACCTGCCCGCTTGACCCCATCCCCTCCTCCCTTCTCCAGACCATCTCCGGTGACCTTCTCCCCTACCTCACCTCGCTGATCAACTCATCCTTGACCGCTGGCCATGTCCCTTCCGTCTTCAAGAGAGCGAGAGTTGCTCCCCTTCTCAAAAAACCAACACTCGACCCCACTGATGTCAACAACTACAGACCAGTATCCCTTCTTTCTTTTCTTTCCAAAACTATTGAGCGTGCCGTCTTTAGCCAACTCTCTTGCTATCTCTCTCAGAATGACCTTCTTGATCCAAACCAATCAGGTTTCAGGACTGGTCATTCAACTGAGACTGCTCTTCTCTGTGTCACGGAGACTCTCCGCACTGCTAAAGCTAACTCTCTCTCCTCTGCTCTTGTCCTTCTAGACCTGTCTGCTGCCTTTGATACTGTGAACCATCAGATCCTCCTCTCCACCCTTTCCGAGCTGGGCATCTCCGGCGCGGCTCACTCCTGGATTGCGTCCTACCTGACCGGTCGCTCCTACCAAGTGGCGTGGCGAGAAGCTGTCTCCGCACCACGTGCTCTCACCACTGGTGTCCCCCAGGGCTCAGTTCTAGGCCCTCTCCTTTTCTCCCTATACACCAAGTCACTTGGCTCTGTCATATCCTCACATGGCCTTTCCTATCATTGCTACGCTGACGATACACAACTAATCTTCTCCTTTCCCCCTTCTGATAACCAGGTGGCGAATCGCATCTCTGCATGTCTGGCAGACATATCAGTATGGATGACGGATCACCACCTCAAGCTGAACCCTGGCAAGACGGAGCTGCTCTTCCTCCCGGGGAAGGACTGCCCGTTCCATGATCTCGCCATCACGGTTGACAACTCCGCTGTGTCCTCCTCCCAGAGTGCGAAGAGCCTAGGCGTGACCCTGGACAACACCCTGTCGTTCTCCGCCAACATCAAGGCGGTGACCCGCTCCTGCAGGTTCATGCTCTACAACATTCGGAGAGTACGACCCTGCCTTACACAGGAAGCGGCACAGGTCCTAATCCAGGCACTTGTCATCTCCCGTCTGGACTACTGCAACTCGCTGTTGGCTGGCCTCCCTGCCTGTGCCATTAAACCCCTACAACTCATCCAGAATGCCGCAGCCCGTCTGGTGTTCAACCTTCCCAAGTTCTCTCACGTCACCCCCCTCCTCCGCACACTCCACTGGCTTCCAGTTGAAGCTCGCATCCGCTACAAGACCATGGTGCTTGCCTATGGAGCAGTGAGGGGAACGGCACCTCTGTACCTTCAGGCTCTGATCAGTCCCTACACCCAAACGAGGGCATTGCGTTCATCCACCTCTGGCCTGCTGGCTCCCCTTCCTCTGCGGAAGCATAGCTCCCGCTCAGCCCAGTCAAAACTGTTCGCTGCTCTGGCACCCCAATGGTGGAACAAGCTCCCTCACGACGCCAGGACAGCGGAGTCACTCACCACCTTCCGGAGACATTTGAAACCCCACCTCTTTAAGGAATACCTGGGATAGGATAAAGTATTCCTTCTAACCCCCCCCCCCCCCCCCCCCCCCCCCCCCCCCCAAAATTGTAAAGTGGTTATCCCACTGGCTATAGGGTGAACGCACCAATTTGTGAGTCGCTCTGGCTAAGAGCGTCTGCTAAATGACGTTAATGTGCCCTTGAGCAAGGCACTTAACCCTAATTGCTCCTGTAAGTCGCTCTGGATAAGAGCGTCTGCTAAATGACTAAAATGTAAATGTAAATGTAAATGTAAAATGTAATATATACAGATTTCAGTGTGAAGTTATAGGCTACCGCTATGGTATTTGGTTGGTACATTTCATATTTCGAACAATCTTACAGATGTTGTCAGTAAATTGCTTGGAGTGTAGTTTTTAGTAGTCAAATCAAATCAAAGTTTATTGGTTGCGTACCCAGATTTGCAGATGTTATCGCAGGTGCAGCGAAATGCTTGTGTTTCTAGCTCCAACAGTGCAGTAATACCTAGCAATAAAAAAATAAAAGGTGTTCCTAATTCTTTGTACACTCAGTGTATTATAGACATGATGATAGTCTCGTCTATTTTGGCATTGGTTGAAGCACAGTGTTAAAATCAAATCCCCCTACCATCATATCTAAGCCAATATGACAACAATCTCGATGACATTTTTAACAGGGTAGTTGGCAATTGAGTTAAGAGTATTTCTGGCAGCTATCTAGCTCAAATTCTAGATGTTGGATTAGAAAACACATGTTTTTTTGGGGGGATTATCTTTTCCCAGATCTAATGTGTTATATTCTCCTACATTCATTTCACATTTACACAAACTTCAAACTGTTTCCTTTTAAATGGTATCAAGAATATGCATATCCTTGCTTCAGGTCCTGCGCTACAGGCAGTTAGCTTTGGGTATGTCATTTTAGGCGAAAATTGAAAAAAAAAGGGTCTGATCCTTAAGAGGTTTTTAAAAAACAATGATGTGCTACCTTTTCGTAGTATTTCTGTGTAGCTAGCTAATACCAGTCAGCTGAAAGCTAACTAGCTACTCTAACAGGCAAATAAAGGTAGCTAGCCAATGAATGTGGTTTTGTTTTGATTAGCTAGGCAGCTTGCGTAATGTAACGTTATCCAGTCAGATGAGAGCTAACATTGGCTAGGTAGCTAACCAACAAGCGAGGAACGCTAGTTAGCTATCTAGCTATATTTTGTCAAGGTTTTTCACAAAACTGCTGCTCTAGACACTTGTTGAAGCACAAACAAATATGCACCATATAAACCAAGTTAGCGAACGTCCTTGGCTGCTATGATAGCCAATTAACTTTAGCTAGCTAAGTAACGTTAGCTAACAAAGGACTGTAATGTTAGCTAACATGTATAGCCAGTTCATGCACCACAATATATCATACTTTCTTACACAAAATATAACTAGTTAGTTAACGCTAGTAACGTTACGTTTAATACCACCAAACGTTAGGAAACTGCCATGCTAATCACTTTAATTTGCATTGCACATACCAAGCTATGGTAACGTTAAGATGAGATAGCTAGATTTCAGACAGGACAAACACTGCAGTTAGCTACATTTCCTTGCCTAAGAACAACCAAGACCACAACACAAACCATAGCCGAGAAAACAAATTGCTTTGTTAAGAAACAGTAAATTAGCTATGTTGAACCACATATAGTAAATGCTTGAACCTCAAACGCACATGTAAACAGAACCCCAGCGGTGCATGTTTACCAGACTGACAACAGTGTCGAATAAATTCCAGCTCCGGCATAAACTCCCTCTCCGGCTCCTCCCTCTCCTGCCGTCTTGACATTTATAAACCAAATGTATGCTGACTGATCAACACAATGTCAAATTACTTTTCAGTATGTTCACAGAAAATCTGAAGTCGCCATCCACAAGTAAAATCGTCCAGGACCGAATTTGGGAAACCCTGCCCTACGGTGCTGCCACTGTGATTTATGGCAAAGTGGCGGATCGGGGGCATGCGCCTGTCACTGAGAAAATGCAAACACCAGCTGGTTAATGGAGCGCTGGGCCATCTCTATGTCTTCCCACTGGAACATCTAACTCCTCCACCTTGTAATGTCAGAGTAGACCACCATCAATAAAAAATATTAACTAGGCAATTCAGTTAAGAACAAATTCTTATTTACAATGACGGCCTACCAAAAGGCAAAAGGCCTCCTGCGGTGACGGGGGCTGGGATTAAAATATAGGACAAAACACACATCATGACAAGAGAGACGCCACAACACTACATAAAGAGAGACACCACAACACTACATAAAGAGAGACACCACAACACTACATAAAGAGAGACACGCCACAACACTACATAAAGAGAGACACCACAACACTACATAAAGAGAGACACCACAACACTACATAAAGAGAGACACCACAACACTACATAAAGAGACACCACAACACTACATAAAGAGAGACACCACAACACTACATAAAGAGAGACACCACAACACTACATAAAGAGAGACACCACAACACTACATAAAGAGAGACAGCACAACACTACATAAAGAGAGACACCACAACACTACATAAAGAGAGACACCACAACACTACATAAAGAGAGACGCCACAACACTACATAAAGAGAGACGCCACAACACTACAACACTACATAAAGAGAGACGCCACAACACTACAACACTACATAAAGAGAGACACCACAACACTACATAAAGAGAGACGCCACAACACTACATAAAGAGAGACGCCACAACACTACATAAAGAGAGACACCACAACACTACATAAAGAGAGACACCACAACACTACATACAGAGAGACACCACAACACTACATAAAGAGAGACACCACAACACTACATAAAGAGAGACACCACAACACTACATAAAGAGAGACGCCACAACACTACATAAAGAGAGACGCCACAACACTACATAAAGAGAGACGCCACAACACTACATAAAGAGAGACACCACAACACTACATAAAGAGAGACACCACATCACTACATAAAGAGAGACACCACAACACTACATAAAGAGACCTAAGACAACAACGTAGCATGGCAGCAGCACAACATGGTACAAACATTATTGGGCACAGACTTTACTTTAGTCATTTAGCAGACGCTCTTATCCAGAGTGACTTACAGGAGCAATTAGGGTTAAGTGCCTTGCTCAAGGGCACATCGACAGATTTTTCACCTAGTTGGCTTGGGGATTAGAACCAGCTACCTTTCGGTTACTGGCACAATGCTCTTAACCACTAAGCTACCTGCCACCCCACAGACAACAGCACAAAGGGCAAGAAGGTGGAGACAACAATACATCACGCGAAGCAGCCACAACTGGCAGTAAGAGTGTTCATGATTGAGTCTTTGAATGAAGAGATGGAGATAAAACTGTCCAGTTTGAGTGTTTTTTGCAGCTCGTTCCAGTCGCTAGCTGCAACGAACTGGAAAGAGGAGCGACCCAGGGATGTGTGTGCTTTGGGGACCTTTATCAGAATGTGACTGGCAGAACGGGTGTTGTATGTGGAGGATGAGGGCTGCAGTAGGTATCTCAGATAGGGGGGAGTGAGGCCTAAGAGGGTTTTATAAATAAGCATCAACCAGTGGGTCTTGCAACGGGTATACAGAGATGACCAGTTTACAGAGGAGTATAGAGTGCAGTGATGTGTCCTATAAGGAGCATTGGTGGCAAATCTGATGGCCGAATGGTAAAGAACATCTAGCCGCTCGAGAGCACCCTTACCTGCCGATCTATAAATTACGTCTCCGTAATCTAGCATGGGTAGGATGGTCATCTGAATCAGGGTTAGTTTGGCAGCTGGGGTGAAAGAGGAGCGATTACGATAGAGGAAACCAAGTCTAGATTTAACCTTAGCCTGTAGCTTTGATAAGTGCTGAGAGAAGGACAGTGTACCGTCTAGCCGTACTCCCAAGGACTTGTATGAGGTGACTACCTCAATCTCTAAACCCTCAGAGGTAGTAATCACACCGGTCGGGAGCGGGACATTCTTCTTACCAAACCACATGACCTTTGTTTTGGAGATGTTCAGAACAAGGTTAAGGGCAGAGAAAGCTTGTTGGACACTAAGAAAGCTTTGTTGTAGAGCGTTTAACACAAAATCCGGGGAGGGTCCAGCTGAGTATAAGACTGTATCATCTGCATATAAATGGATGAGAGAGCTTCCTACTGCCTGAGCTGTGTTGTTGATGTAAATTGAGAAGAGCGTGGGGCCTAGGATGGAGCCTTGGGGTTCTCCCTTGGTGACAGGCAGTGGCTGAGACAGCAGATGTTCTGACTTTATACACTGCACTCTTTGAGAGAGGTAGTTAGCAAACCAGGCCAAAGACCCCTCAGAGACACCAATACTCCTTAGCCGGCCCACAAGAATGGAATGGTCTACCGTATCAAAAGCTTTGGCCAAGTCGATAAAAATAGCAGCATAACGTTGCTTAGAATCAAGGGCAGTGGTGACATCATTTAGGACCTTTAAGGTTGCAGTGACACATCCATAACCTGAGAGGAAACCAGATTGCATACCAGAGAGAATACTGTAGACATCAAGAACGCCAGTCAGTTGATTATTGACAAGTTTTTAAACACTTTTGATAAACAGGGCAAGATAGAAATTGGCCTATAACAGTTAGGATCAGCTTGATCTCCCCCTTTAAATAAAGGACGCACCGTGGCTGCCTTCCAAGAAATGGGAACCACCCCAGCATATACATTATCTACTGGTATCATTTAAAATTGAAAACCAGGCCAAAGACTTTGAGCTCCTTTAGCACCTCAGACTCAGTGACCACCTGCAGGGAGAAACGTTGTATCGGGGAAGGGGCAAAAGAGGGAGGAGCATCGGGGCTAGTCGCATTAGAAGGGGTGGGAGATGAGGAAATGTTGGACGGGCAAGGAGGCATGGAGATGTGGTAACACTCATGGAGGCATGGCACCACGTTACTACACTACAAAGCTTTTTGCTTTCATTTAATTAAAAAAAAGTATGAAAAGATAGCTTAATGGGATAATATCTGGTATGTGAAGATTCCAATACTTTACCTTGTATGCGGTACAAATAACATTATTGTGGAAGCACCTCCTCTAAGTATATGAATTAGGCTGTTTGAGAAGGTTTGAATCCTAAGCAACCTGCCTACACATAGTTTGAATTACAATACCAACATAGCTACTGTAGTAGGTCAAAGCGGTGTGCTGGAAAAACCTTGGTGGAGCATGGAATACCTTGGTGGAGCATGGGTGGAGGAGGCACTGTGGTGCTCATGTGAATGTCCTTTCTCTTTCAGCTTCAGACCAATGCCCACTCTCACTTAAAATGTAGTATTTTGTTTTTAATATACATATAATGTTTGCACATATAATGGTGTGTAAAGACAATATGGATAGTATATGAATAGAAAAGGTTTGTACAGCAGTAGTTATATAGGATGAGCCATGACTAGAATACAGTATATACAGTGCATTCGGAAAGTATTCAGACCCCTTGACTTTATGGTAGAGTGGACAGACGGAAGCCACTCCTCAGTGAAAAAGGCACATGACAGCCCACTTGGAGTTTGCCAAAAGGCACCTAAAGGACTCTCAGACCATGAGAAACAAGATTCTCTGGTCTGATGAAACCAAGATTGAACTCTTTGGCTTGAATGCAAAGTGTCAAGTCTGGAGGAAACCTGGCACCATCCCTACGGTGAAGCATGGTGGTGGCAGCATCATGCTGTGGGGATGTTTTACAGCGGCAGGGACTGATAGACTAGTCAGGATCGAGGTAAAGATTAACGGAGCAAAGTACAGAGAGATCCTTGATGAAAACCTGCTCCAGAGTGCTCAGGACCTCAGAAAGGGGCGAAGGTTCACCTTCCAACAGGACAACCACCCTAAGCACACAGCCAAGACTTCTGGACAAGTCTCTGAATGTCCTTGAGTGGCCCAGACAGAGCCCAGACTTGAACCCAATCGAACATCTCTGGAGAGACCTGGAAATAGCTGTGCAGCGACGCTCCCCATCCAACCTGACAGAGCTTGAGAGGATCTGCAGAGACGACTGGGGCTAAATCAGAGTTGACCTGCATTATGACTGGGGCCAAATCAGAGTTGACCTGCATTATGACTGGGGCTAAATCAGAGTTGACCTGCATTATGACTGGGGCTAAATCAGAGTTGACCTGCATTATGACTGAGGCCAAATCAGAGTTGACCTGCATTATGACTGGGGCTAAATCAGAGTTGACCTGCATTATGACTGGGGCTAAATCAGAGTTGACCTGCATTATGACTGGGGCTAAATCAGAGTTGACCTGCATTATGACTGGGGCTAAATCAGAGTTGACCTGCATTATGACTGGGGCTAAATCAGAGTTGACCTGCATTATGACTGAGGCCAAATCTGTCCCAAATGGCAACATATTCCATATATGGGCCCATATATTATATAATATAATATAATATAATATAATATAATATAATATAATATAATATAATATAATATAATATAATATAATATAATATATGGTCTGGTCTCTGGTCATAGTAGTGTAGGGAATAAGGTGCCTGGTGTTTTTCATGGTAGGAACTGGGTTCTGGGTTCTGGGTTCTGGGTTCTGGGTTCTGGGTTCTGGGTTCTGGGTTCTGGGTTCTAGGTTCTGGGTTCTGGGTTCTAGGTTCTGGGTTCTGGGTTCTAGGTTCTGGGTTCTGGGTTCTGGGTTCTAGGTTCTGGGTTCTGGGTTCTGGGTTCTGGGTTCTGGGTTCTGGGTTCTGGGTTCTGGGTTCTGGGTGCTGTTGGCTGGCGTTTAAATGCTAAACTAAAAATATGCCCTTTATGAAAAAGCATTTCATTTAAATCTTGGATCATGGTTGCTTTCCCACAAAACATCACATATCTTCTCATTCTCACCCTAGTTGGTTTATTCTGATTATGAGAATAAATCTCCCTTGACTAGAATGATTTTGATTGGATTTCTGTTATTTTTGTTTATTGTATTTGTAGTATTTGTAAATGCAAAAATGTCAACATGTTACCTGTATTTGACTGATGATTAAAACATTATCATCCTATAACAATAATGAAAATATTTATTTTGGGATATTTTCTCCCAAAATAAAACGCTCCCTAACTGTCCCAGCTATCTGTAGAGGGAACTGATCTATGCCTTGGCCTGATGCCAGAGCTAAATAATCCCTTATGGTTCGAACAGAAACAGCCCTTAGAGCACGCGGCTGAATGTACACAGAACAGCTCTTTCTGAGCAGAGTGCACAGTAGTTTGTTTAAGAATAAACACTTCTTAACCTCTTAAGGATCGGACCCTTTTTTCAATTTTCACCTAAAATGACATACCCAAATCTAACTGCCTGTAGCTCAGGACCTGAAGCGAGGATATGCATATTCTTTATACCATTTGAAAGGAAACACTTTGAAGTTTGTGGAAATGTGAAATTAATGTAGGAGAATATTACACATTAGATCTGGTAAAAGATAATACAAAACAAAAAACATGCGTTTATTTTTGTTTTTGTTTCATCATCTTTGAAATGCAAGAGAAAGGCCACAATATAATATTGCAGTTTAGGCGCAATTTAGATTTTGGCCACTAGATGGCAGCAGTGTGAGTGCAACGTTTCAGATTGATCCAAGGAAGCATCGCAATACTGGACTATTTTGTATCAAGTCTGCCGAATTGGTCAATTGATACATTTTCAAGTACATAACTATAGAGAACATACAAAAATGATATGGTAATACAAAATGTAAGTTTACACACTCCCAGGAATGTCATACATGATGGATCATTAGCTTATACACTAACTTTCACACATCTAGATGGCCGGGCGGGGTGGGGTGTGGAGCCAGAGACAGCAGGGGTTCAAACTGTAGAACCCAGTTCCTACATTTGAATATAAAAATGGATTTGATCAAACAAAACTATGCTACATTTGATCTCTGGGACCCTTAGGAGGACAAATCAGAGCAAGATTACTGAATGTAAGTACATTATTTACCTTCAGAGGTGAATGTATCAAACCAGTTGCTGTGCTAAGTTTTTTGTTGTTGTGCACTCTCCTCAAACAATAGCATGGTATTTTTTCACTGTAATAGCTACTGTCAATTGGACAGTGCAGTTAGACTAACGATAATGTAAGCTTTCTGCCCATATAAGACATGTCTATGTCCTGGAAGGTTGGCTGTTGTTTACAATGCCATTCTTGTCACATATCGCATATTGAGCAGCAACTGTCCCGGTATAGGGACACCGATCACGTAGAGGTTAACTAAAACCACTGCAAAGGTTTTGCCTGCAAACTTTGGTTTTGAATCAAGATTGTGATTTGTTGGGAGAGTCCCCAGATACTTTTTTTCCCCCCTTAACGACGTAGGCAGTAACATAGTTCCTCTAAGCCAAAATAGTCCATCACTTTAACCACACCCTAGTCACCGTCATCCTTAGGGTGGGGTTTTGGGGGCTAGCCACCCTTCCTCCATCCCGCGTCTCTCTGCTCCAGACCAGGGACCCCAACACTCACACATGCAAGAGGAAAAGACCAGGGACCCCAACACTCACACATGCAAGAGGAAAAGACCAGGGACCCCAACACTCACACATGCAAGAGGAAAAGACCAGGGACCCCAACACTCACACATGCAAGAGGAAAAGACCAGGGACCCCAACACTCACACATGCAAGAGGAAAAGACCAGGGACCCCAACACTCACACATGCAAGAGGAAAAGACCAGGGACCCCAACACTCACACATGCAAGAGGAAAAGACCAGGGACCCCAACACTCACACATGCAAGAGGAAAAGACCAGGGACCCCAACACTCACACATGCAAGAGGAAAAGATCAACCTTGACTAAGGTCTTTGTGTGAAGAGAATATCAGTAGGTACAGTACCTAGTTGGTACTGAGGGCTATGAGACCAAAGCTCAGAGTTATCAGCAGTGAGGAGAGGAGAGGAGAGGGAGAGGAGAGGGAGAGGGAGAGGAGAGGGAGAGGAGAGAGAGGAGAGGAGAGAGAGAGAGAGAGAGAGAGAGAGGAGAGGAGAGAAGAGAGAGAGGATGAGAGAGAGTGAGTAGTGAGCGGAGAGGAGAAGAGGGAGGAGTAGGAGTAGGAGGAGAGCAGCTCTCTCATAGCGAAGGAGATTCAAGCCCTCTGATCAGGCTCTCTGTCACCACTCCTTCTCTACACTGGTTCTGGCTGATGATCCAGCCGATCAAGGCATCTGAACCAACCTTCTACACCTGAGCTGGTATCATTAAATACTATTGATATGTTATCATTAAAGACTATTGAAATAATATCATTAAAGTATATTGAGCTGTTATCATTAAAGACTATTGATATGTTATCATTAAACATTATTGAGCTGTTACCATTAAAGATTATTGAGCTGTTATCATTAAAGACACATCCTCACGCATCATGCAACATACGTCATCAGAGAGCGCAACAGATCTGTGTACTGTCTACACTCGGTCTGTTGTTTTTATTAAAATCGTTCTTAATCATGTCAACAACAACAACATCTTTAACCATTGGAAGTTCTGATAGCTAAGGATTCCGCGACGCGGTTAGCTTTTTCGGCTGGGACCGCAAGTTTGTGTCCAAACAAAAAACACAATAGTTAGTGGTTAGCCATCATGCTAACAGATAACTCTAGAAGTGCTAGAGTAAAAAAAAACAGTGGTATTTGTGTCTACGTCTGGACTCAAGATGAGATGATATCTACGCAACAGGAGGAAAATAAGGTGGAACTGATAAATGAACATAAAATCTTTGTCTGTTCCAAATGTATCATCATCCAGCAGCTTAGGGAAGAGATTCTCTGGCTGCTAGCTTAGCTAAAGGAAAAAACAAGATGTGCTTTCTAAGTACTTTGATGCAGCCAGATCTGAATGCCTCCTACAGCCAAGGGGTCGATGAGTCGGGCGGTACTGACCTGCTCCAATCCACTGGACAGATGGTAAACTCAACTCCGCGGCCAGTGGGAGACTGAACACTGGCAAGGCGAAGGAGGTCGGGTGGGAGGCAGTCTGGTCGGCCTCCATACAGTGCAGTCGGAAAGTATTCAGACCTCTTTACTTTTTCCACGTCTTGTTACGTTACAGCCTTATTCTAAAATTGATTAAATCGTCTTTTTCCCCTCATCATTCTACACACAATACCCCATAATGACAAAGCATTGTCTTGGCTGTGTGCTTAGGGTTGTTGTCCTGTTGAAAGGTGAACCTTCACCCCAGTCTGAGGTCCTGGGGAAGGTTCTCCCATCGCCACAGAGGAACTCTAGAGCTCTGTCAGAGTGACCATCGGGTTCTTGGTCACCCCCCTGACCAAGGCCCTTCTCCCCTGATTGCTCAGTTTGGCCGGGCAGCCAGCTCTAGGAAGAGTCTTGGTGGTTCCAAACTTCTTCCATTTAAGAATGATGGAGGCCACTGTGTTCTTGGGGACCTTCAATGCTGTAGACATTTCTTTGTCACCCTTCCCCAGATCTGAGCCTCGACACAATCCTGTCTCGGAGCTCTACGGACAATTCCTTCGACCTCATGGCTTGGAAAAAGGGAAGGGGTATGAATATTTTCCAAATGCACTGTATGAATAGGGGTAAGGTGACTAGGCATCAGGATATATGATAAACCGAGTAGCAGCAGCGTATATGATGGTTGTATGTGTTGGAGAATCAGTGTCAGTACACAGCTCTAGAGAGTAGAGTCCTTTGAATTGAATTGAATTGATATATAAATTAGATATGCATACAGCTATTGATGCACACACAGAGAGATAGAGATATATAGATATGGATACAGCTGTTGATACACAGAGAGAGAGATAGAGATATGTAGATATGGATACAGCTGTTGATACACAGAGAGAGAGAGAGAGAGAGAGAGAGAGAGAGAGAGAGAGAGAGAGAGAGAGAGAGAGAGAGAGAGAGAGAGAGAGAGCGAGATACACATATATATGGATGATGCCAAGAGTGTGCAAAGCTGTCATCAAGGCAAAGGGTGGCTATTTGAAGAATATCAAATAAAAAATATATTTTGATTTGTTTAACACTTTTCTGGTTACTACATGATTCCATATGTGTTATTTCATAGTTTTGATGTCTTCACTATTATTCTACAATGTAGAAAATAGTAAAAAATAAAGAAAAACCCTTGGATGAGCTATTTGTGAAGAATTTGAAGACCGCTTTAAGTATAAAAAAATATATTAAAACATTATTTGATGAACATTTTTATTTGGCTTTACTGCTATTAGCCCATACAAACACATTGAATAACAGATTCACTACATGGAACAACAATAGTCTTTACTGCTTTTAGACCATACAAACACATTGAATAACAGATTCACTACATGGAACAACAGATAGTCTTTACTGCTTTTAGCCCATACAAACACATTGAATAACAGATTCACTACATGGAACAACAGATAGTCCTTACTGCTATTAGCCCATACAAACACATTGAATAACAGATTCACTACATGGAACAACAGATAGTCCTTACTGCTATTAGCCCATACAAACACATTGAATAACAGATTCACTACATGGAACAACAGATAGTCCTTACTGCTATTAGCCCATACAAACACATTGAATAACAGATTCACTACATGGAACAACAGATAGTCCTTACTGCTATTAGCCCATACAAACACATTGAATAACAGATTCACTACATGGAACAACAGATAGTCCTTACTGCTATTAGCCCATACAAACACATTGAATAACAGATAGTCCCCCCCCAAAATTTTTTTTTTCGAAAGGAAGTTCTTTCTGAAGTTTCTGTCCTATATCTGAGAGATATAAGAAAACATTTTTATACATATATACACTACCGTTCAAAAGTTTGGGGTCACTTAGAAATTTCCTTGTTTTCGAAAGAAATTTTTTGTCCATTAAAATAACATCAAATTGATCAGAAATACAGTGTAGACATTGTTAATGTTGTAAATGGCTATTGTAGCTGGAAACTGCTGATTTTTAATGGAATATCTACATTGGCGTACAGAGGCCCATTATCAGCAACCATCAGTCCTGTGTGCGTAAATGGACAGAGAATAGCTGGGTAATTGTCAGATGTATTTGGTTCTCTGGATTGATCCTTTAGCCTGGGGTCACCAAGCCCCAACCCAACCCTCCTCTGCCCCAACACAACACTGTGTTACAAACCTGAGGTCACCCAACCCAACTCACAGGTTCATTTAGCCAGAGGTCACCAAGCCCCAACCCAGTCCTGCTGTGGCTCCTCTAGCTTGTGGTTCCATCCAGCTATGTGTTAGAGGATCTTTAGCCATAGGTCACCCTGCCCTGTTCTGCCCTCCGCAACCTTTCCTTAGATCCCAAGGATCACAGACTTCAAAAAACGACATCAAACATCTCAGTGCCTCTCCAGCAAGAAGAAAATATCTTCTAACACTGCCGTCACCGCACTCTGCCCTCTCTGTCTTTGTGGACTCTATCATAGTGACTGTGTGTTCTCTGTCTTTGTGGACTCTCTGTGCTGGAGTCAGGCTGGGATTGAATCCCTAACCAATTGAGCCGACATCTGTGTCACGCCCTGACTCAGGGGACTCGTATATGTTGAGTCAGGGTGTGTAGTTTCTATGTTGTGTATATCTATGTTGTAGTTTCTATTATGTCTAGATCTATGTTGGCCTGTGTGGTTCCCAATCAGAGGCAGCTGTCGCTCGTAGTCTCTGATTGGGGACCATACTTAGGCAGCCTATTGGCACTAGTGGGTTGTGGGATCTTGTTCCGTGTGAGGTATGTTCTTTGTCTACCTTGGGCTTCGTTTCGTTTCATTTGTTGTTTTGTCGTGGTGTTTATTCAATATAAATAAACATGAATGCATATCACGCTGCGCCTTGGTCCTTCCCGTCTATAAACGATCGTGACAGAAGATCCCACCAAACGAGGACCAAGCAGCATGCCCAGGAAGAGCGAGTAGCGATGTCACAGGTGGGCAAATTGTGGTCATAGGAAGAGATATTCGCGGAGAAAGGGCCATGGGCGAAGGTAAATGCCCAGGCAGGAGAGGAACGACGGCAACACGGAAGCCGGCCGAGGAGGAGGCCCGAGAAGCAACATTTTGGGGGGGGGCTAAAGGGGTGGTCGGGGAGCGATAGAGAAGAGCCCCGACCACTGCACCCGGTTGGGTTTCAGATTGGGTCCCTACGACCATGAGAAGAGGAGTGGGAACAGTACTACACTGAGGAGTCGGAGGATGACGACGACGACGAGTGTCTGTTCCCTATCTCGTCGGCACTCCTCTTCCTCACGGGAAGAGGAGTGCCGACGACGGAGACCCGAGAGGCAACCCCAATAAAAAAAATTGGGGGGGCACACGGTGTGGACGACGAGGCAGCAGGAGGCAGCGACAGGGCGGATCTGCAGGTTAGGAGAGGAGGCCACCAGGTTACGGGGGCTATTGGTTCAGAGGGAGCAGAAGTTATTTGGTCAGAGGGAGGCGCTACAGGAGGTGATAAGGGAGAAGGAGAGTGTAGAGGCACGGCGAGAGGAGCTGGTTAGGCAGCAGAAGGAGCGGGGGTTAATAAAGGAACCCAGTCCTGCTCCTCGCACCAAGTCAGTGGTGCGTGTTCCTAGTCCGGCCCTGCCTGTTCCTGCTTCCCGCACTAAGCCAGTGGTGTGTGTTCCCAGTACGGTTCGGTCCGTTCCTGCTCCTCGCATCAAGCAAGAGGTGCGCGTCGCCAGCCCGGTCCGGCAATCTGATGCGTTAGCCTTGAATGTGGGAACATGGAGCCGACATCTGAAGCGTTAGCCTTGAATGCGGGAACATTAAATTGACATCTGAAGCGTTAGCCTTGAATGTGGGAACATTGAGCCGACATCTGAAGCGTTAGCCTTGAATGTGGGAACATTGAGATTAAATATGAAGCGTTAGCCTTGAATGTGGGAATATTGAGCTGACATCTGAAGTGTTAGCCTTGAATATGGGAACATTGAGCTGACATCTGAAGCGTTAGCTTTGAATGCGGGAACATTGAGCTGACATCTGAAGCGTTAGCCTTGAATGCGGGAACATTGAAATGACATCTGAAGCGTTAGCCTTGATTGTGGGAACGTTGTTGACAACTGAAGTGTTTACCTTGATTGGGGGAACGTTGTCGACATCTGAAGCATTAGCATTGAATGTGGGAACATTGTCGACATCTGAAGTGTTAGCCTTGAATGTGGGAACATTGAACTGACATCTGAAGCATTAGCCTTGAATGTGGGAACATTGAGCTGACATCTGAAGCGTTAGCCTTGAATGTGGAAACATTGAGCTGACATCTGAAGCGTTAGCCTTGATTTGGGAACATTGAGCCGACATCTGAAGCGTTAGCCTTGAATGTGGGAACATTGAGATTAAATATGAAGCGTTAGCCTTGAATGTGGGAATTTTGAGCTGACATCTGAAGTGTTAGCCTTAAATATGGGAACATTGAGCTGACATCTGAAGCGTTAGCTTTGAATGCGGGAACATTGAGCTGACATCTGAAGCATAAGCCTTGAATGCAGGAACATTGAAATGACATCTGAAGCGTTAGCCTTGAATGTGGGAACATTGAGCCGACTTCTGAGGCGTTAGCCTTGAATGTGGGAACATTGATCTGACATCTGAAGCATTAGCCTTGAATGTGGGAACATTGAGCCGACATCTGAAGCATTAGCCTTGATTGTGGGAACATTGTCGACATCTGAAGCATTAGCCTTGAATGTGGGAACATTGAGCTGACATCTGAAGCGTTAGCCTTGAATGTGGGAACATTGAGCTGACATCTGAAGCATTAGCCTTGATTGTGGGAACGTTGTTGACAACTGAAGTGTTAGCCTTGATTGGGGGAACGTTGAGCTGACATCAGAAGCGTTAGCCTTGATTGTGGGAACATTGAGCTGACATCTGAAGCGTTAGCCTTGATTGGGGGAACGTTGAGCTGACATCTGAAGCGTTAGCCTTGAATGTGGGAACATTGAGCTGACATCTGAAGCGTTAGCCTTGATTGTGGGAACATTGTCCACATCTGAAGCGTTATCCTTGAATGTGGGAACATTGAGCCAACATCTGAAGCATTAGCCTTGATTGTGGGAACATTGTCCACATCTGAAGCGTTAGCATTGAATGTGGGAACGTTGTCGACATCTGAAGCGTTAGCCTTGATGGGGGGACGTTGTCGACATCTGAAGCGTTAGCGTTGATTGTGGGAACATTGTCGACATCTGAAGCGTTAGCCTTGAATGTGGGAACATTGAGCTGACATTTGAAGCGTTAGCCTTGATTGTGGGAACGTTGTTGAAATCTGAAGCGTCAGCCTTGAATGTGGGAACCTTGAGCTGACATTTGAAGCGTTAGCCTTGATTGTGGGAACGTTGTTGAAATCTGAAGCGTCAGCCTTGAATGTGGGAACATTGAGCTGATATATGAAGCATTAGCCTTGATTGTGGGAACATTGTCGACATCTGAAGAGATATCATTGTACGTGAGAACATGAGCCGACATCTAAAGCGTTACCCTTGATTGTGGGAATATTGTCGACATCTGAAGCAGTAGCCTTGAATGTGGGAACATTGAGCTGCCATCTGAAGCGTTAGCCTTGAATGTGGGAACATTGAGCTGACATCTGAAGTATTAGCCTTGGTTGTGGGAATGTTATCAACATCTGAAGCGTTAGCCTTGATTGGGGGAAATGTGTCGACATCTGAAGCGTTAGCATTGAATTTGGGAATGTTGTCGACATCTGAAGCCTTAGCCTTGATTGGGGGAACGTTGTCAACATCTGAAGAGTTAGCCTTGAATGTGGGAACATTATCTGCATCTGAAGCGTCAGCCTTAATTGTGGGAACGTTGTCGACCTCTGAAGTGTTAGCCTTGAATGTGGGAACGTTGTAGACATCTGAAGCATTAGCCTTGAATGTGGGAACGTTGTCGACATCTGAAGCATTAGCCTTGAATGTGGGAACGTTGTTGACATCTGAAGCATTAGCCTTGAATGTGGGAACATTGTCCACATCTGAAGCGTTATTCTTGAATGTGGGAACATTGTCGACATCTGAAGCGTTAGCCTTAATTGTGGGAACGTTATCAACATCTGAAGGGTTAGCCTTGATTGTGGGAACATTGTTGACATCTGAAGTTTTAGCCTTGATTGTGGGAACGTTGTCGACATCTGCAGCATTAGCCTTGAATGTGGGAACATTGATCTGACATCTGAAGCATTAGCCTTGAATGTGGGAACGTTGTCGACATCTGAAGCATTAGCCTTGATTGTGGGAACGTTGTTGAAATCTGAAGCGTCAGCCTTGAATGTGGGAACATTGAGCTGATATATGAAGCATTAGCCTTGATTGTGGGAACATTGTCGACATCTGAAGAGATATCATTGTACGTGAGAACATGAGCCGACATCTAAAGCGTTACCCTTGATTGTGGGAATATTGTCAACATCTGAAGCAGGAGCCTTGAATGTGGGAACATTGAGCTGCCATCTGAAGCGTTAGCCTTGAATGTGGGAACATTGAGCTGACATCTGAAGTATTAGCCTTGGTTGTGGGAATGTTATCAACATCTGAAGCGTTAGCCTTGATTGGGGGAAATGTGTCGACATCTGAAGCGTTAGCATTGAATTTGGGAATGTTGTCGACATCTGAAGCCTTAGCCTTGATTGGGGGAACGTTGTCAACATCTGAAGAGTTAGCCTTGAATGTGGGAACATTATCTGCATCTGAAGCGTCAGCCTTAATTGTGGGAACGTTGTCGACCTCTGAAGTGTTAGCCTTGAATGTGGGAACGTTGTAGACATCTGAAGCATTAGCCTTGAATGTGGGAACGTTGTCGACATCTGAAGCATTAGCCTTGAATGTGGGAACGTTGTTGACATCTGAAGCATTAGCCTTGAATGTGGGAACATTGTCCACATCTGAAGCGTTATTCTTGAATGTGGGAACATTGTCGACATCTGAAGCGTTAGCCTTAATTGTGGGAACGTTATCAACATCTGAAGGGTTAGCCTTGATTGTGGGAACATTGTTGACATCTGAAGTTTTAGCCTTGATTGTGGGAACGTTGTCGACATCTGCAGCATTAGCCTTGAATGTGGGAACATTGATCTGACATCTGAAGCATTAGCCTTGAATGTGGGAACGTTGTCGACATCTGAAGCATTAGCCTTGATTGTGGGAATATTGTCGACATCTGAAGCGTTAGCCTTGAATGTGGGAACATTGAGCTGACATTTGAAGCGTTAGCTTTGAATGTGGGAACATTGAGCTGACATCTGAAGCATTAGCCTTGATTGTGGGAACGTTGTTGACAACTGAAGTGTTAGCCTTGATAGGGGGAACGTTGTCGACATCTGAAGCGTTAGCATTGAATGTGGGAACGTTGTCGACATCTGAAGCGTTAGCCTTGATGGGGGGATGTTGTCGACATCTGAAGCGTTAGCATTGATTGTGGGAACATTGTCGACATCTGAAGTTTTAGCCTTGATTGTGGGAACATTGTCGACATCTGCAGCATTAGCCTTGAATGTGGGAACATTGATATGACATCTGAAGCATTAGCCTTGAATGTGGGAACGTTGTCGACATCTGAAGCGTTAGCCTTGATTGTGGGAACATTGTCGACATCTGAAGCGTTTTCCTTGATTGTGGGAACATGAGCCGACATCTGAAGCGTTAGCCTTGATTGTGGGAATATTGTCGACATCTGAAGCATTAGCCTTGAATGTGGGAACATTGAGCTGACATCTGAAGGGTTAGCATTGAATTTGGGAACGTTGTCGACATCTGAAGCATTAGCCTTGATTGGGGGAACGTTGTCGACATCTGAAGTGTTAGCCTTGAATGTGGGAACATTGAGCCGACATCTGAAGTGTTAGCCTTTATTGTGGGAACGTTGTCAACATTTGAAGCGTTAGCCTTGATTGTGGGAACGTTGTCGACATCTGAAGCGTTAGCCTTGAATGTGGGAACGTTGTCGACATCTGAAGTGTTAGCCTTGAATGTGGGAACATTGAGCCGACATCTGAAGTGTTAGCCTTTATTGTGGGAACGTTGTCAACATTTGAAGCGTTAGCCTTGATTGTGGGAACGTTGTCGACATCTGAAGCGTTAGCCTTGAATGTGGGAACGTTGTCGACATCTGAAGTGTTAGCCTTGATTGTGGGAACGTTGTTGAAATCTGAAGCGTTAGCCTTGATTGTGGGAACGTTGTCGACATCTGAAGCGTTAGCCTTGAATGTGGGAACATTGCCTTTAAAAGGCTCGTTTTCGACAGCACTCTAAGGCTTGAATCCTGGCCTCAGTTTTTATCTCCACAGCAGAGCGCTGAGAGAAACATTACAACTATAAACATGAGCAGAGAAGAATAGCGGAAGGAAAATAATGGTTAATCTTTGTTGCCTCCTTTTCAGTTAGTTTATCTCTCTACAATTATCTCTCTCCCTCCTTCCTCTGTCCCTCGCTTCAAGACAGGAAGTGATTTAAATGAATAGTTCCTGTCTGCCCTAGTAAAAAAAAATCCTATAGGAGTCCAATAGGACTAGTTCCAAAATCTGATAGGATTTTCATTTAGATTCTAATAAGATTTTTTTATTGGAATCCTACAGGATTTTTTGACTAGGGTATAATTTATTTTTTATTTTTTAAGGATAATTTTTTTCTAGTCTTCTTGACAGGGCAGATGTAAATACAGATAAGGGTACAGAAACCTGTTAAAGACAGTCGCCGAGGGGCGTATGTGGTCTGGAGTCAGGAGCTTAGACCACTATACCAGACTCTGCTGTATGTAAAGTCCTATAGGATAGAATCCCATAGGAGTCCAATAAGACTGGTTCCAAAACCTGCTAGGATTTTTCTATTGTATTCCAATTGGATCCTCGTATTGGAATCGTATGTTTATTTCTCCTGTAGGATCTCTTTTAATTTTGTCGATGGGAATTGTATAGACGTTTACATTACATTCAAAAATAATTTATCCTCAAAAACGTTGCTGTACACTATAGTTAACTTAGCTGCTCAACATATGGAGCACCCACCCTCCAAACCTCTTAGACAATTACCTATGAAGGTGGACAGTGGACATGTGAACTATAGTAACATCATAAGCAACCAATATTGAACTGCCACCCTTTGCCACTTGAGATGGTGACCCTATAGTGGGGATCCCCTCTACCCTCTAGCTGTCTGGTGCAGCCCATCCCCCCATGGTCCAAGGGATACAACGGGAGTAAACATTTACATCTGATGCATCTGCTCTGGGATGGAGGGAGGGTGGGGGGACAGCTCTGGGATGGAGGGAGGGTGGGGGGGACAGCTCTGGGATGGAGGGAGGGTGGGGGAGTGGGGGGGACAGCTCTGGATGGAGGGAGGGTGGGGGGGGACAGCTCTGGGATGGAGGGAGGGTGGGGGGTGGGGGACAGCTCTGGATGGAGGGAGGGTGGGGGGGACAGCTCTGGGATGGAGGGAGGGTGGGGGGGTGGGGGGGACAGCTCTGGGATGGAGGGAGGGTGGGGAGTGGGGGGGACAGCTCTGGGATGGAGGGAGGGTGGGGGGGGACAGCTCTGGGATGGAGGGAGGGTGGGGGGGGGGACAGCTCTGGGATGGAGGGAGGGTGGGGGGACAGCTCTGGGATGGAGGGAGGGTGGGGGGGACAGCTCTGGGATGGAGGGAGGTGGGGGGGACAGCTCTGGGATGGAGGGAGGGTGGGGGGGACAGCTCTGGGATGGAGGGAGGTGGGGGGGACAGCTCTGGGATGGAGGGAGGGTGGGGGGGACAGCTCT
>LR778270.1:50985124-50991069 GCA_902810595.1 Coregonus sp. 'balchen'
TAAAGTGATAGTAAAAAACTGTATTACAAAGCCTGTCAATAATAATATTTAATAATGTAACTCAATGATATCAAAGACATTCATAATGTTAAATAATGATATCAAAGCCATTCTTAATGTTAAATAATGATATCAAAGCCATTCTTAATGTTAAATAATGATATCAAAGCCATTCTTAATGTTAAATAATGATATCAAATACATTCTTAATGTTCCATAATAATATCAAAGCCATTCTTAATGTAAAATAATTAAATTAAAGACGTTCTTAATGTTAAATAATGATATCATTCTTTATTAAAAGGTCTTCTCTGTATGTGTGTGTGTGTTTTAATATTGCTGGCTTCATTGTTACCGTACCCTAATTGCATTGTTGCGGCATGAACACAACTTAACACACACTTACTGTACTGCAGCATCAAAGTCACAGCACACAAACACACACACACACGCACACACACACACAAACACACAAACACACACACACATCTGGTACGGGCTGATAGTGCTACCAACTGCCAAGGAAAATAGTTTAGGCTATCTGAATTAGTTTCTGTTCTCTCTGTAAGTGTTGTGTAAGTGTTGTGTAAGTGTTTCAGGATGCTAGGGAGCTTTTTAGGTTGAGAGAGAGATAGAGATAAGTGAATCTATTCATATACCTCAGATTGTTCTGACCAGATGAACCAGACCACTCAACTGAAGAGAGTTCTTTGAACAATAAACAAGTAAAACTCAATCACCACTGTAACATTTCTCCAGGATTGTGTCATCATCTGTAAAGTTAACTAAAAGTATTCCTACAACTATCAGTGGTATTTCATAACAACAACTTCACTAATGTATCTGGAAACACAAAGACAACACAAGAGGTATCAAGTGAAAGGAGTCCAGTTGAAACCCGTGTAGTGTTTCTATGAGGGTATAGTGGCTCTAAAGGCTATAGGGAACCTCTAGCCAGTCTCTAGCCAGCCTCTAGCCAGCCTCTAGCCAGCCTCTAGCCAGCCTCTAGCCATCCTCTAGCCAGCCTCTAGCCAGCCTCTAGCCATCCTTTAGCCAGCCTCTAGCCAGCCTCTAGCCATCCTCTAACCAGCCTCTAGCCAGCCTCTAGCCAGCCTGCAGCCAGCCTCTAGCCAGCTAGTACCGAGCATCCCCAGCCTCTAGCCCGCCTAGCCCCTCCTCTAGCCATCCCTCCGGGCCCCTTTGCCAGCCTCTAGCCCGCCTCTAGCCAGCCCCTAACCCGCCTCTAGCCAGCCTCTAGCCATCCTTTAGCCACCCTAGCCAAAACCCCCTAAAACTCTAGCAGCCCTAGCCAGCCCCCTTTGCCCATCCTTAAAACCCGTCTAGCCGGGCCCCTAGCCCCCTACAGAGCCTCTAGCCAGCATCCAAAACACCCAAGCCCTAGCCGCCTTAGCCACCTAAAACCACAGCCAGCCTCTGCCCAAAAAGGGACCAAAAGATCCCCGCCCAACCACTCTAGCCAAACCTCTAGCCCCCTCTAGCCGCCTAAACCAAACCTCTAGCCCGCCCCCAGCACCCCTTTGCCGCCCTCAGCCAGCCTTAGCCCGCCTCAGAACCTCTAACCCCCTCTAGCCAGCCTCTAGCCAGCCTCTAGCCGCCCAGCCACTCTAAAAAATCCCCCCCCTAGCCAGCCCCTTTGCCCCCTTAGCCCTCCCCCTACCGGTCTAGCCACCCTAGCCAGCTCTTAGCCAAAGGGCCCCAGCCATAGTACCTAAGAGCATCCCCCCCCTCTAGCCAGCCCCCCTACCCGCCTCTAACACCTCTGCCACCCCTAGCCGCCCCTAAAACCACCCAGCCAGCCCCAGCCACCTTAGCCAGCCTTAGCCAGCCCAGCCATCCTCTCCAGCCTTACCAGCCTCTAGCCCGCCTCTAGCCAGCCTGCAGCCAGCCTCTACCACTAGTACCAAAGGGACCCACCCCAGCCACCTCTCCGCCTTCCCGCCCTTTGCCACCCTAGCCGCCCCTAACCGCTCAGCCAGCCTTAGCCAGCCGAGCCCCCCTTTACCAGCCCTAGCCAGCCTTAGCCATCCCTAAACCAGCCCCTAGCCAGCCTCAGCCAGCCTCTAGCCACCTCTAACCACCCCTCTAGCCAGTCTAGCCAGCCTTAGAGCTAGTACCTAAGAGCTCCCCCCGTTAGCCCGCCTCTAGCCAGCCTCTAACCACCCTTTCCCGCCTCTAGCACCTCTGCCGCCCAACCAGCTCTAGCCAGTAGTCCCTAAACATCCCCAGCTTTTTAGCCAGCCCAGCCGCCCTAGCCAGCCTCGCCGCCTTACCCGCCTCTAGCCCCCCTTCCATCCCCTTAGCATCCCTTTGCCAGTCTAGCCACCTCAGCCGATCGCCCCTTTAGCCAGAGTACCTAAAAGCACCCCCCGCTTTAGCCAGCTCTAGCCGCCCTTTGACCTTACCACCCTAAACATCCCTTAGCCCGCCCTAGCCACCCTTTTGCCATCTCTAGCCAGCCCCTAGCCATCCTTAACATCCTGCCCGTCTAGCCAACCCCACAAACCTCTACCCCAGCCACCTTACCCCCTTAGCCAGCCCTAGCCATCTCTCCTCCTTCCAGCCCTAGCCCTCTCTACCAGCTTAGCCAGCCTTACCAGCTGCAAAAAGGGTTCCCCCGCTTTTTTTCCCCCCTTAGCCAGCCTTACCGCCTCAGCACTTAGCCATCCTTCCAGCTCTGCCACCCTGCCCTTAAGCCTTGTTTTAGACCCTAGCAGGGAGAACCCCTTTCCGCCCCAGGCCTTAAAATCCCCGCCTCCCTTTTCCAACCCCCCAACCCCCCCACCCTTGACCCTTCCCAAAAGAGAAGCAAAACCGGGGCAAGTTAGCCAGGCCGCAGCCGAACCCGCCAGGAAGCCAGCAGAATTGTCCGCCCCAGCGAACGACAGGAGCGGGGGGGAAAAAGGGAAAAAAGGGGGAACCAGCCAGAACCCGGCAGGCGGGCGGGCCAAACACAACAAGACCCCCCCCCCCACCGGGCCCCCTCTCCCCCCCACCCCACCGCCCCCCCCCCCCTACCGGGCCCCCCTCCTTCCCCCCCCTCTACCTGCCCCCCCTGCCCCCCCCCGCCCCCCCCCCCCCCCAAAAGGGGGCCCCCCCCCCCCCCAGGGGCCCCCCCCGCCCCCCCTTACGGGCCCCCCCCTCCCCCAACCTGTTTTCCCCCTCCCCCCCCCAAAAAAGCCCCCCTTTCCCCCCCCCACCCCCCCCCCCCCCCAAAAGCCCCCCCCCCCCCCCCACCGGCCCCCCCCCCCTTCCCCCCTTTTCCCCCCCCCAACCCCCAAAAAGGGGCCCCCCCCCTCTCCCCCCCAGCCCCCCCCCCCCCCCCCACCGTCCTTTTCCCCCCCCACCCCCTCCCCAAAGGCAAACCCCCCACTCCCCCCCCCACCCAAAAGCCCCCTCCCCCCCCCTTACCGCCCCCTCTCCCCCCCCCCCCACGCCCTCCCCCCCCCCCACCACCGGGGCCCCCCCCCCCCCCGGCCCCCCCCAAAAGGGCGGGGGCCCCCCCCCCTCCCCCCACGGGGGGGGGGGCCCCGCCCCCCGGGCCCCCCCGGGGCCCCCCCCCCCGCCCCCAAAGGGGGCCCCCCCCCGGCCCCCCACCGGGGGGGCCCCCCCCGCCCCCCCCCCGACCCCCCGCCCCCCCCCCCCCGGGGGGGCCCCCCCCCCCCGCCGGCCCCCAAACCCCCCCCCCCGCGCCCCCCCCGCCCCCACCGGCCCCCCCCCCCCCCCCCACCGGGGCCCCCCCCCCCCCCCACCGGGGGGCCCCCCCCCCCCGGCCCCCAACGGGCCCCCCCCCCCCCCCGGGGCAGCCCCCCCCCCCCAAAAGGGACCCCCCCCAGGGCCCCCCCCACCCCGACCGGGGGGGGGGCCCCGCCCCCCTCGCCCACGGGGGGACCCCCCAGCCCCCCCCCCACCGGCGCCCCCCCCCCCCACCGCCCCCCCCCCCCCCCAAAGGCGCGGGGGGCCCCCCCGGAGGGGGGCCCCCCCCCCCCAAAAAACCCCCCCCCGGGGGGGGGCCCCCCCCCCAAAAAAAAATTTTTTTTTTCCCCCTTTCCCCCCTACCTGTCTTTTTCCTTCCTCTCTTTTCCCTTCCCCCCTCCTGTCTTCCCCCCCCCCCCCCCTTTCCCCCCTCCTTTCCCCCCTTCCCCTTTCTATTTTTTTCCCCTCCCCTCCCCTTCCCCATTTACCTTTCCTTTCCCCCCCCCCCTCCCCCCTGCATTTTTCCATTAACTTTTTCCCGTCAATTTTTTTTAGATTTTAGAACGTCCATTCAAACGTTGTGTCTATAAAAAAGGGGGAAAAATGACATCACACCCCAGGTGTTGAATAAAAAAGAAGTGATTGAAGGTTTCTACTATATTTTTGGAAATTTTGCATAAAAAAAGAGACTTGGGGACACCGTACGCCTCCCACCTATCGGTTATGTCTCAGGTAGCCCCGAAAAAAGACGAAGAACGCTAAAGGGATAAATTTGACATATTCTAAAAATTCCATGGCCCAAAGTATCGCCACGGTCTTGGCATGGGGAAACTTTCATCCAGTGACAAAAAATTGGATGGTTTAAAATTGCCCTCAGCCAACCGGGGAAAAACAAAACAATTAGGATTCGGAAAGTCCGGGGCAACCTTGGCCGAAAAAAAAAAATTTTTGTATAAATTTTTTTAAAAGTAAAGGGGTGGGGCTTATAGTTAGGGTATTTGGTGAATTAGTACCTTCAACATTATTTGGCAATACATTTATTTGAAAAAACAACTTTTCCCCATATTGTCGCAAAAAAGAAAGTTGGGGAAAAATAAAAAAATTCCACCCCGAAACCCCTAACCCTGTTCCACCCCGGGCCCTAACCGTTTTTCCCCCCGACCTAACCCTGTTCCAAACCCCCGACCCTAAAACCCGTTCCACCCCTGACCCTAACCCTGTTCCACCCCCTGAAAACCCTTTAACCCCCGTTCCACCCAACCCCCAAAAAAAAACCCCTGACCCCAAACCCCTTTCCCCCCCTGACCCTAACCCTGTTCCACCCCTGACCCTAACCCTGTTCCACCCCTGACCCTAACCCTGTTCCCCCCCCTGACCCAACCTGTCGAAAGATCAAAATTTTTGTTTTCTTTAGAAAATGTCTCCTATAGCTCCGTTCCATTACAGGACACGTTTATCAAAAAACGGTCAATGGAAAAAGCCTACTGACGTGGATCCAGGATCTGCCCCCCTGACTGTGGATCCAGGTCCGCTTCTGATGGTGATCCAGGATCCCGGGCCCCCGACGGGGTGACCAGGATCCTCCTACTGACTTGGGATCCAGGAACTGGGGGCCTTTTGAGGGGTTTTTATCCCCGGGTCCTGCCCACTGACTGTGTGACCAGGGGTCCGCTATGACGTGTATCCAGGATTTTGCTACTGTGTGGTTGATCCAGGTCCGGGGCCTACTGACGGGTGATCCGGTCGGCCTCTGATGTGTGACCAGGATCCGCCTACGGGGAAATTTTGTGATCCAGGATCCTGCCTACTGACTGTGTGATCCAGGATCCAAAACAGATTAGTTTTAAAAAGGAAAACAACATCTTCTCTTTTCTCATTTATCACACTCATGGTAGAAAAGGATTCTAAAACCCCCCACGGGGAAAAACGGCTGAACAACGTGGTTTTCACTTTTTTTAAAAAACAAAAAAATATATGATACGTTTAAACAAGGGAAAAAAGAGGATTTTCAAAAGAATCAACGAAGGGCTTTCGTATTTTCAAACACCCACAACACTTTTTCCGCAAACTAGAGCCCTAAACATCATGCTTCATTTTAAGTTTTTAAAAAAAAAATTTTTTTTGCATATCTAAACATACTCTTGAGCTGCGTCTCCCCTTTTACGGTGGATCTTTTTAAAAGAAACAAATTGCTCCAAATTCTTGCATCCGCTCCAATTGCTTCTGTCCCC